>CM052548.1:72969524-72990730 GCA_028533065.1 Trachops cirrhosus | reverse complement strand
ATATAAGTAGATGTAAATTAAGTGATTAAAAACATGAGCACTGAGTTAGCCAAATAATCAACACAGCTGCAGCAAGAATAGAATCAAAGAGGTTCAGAATTCAAAGGCAAATTAAGAGGTCTCCCTACCCAGGCCTCTCATCTTGCAGAGCAGGAAAACATTTATCAAAGTATCAGCAACTTTCCCAAGGTCACAAGAAGATTTAGCGGGAGAAGATAGAGTTGATTCTTCCCATTTGCCAAACCATTGAGCCTTTGATTATGTGATTGATGCTGACTCCACAAAAGGAGCTGCATTGGATACTTAGAAGTTCAAAACCAGATTCCTTTAAATCAGAGAAGAAAGTGAATTCATTCGGGTGGTGTCAAAGCAAAAACTGCACTGACAAAAGCAAGAGACTTGAATGGTTTTGTGTGTGTGTGCACATGCACATGTGCTGGGGGAGAAGGCCATCTGTGTTTGCTTTATGCAAACTGGTCTTCCATGAAGGGGGAGTAGGTGGTCTCTGGAAGCACAGAGCTCCAGCAAGGTGCCTGCCAGGTAGGCTCCTTCCCTTCCAGACACACTGAGAGGTGGGGGGCTGGCTTCCCTGAGGATTTCCTTTCACAGCAATGGCCACCAGGTCCTCGAGAAAGATATTCTTGGATTGTATAACTGGCAAAAAGCTTTTAAAGAGATTTATATGTCAGAGGGGCAAAGAAAAATGGCCAAAAAGTAAGGATATTAATAATAATTAATAAAAATAAACTTTTTAAAATTTAAAAAGAGAATGGATCACATGTTTAACTTTCTTACATCCCTTCATTAACTTGAGTCCTACTATAACATAATTTTTCCTATCACTGTGGAAAAGAAAAAGAAAAAGGCAACCCCAAGTTTTCTAGTCAGGAGCTTAGAGGCAGGAAGTAGCCTGTCTAAAGTTTAGTCAGAAGAAATTTTCCATTTTAATTCTTAATGCTATCTTATATTTTCAATTCTCTGTTCATTCCCATCGATTTCCTTATTTTATTTTATTTTACAACAAATTATGGCTTTGAAGCAACAAAAGTGATGCTTACTTAGTAGGCAAGGACTATAGAGACAAAATTGTCACCAGTCTCATTCTCAGAATTGACAAGTGCCAGGGCCAGCCTTAGTCATGGCCACTCCAAGCCCAGTGACTAAAAGTCGTCAAAACAGCCAAAGACACCATCGGTAGTTTAGAGCATTTCCTCCACTGGTTTGTATATGAGTGAGATATGGCTCATTAGCCTGCTAGACAAATCAAATCCCAGAACTGCTCTATTGTGGCTGCTAAAAAAGACCTCAAAAGTACTCTCTATCTCTAACATCCAACATGGTAGCCAGCAGCCATCGGTGGCTGCTGAGCACCTGAAAAGTGACTCTCTGGTTGAGATGTGTTTGAATATTAAATGTCCACTGGATTTTGAAGGCTTAGTAGGAAACAAAGTATATAAAATATTATCATTAACACTTCTTTCTTATTAACTAAATGGTGAAAAAAACATTTTGGATATAGGGAGCCAGATTAAAAATAGCATTGAAATTAATTTTACCTGTTTCTTTTTGAATTTTTAATTTCCCAGTAGAACATTTAAAATTTCATATGTGGCTCTCCTTATATTTCTATTGGACAATATAGATTTAGATAATTAAATAAATATAAAAATTAAATAGGGTTTGTCATGCAAAATTATGTATAATTCAGATAACAAATTAAGTTATGAGTATTTTGGAAGGAAGAACATTGACGGTTTATTTAAATAAAAATAATTTCCATTTGTAGTTAAAGTAGACCTATGAAGAAGGTAAAGCTAATTTGAAAGACTTGAGTATTTTGAGACCAATATTTGGTCAAAGCATTTCGATGAAATGAATCAAAACACATTACACATATAAAAAAAGATTTTAGGAAAGGGTCTCAGGGAAGCCCAGATGCACAGCCACACGAAGCCTCAGACCAAAAAGGCATTATGTGCATAAAACAGCTGCTAGAAGTATATCTGGGAACATTTGTTTCTTAGTGCTGAATGTGAGTAAAGTGTTTTGCAAAATTCTATACGAGATACAAAGATGAACAAATGAGCAAAAAGGAGAAAAGGCTCATGGACATGGACACCTGTGTGGTGATTGCTGGGGGAGGGGGGTAAAGGGGACTAAATGGTAATGGAAGCAATTCAATAAAGATGAAATTAATATATAGTATATAGAAATTAAAATCTATATGTTATGTATATTGTATATAATATACATAGAGAGAGACAGTCTGTACTAAGTTTCCGATTCCTGTTTCAGGCATGCAATTTTAACCTAGACTTTGATGGAGAGAGCAAAGTATGCACCTGTTTGATAAATCCTACCCAAGATGTCTGTTAAATGGGATACTCTTGTGCCCTTATAAAAAATAAAATATGTCTATAAAATTGACAGTTGACTCCCTCTTCAGCTTACGGCCAACATGAAGTAAAATGAGCCAGATTTCTCCTGTGACTTGATGCAACAAGAATAACGGACAAACACCTGAAACATCAGTGTTCACGTCACAACAGGCAATGACAGTGATGCCTGAGAGGCATGAAACTAAAGAGGTCAGCTTTGTGGGTAACACAGCAAAGTTCCTTGAGAGAGTTCCAAGGCCACGTGGTTGGGTAGTGGAACTCAAGGGACCCAGTTAAACTCCCTGAATCGAGCAAGTGACGCTTAGGGTTCCACTTTCCAGCTCATTCCATGAGGCCCATGATAACCTGAAGCCAAACAAACACAGAAGTATTTGGGGGAAACTACAAATTAATATGCATCATAGACATAGATCCAGAAACTCAGAACAAAATGGTAGCAAATAGCACCCATTGACATAAAAATGATAAAATTTCCTGACCAACCAGGATTTATCTCAATTTAACATTTGTCAATCAATGTGACTTACTACATTAACAAAATAAAAAATCATCTCAGAAAAAGCATTTGACAAAATTCAGTATTCATTGCTGATAAAAACTCTCAGCAAACTATGAGTAGAAGAGAAATTTTTCCAAATGAAAGAAAACACCTATGAAGAACATGCAGCTAGCATTATGCTTAATAATGAGAGACTTAATAATGCTTTCCCTCTGAAATGAATGGCATAACAAGAATGTTTTCTATGGTTACTTCTATTCATTATTATGCTGGAGGTGTTAGCAGGTAAAGTAACACACACGCACATAAACACACACAGAGGCAAGAAAGTCTCTTCTGCAAAAGGAGACATTACACTGTCTTTATTGGAAGATGACATCCATCAAAATAGATAATCAGATGGAATCTTTAAAAAAGGCTCTGAGAACTGATAATAGCGAGGCTGCAAGATAAAAGATCTATATATAGTCTGTCCATGTATCCATGCCCCTGGTTTTACTTTGTTCGTCAGTTTATTTTGTTCATTAGATTCCACACATGGGTGGGATCTTGTGGTATTTGTCTCTTGCTTATCTCAGAGGGGGAGGGGGAGCTTTACTGAAAGAGATTAGCCAAAGAGCATGTACGCCTACTCAGAGCCCGTGGACACTGACAGCAATGAGATGAAGGCGGGGGGAGTCCGGGTGGAGGGGGCAAAGGGGGAGAAAATGGGGGACATCTGCAATAGTGTCAACAGTAAAGAATTAAATTAAAAAGATCAGTATACAAAACCAATGGTATTTCTATAAACTAGCAATAACTATCAGAGATAAATGATATTGATAACACAAAAGCATTAAACAGATAAAATGTTTTTGTGATAAACTTATAGATGATGGGAAAAAAGCATTGAAAAATGTAAAATCCTGTGAAATGAAAAAATACCTTTAAATAGAGATACATACTGTGTTCATGGGTAGGAAAATTTAATATTTTTAAAATGCCAGTTTTCCCCAAATTGGTCTATAGTTTTAGTGCAATGCAAATTGTTATGTAAAAGTTGACAAACACAAATCTGTGTACATGTAAAAGTAACTAAAGTAGGAAAAGAACTACATTGGAAAATTAATGACCTGATTTCAAGAATGATAGAGCTACAATAATCAAGCCTGTGAAATATTGACACAAAGGCATGAATGCCACAGAAAAAGTGCATGCGTATGGGAACAACTGATTTTCAACCTAGCAAAAAGGTAATTCTATGCAAGAGGTGACACTGTTCAAGGAATGGTGTTAAAAGTCATGTATTTATATGCAAATAGGCAAATTATCAGTAACTCATACCGTATAAAAAATGACTCACAATTTATCACAGACTTAATTGTGAAGTACAAAACTATAAAACCTCTAAAATAGAGGGGGGAAACCAAGCCTTTTCACATTAAGAAATGTTTCCTGTTTTACACCAAAAGCAGAATCCCCATCAATAAACAAGTTAATAATTTGGACTTCATCTAGTTAGAAAAAAACCTGTTCTTTCAAGAGCAATGTTTAGATGTTTGAAAAATAAGCCAGAGTAGGTGAAAATATTTGCAGATTATGTATGTTAAAGGGCTCATATCAGAATACATAAAAAACATTCTCAGAATTGAATAACAAAACAAACAGCCTAATTAAAAATGAGCACATGATTTGGACAGTCATTTTACCAAAGCCAATAAAGTAACAGGCAGCAAGCTCATGAAAACATGGTCTATAACATTAGTTATTAGGAAACTGTGAATTTAACCTGCAACGAGATACCAATATACACCCATTAGAATGGTTAAACTTAAAATGACTGGGTTTACCACATGTCGCAGAGGGCGTGGAAGCGCAGAAACTCTCACACAGCAGTAATGGAAAAGGACACAAACACTTTGGAATATAGTTTGACAGTTTCTTAAAGTGGAAGCATATGCCTACCATGTTAGTCCTGAGTATTTAACCAATACAGACGAGAAATACACGCCCATACAGAGACTCATACTCAGATGATCCTATCAGCTTTATTTATAACAGCCCTAAACTGGAAATAAACCAGATGTCCATCAACAGGTGGATAGGTCCCAAAAACTGTGGTACCTCATGTGATGAAATACTAAGAAATAAAAACCAACAGTTACTAGATGCTCCAACCTGGAAGCATTTCAAAATAATTAAGCTGAGTGAAAGAAGCAGATTTTAAAAAGTTCATTCTGCATGATTTCATTTATAAAATCTTAACCTAATCTACAGTATCATAAAGTAGATCAGACATTGCCTACAGACAGCGGGAGGGACTGGTAAGAAGATTGAAGAATTACAAAGGGGCAAGAGAAATTACAGGGCAGTGATGGACGTGCTCATTATCTAGACTGTCACGATACAGTTACAGTTGTATACATATGTCAGACTTATCAAATTATGTACTTTAAACATGTGCTGCTTACGTCAATTACAACTAATGAAATAAAACTTTGAAAACATTATAGAGTAAACATTTGAGTGTACAGTTATAGGGGCCAGATAGGGTGGGTGTAGCAAACAATTACTGTGGTGACTTAGAAATTCAGTATCTCATAGACATCACATTTATTATGTCTTAATAACAAAAGTACTTTGGAAATTGTGGGTGAAACATGTTGAATCTTAAGCCACAAACACAATTCAGTGTTTTTATTTAAAAGAGAGCAAGAAATCTAAATGTATTGCATGAGAGAGTACTGTGCTAATTGGATCATAGTTTTTCAGTAACTTTATCTCTTTCTCAGTCCAGTCACATTTGCCAAAAAAAAAATACAGTAGCATCAGTAGCATATTGACTTAAATGTTTCCATAAGGTTAATGTAGACTGTATGGTTAAAGGGATATTCTTCTGTACTTCACAATTCTATCTTTCATTTTCACAGGAAAATATTATTTGTGAGAAAAAGCAAAGGCCAAATGAAAAGTGATCCAGGTTGTTAAAATATTTTATTCAGAACTTCATAAAACTTGAAAGCCTTAGCTTCCAATTATTACCAGTAATACCCAGTAAGCATTTGTTTGAATTAAATACACACATTAAATACATACAATTGAAATTGCCAACATGCTTCCTCTGCCCAGGATGCCTTCCCGAATACCACAGATGAAATCTTTTCTCCCAGTCCTTGAACACTGTGGGGAGTCATTTCTCAAGGCAGCCCTCCCACGTCAATGTCATGTCCCTTGACCGTTCCCGTTCCACCCTTGTTTCTGTTTGCGGTTCCCCTGTACAACCATGTTCCATCGCACTGAGCGCCTCCGTTTCAATGACCCACGGACGGGTCTGTCTTGCCCCTTAGATTTTCACATCCCAAATTAATGTAATCATGGTATTTTCGCATGATCCTAGTCTAGTATCTGCTGTATGATAAATATTTAATAAAATGTTAGGTGAATTGATTCGTTTTGGGGGTTATTCCTGGTTTATAGCAAATCCTGATAAATCCCTCTTTTTCCATATCCTTCTTTTTCCATTATGTCTGTTCTATAAATCTCAGTATGCATATATAAAATGCTGAGGTTCTAAATGTTCTCTGCTGATCTATTCAAATGATCTTAATCAATCTGTCACAAAAATCAGAATAGAAATTACAAATATGATGTATACTGTGTGTTTGATAGTATCAAGATGAGATGCCATGAATTGCTTGAATAAATCAAATGAAAGAGCCATATGGACTGTGAATTCTGATAGTAATTTAATCACAAAACTCAAGCCACACATTGATTTTAACCAACCTGATGAGCCACCAAAACGGTTACATTTTTGTGATACGGCCGTGCCCAGATTGGGTTCAATAAATTCTAGTTGGATTAAATTTTGTACAAGACTGGTGCAATGCTTCGCCTATTTATTTAATTCAAACAAATGCCGACTGGACATTTTGTATTTAAAAATAATTTCCCAGTGGAGAGCTGTGTAATAGGAGTGACTGGCTCTGGAATGGGCAGAGCTCCCGTAGGTTGCTCGGCTAACTGGCTGTGAACATGCAGACTTAGGCACAGACCATTTTTAATCAACATTTTATTCCAAGTATTTCTTGGATATTAACTTTGTTCAGATGCTGTTCTAGTGCCTGAATATATATGGCAAATTCTCCATATCACTTCTCTGCATAATCTATGGATTCATTTAAAAAGTGTTTTATTATTTCTGATTAATACTGTGGTGCTTTAAATTCCTCCCTTGTACTTCTAGCTGTTTTTCATTCTTTTTGTATTGTAGTTTCTAGGTACATAAAGCTTATGATTATCACATAATATCTTGCTCATAGCTACTTACTATTCTGGCCTAAAATTCTGCATTTTAAATAAGAATTACGTATCGCCACCCATGTTTCTTGTTGTTTGATTGTTTGTTTGTTGGCATTTTCCAAGTTCAGTCATTTTGGGTTTCTCCTTTATTTTCAAACTTTTTTGCCATTTTTTTCAGGTGTGTGTTCCTCTAACCCCAATCAACAATGACATGCAGTTCTGAGAATTATGTGCTAGAAAAAGTGAGTGGCTAGAGTTAAACATCTCACCTATCATTTTGGCAGGTCCAATAAACGAGTTTTGTGACTTTTAGCACACAAAATAATTACCCCAGGATTAGTGAACAGACCCTCCTCCTGGATGAATTAGAGCTCAGTGAGTCCATCCCCAGAACAATCACTAGGGAGCTGCGAGGCATTGGTGTTCACGGGCTTCATTCCGTGTGAGGGACATTGAATAGTGGTGACCGTAGAAAGGGCTGGCACAGCTTTCTCCTTCTCCCTTACACACCCAGCAGAAGGGGCTGCTTTGACACGCCTGCTGATTCCCTCTCCTGGACTGACTGAGACACTCACTCTGCTAGGTCTGGGCGTCGTGAAAGCTGACAGCTCTCGTTGAGCTGTTTTCTGAGAATTTCTCTGGATTGAAGTGAGCTAGACTTCCTGGGGGCAGCCCAAGTCGAACAACTTCTCAGAGCCAAGTTCTAAAGAACCACCCTCCGTGCTTCATTTCAGAACAGTGCTCAGGGTCATCCTGTGTCGAGTTCCCCGTGGGACTGACTGAGTTTGAATTCTCCCTCCGCCCAATCCTGCTTTCTATATTTCCCACAAGTGCCGATCCTGAGTTTGTCCAATGAAATCCCTGCATGCAACTCTCTGTCTCGGAGTCTGATTTTCAGGTAAACTGGTGAGCAACACCTTCTTTGCAGAAATATGAAGATTAAAAAAAGGCCTAGGCAGTAAATCTTTCTGATTTCTAGTGGTGGGAAAATTTTCCTCTGTGTATGTTGAGTTGTCTCATCAGGGAATAAGAAAACAACAAAGCTTATATCAAGTCACCATACATGTCTCATGATATGATTTGGCTGTGTCACATCAATGGGTTAATGTGTTTTGTACTTCAGTCGTGTTCAATTAGGCTACATCAGGAAAGGACATTTTGATTAGGCGAGCAAGCGGTTTGCATGGTGACAGAACCACAGAGTGGAAGAAGTAGGTTAGGGAAAAGGCTTCAATTAAACCAAACTCTTCAATTTACTGATATGTATGGCTTAGGCCGTTTCTTCAGTGCATGGTGTATAAGACAAATCTATTTCTGTAAATTTTACATAGGATTTAAAGAAGGGTTTTATTTACTCTTGTAACTTTTAAAGAATGCATGTGCATTCATTTTAGGGACTCCATTGAACAATGTAGAAAAATATTTTTTCTGGGATAAAAAGAATGATAAGTGAAGATTTTGCCTTTAGAAAGTGCTGGAAAGAAATGAATAAATTTAAAAGTATGCAACTTTAAGACTGTAGTGAGTAATCTCTGCTGCAGAAGAATAAACAGTATCTTAAATAGTGGGCTTTAAGAGAGGCGGCAAAGGATGAACTGCCTGAAAGTATTTCCCTACATTTCCATCAATTTAAAAAAATAGCGATTAATTTCCTTGAGTTATCTTGAATTGGCAAAAATATTATTTTGAAAATTAGAAAGTACATTTATACCTAATTGCAAACAAGCGAGCAAAATAGAACCAGAGACATGGAAATAGAGAACAAACTGACAGTGACCAGAGGGGAGAGGGGGTAATGAGGGAAAGAAGGGGAAAAGTTGTCAAAGAACATGTATAAAGGACCCATAGACAAATTCAACGGTGGGGAGTGGGGAGGATTGAAAGTGGGAGGTGGAGGTGGGTGGGGCAGGGGAGAGTAACGTGGGGACAACTGTAACTGAACAACAATAAAAAAAATTTAAAATAAAAAATAAAGGTAGTTAAAACCAAAAAAAGTGTGAATTGGCCAATCTAGTTTCATTTTGTCATATGTATGCATTTATTAATTTTTTAAAGATTTTATTTATTTATTTTTAAAAGAGAGGGGAAGGGAAAGAGAGGGAAAGAAACATCAATGTGTGGTTGCCTCTTGTGCACCCCCCACTGGGGACCTGGCCAGCAACACAGGCATATGCTCTGACTCGGATTTGAACCAGCAACACTTTGGTTTACAGGCCTGTGCTCAATCCACTGAGCTACACCAGCGAGGGCTTAATTTCCTGTTATATATTTACTGAGTGCCTAGTATGTGCCTTACATTGAGGGAAGCCTACCTGCTTAGTTTCCTACTTCCCAGTAGTGTTAATTATGATTTAAATTAAATACATTTGTGGGCTTTGGCTTTAGTAAAGGAATATAAGAAAAGAATGTTTTCAAAGCAATGCCAGACCAGAGCATGAGACATTTCTGGAGTCATGGATTGAACATTATAGCCAGTGATTCTGAGCGGCCATTAGGCAGCAAAAGACTAGAAGGCTGGTAATTGGAAATTTGAGAAGGGGGTTAGGGTTAGGGTCGTAGGAGGAAGGGCTGTGTGGTGTGATGAAATCCAAAGACCGTTTATAATTATAGGCTTTTTGTAACTAAAAGGGGATTCAGAGTTATTTATTTTTACAGGTAATCAATCTAAGATGCAGATAAGTTAAGAGACTTGGACAAACTTATGTTGCCATTTAGTTCATAAATTGGATGAAATGCAAACATCAAACTTCCAGTCCAAGAATTTTCCCTCATTCTCCTAACTTGTTCCTCCTCCTATTTCATAATCTTGCCTAGAGCAAGCCCTGAGGAGACCTACTTTTTACTAGACCAGGGCTAATCCCCTATTGCCAGTAACATTTTATATGGATTTTCTTTTTTCTTTTCATGTCTGCAGTGGAAAAGAACAAACTGTTCTCACAATATATTGCAGAAGTTATTCAAGCTCTCTGTTATCTTATCGCTGACAAATTTCTTTATGTGGGACACTTGCCCAAGTGCAAACATCATTTGTGTCATTGTCCCTGTATTATGTTTAAACATGCTGTTTAAACAATTAACTTTATGCCAACCTTTCACATAAAATCCAATCAATCTAGCATTTACTTGAATGCATAGAGATTGTGTCACTATTCTTATTCATTACTATGTCAAATATTCCAAAATGAACTTTCTATATTTTCAAATTGGAAAATATTTTCACATTTTACTTATAAGGTACAAAGAAACCAACAAGTTCTGAATCTGGATAAGGCTGAGTATTTCTTAATTAAGTATTAGAGAATATTCTATGATATTTATTGTATCTATAAATATAAATGAAATACTAATTCATTTTTCTCATGTGCATGCTAGATCATAAATTGTACAGACATGTATGTGATGACCTTCATTTGATATGTTTTCTTTTTTAGTTATTTCTCATTAGAAAGGGTAAGAGCTAGTAACGTTTGAGACAATATGTCTTTTCTTAATCTCATGGTACAATATATTGAGGAATAAAAATATATAAACTATTGTCTATATAAGAAACCCTCATCCCTTGAGGGGAAGAGAGACTGGAAAAATAAATCAGAAACTGAGAGACATAATAATTCATACACCATTTGGGGAATTCAACGACACACTCAGTGCTCAAGGACGCAAAGGAATAAACTTTCTTCCTTTCCTGCCCTTTTCCTCGTCCTTGTTCCAGTCCTGTGTCTATTGAATGCTTGTCACAAGGTCTTGAGCATTTGCAGACTAATTGGAGAGAGAAATATAAATAAAATAAAGAAAGGATGAAGTATTCTCTAAATAAGGGATGAAGAAGTACACAGAAACCAATGAATTATGAAATAGACTGACTTTCTCCCTTGTGATTGTGGCTGAGGAGTCTGCACGTTGATCGCCAGCTTCTGCACTCTGCGAAGGGCAATCTTGTTCTACCTAACCACTTCATCCCCTTGCGACATCCTTTCCTCTATGCTCCTGCTCCTCCTGGGATGACACTTGTAGCATACATGCTATTCCTCTGAAGTCATCCTCATTTGAATCTAGAAGCCAATGTATTTTCCAAAATGTTTCCAAGAAGTTCAGTGTTCCTGCAGTCAACAACTGATCAGTAGCACTCCACTGGGATCTGGGTTGGTACCTAGGACTGCGAGAGATTTACTAACTGATAAAAACTGTTGATAAAAGGAAAGGGGTGCAGCAGGAAATGTGAGTAGATTGTTTAAGCTTATTAGAGGACAATAGGTAGCCACAGATTAAAAGGCATAATTCAGTGCAGTTCGGAACCATTCAAGTAGTGATTCTTGCTGCCACAGAGGTCACTGTTTAAAAAAGGTAGCATGTAAAAGGACGTCAACAGATAGGCAATAATGCACTCTATTTATTGGCAAAATTTAAAACCGGCTTTGCAACTCCTGAGTGTGTGTGTGTGTGTGTGTGTATACATACCATTTCCTTAGAATACGAAGATGATATTTCTATTTCTTTCTGAGTGGATATATTCTACTCTCAATGGCTCTGTAATTCTGAATTTACCACACCAAACAACTTCAGGATGTGTAAGTCAGGATGCCTATTTATATGGAATCAGTCAGCAGACAACAATAAATGCTGACTGATTCCCTATAAATAAGCATCTTTGGCTATTTCACAGCTCAAAAGTGGGTTAGGAACTTTGGCCACTAATCAATCACATAATGTATTGTGTTGTGGCTTTACTCTTTCACACTGATATCTCAGTAATGTTCAAGCTTCTATGATAGGAAGGGATGAATTTCCCTCATACTTCTGATACTGAGCAGCCCCCAACCCAAAAGTGTGACTGCTGCAGCTTGAACACAATGAAAACAATGAAGCTGCTGAAGATATAAAATGAAGATCATGTTCTTCAATTGCTCGTGGTGAAGTTAAACAGTTTCATACTTCATAGAGCTTCCAGTATATGAAAGTCTGACTGCCAACTTAGGACTTATTTCCTGCTCTCAGAAGTGCCCCTTTGGCACAATTCCCAAAACCATCAAAGAAAACTGGGGGAAGCCACTTGTGTTGCGTGGCATCTAAGCCCAGGGCTAAAAATAAAAGGATCAAGCCAAGGAAACTGTGGAATTTTATTATAATCCATGGATCATAGTAATTGGAACGTCTATGCTGTAATCCCTTTTATGAAAAAAAATACTGTTCTCTCTCAAAAGCCCTAAAAATGTCATTTATGGATATATAAGTTGGTATTCTAGAAAAAAACCCTTCATGGACACATTTTCACCATGTTTTTGTTTTGCACATGTATTTCATTCTTTGCAATTTACAATATGAACAAGCCCTTTGCTTCTTGATTGCTATGGGACTGATTTGGCAGCAGGGTCGAACTGAAGGGTATCGAAATGGCAGCATGAGCTCGGTAATGAAAAGATTTGAAAAAATTTGATTGGTTGCTTAGTTCCACGGTAATCAGTTAAAGCCGGCATTCCCTTCAGGGCATGCCCTAAGATCAGGAAAAGCTAATTACCTGCTCCCTGCATTTTGCCTTTACTCTCCTTTTCTAAAAACAGGGAGGTAACTTTTTATTTGGAATAAAGACTATTTTCAAGTACAACCGGGTAAAGAGAATGATACACCAACTAATAGAATTAAAAAGTGAATTCTATGTAATTACATGGAATCTCTAACATGCAACGTAAGAATAGTTTGTTTCCAATGGACTGTTTTGCTCGATAATGTGTATATATAGTAATAAACTTTAGTGTTCAGCGATGACACATTTGACACTGCAGGTAGATACCGAACAGAAGAATCTGAAAGCCCATATAAGGATATCACATTTTTTAAAAATAAAATTTTGCATTGTTAAAATTAGGTATTGTTAAGTCATTTATTCTACCCTTTTATATTTTTAAAACAAAGCCACCCTATGTTATTAAGAAAAGATTATGGTATATATATTATAGGCAACATTGGATTTACCCATTAATTGGGGGGTTACTTCATATACGACATCCTTGGAAAGTTTCGTCTGCTAATTTTGAATCTTTTTTCTGTCTCATTCCCACTACAGCGAAATCAACATGCAGGACAACCAACCAAACAAAGAAACAGTATTATTAGCAGTTATAAAGGAATCATGAGCATGTAGTCAAAATTCAGTTATATTTCCATTATATCAGTAGAGATATAATGATTTACCAGGAAACCATAAGGTTCACGTGGCCTTAGGTGAATAGCCTCTGATACCTACCAGCCCTCTGAAATATTTATGACTTCATGCTGTTATATTTTGATAGAATTGTTGAGGGAAAAATAGTCTTCCCAATACACTAGTAATATAAATTCAGTTGACAGTGGTGCTTTTATAGTAAATTAGTATTACTATTTACATATTATAATGAAGAAAAATATTTGTTTCACATAAGTAGCACGGGTTCTTGATATTTTAATTTCATTTAAAAAGTTAGAAATTTCAAAGTTATGGGAAGATTAAAGGAATTTTATAGTGAACCTGTATACCTAACACCTGAGATTCTAAAATTAACATTTTGCTATCATTGTCTTATCGTGTAAGTAACCACCAACCCATCTCTCTGTTCTCCATCAAATGACTCTGAAATTTTTATGCATGTCCAAATAAGTTACATACACTGGTACGCACAGATCACAAGTGTGAAATTTGAGTTTATGCAAATGCACACAGTTTGTGTAATTTAAATCCTTACCAAGATGTAGATCTAACCAACTAAGAGGTTCTCTCATGCCCTTTCCAGTCAGTTTCTATCTTCACAGGCAATTGCTATAATTTTTTTATATCCACCATGGGTTGGTTTTGCCTGTTTAAGAACTTTGTGTAAACCGCATCATATATAATGTCCTCTCTCATATAATTCTTTTTCACTTAACACTATATTCTTTGAGTTTATTCCTGTTAAGTCATGTATCAATATTGCATTTCTTTTCATTGCTCAATTTACTATTATATGAGTATACCCTCAATTTTTAGTCATTCACCAACAATGTTTCATTTGTTTCCAGTTTGGGGATATTATGTATAAAGCTATAATTAACAATGTTGTATAAAATTTGTATGGATGCATATTTTAATTTCTCTTGGGTGAAAATCTTGAAGTGAAATTCTTGGGTCCTTTTCAACTTTTACTTACAAGAATAATAAAATGAATTATTATTCTTTTTATTTGCAAAAACATAAAAAAGAGAAGACAAAAACTTCCAATAAAATAGCCCAAAGAACTCCTACTGATTTTATCCATCATGATATAAAGTAAAATAATTCTTACATGAGTAATATGCTCAAGTAAACATGAACATGTGATAAACTAAACTCAGTTTTATGACTTTTAAATGTGCTATTATTTATCCCCTTAAAAGACTACAGGGTTCAGTCAATCCTTTAAAGTATTTTTGTGAGTTCATTTCAGACTCTTACACCCTCCCATGATTTTTTCTGCAAGTCTTGTTGTTATCTTGTTACTAAATGAACAACCATTCACTACACGAAGCCTCTTCAGCTTTCAGGGGAGCAAAAGCTAGCTATTTATTACTTTTGTTTTATGTGTATTTCCAAGTACAGCATCCATCATGAGAAGATAACTTGAATTCACAATAAACAAATATATATCTATAGTATATTAAACTGAATTTGCAATACATAAAGTTACTATTAAAAATAAGGGAGTAAATAATTTCCGTAAACACTATAGATTCCACAATAGCTTTAAAAATGTGTCCGGACACCATGTTGAACAATTCACCTCAAATAAAACATGGCAAGTAAGGTACTTTTATCTCAGATTATGTCAACAATTTGTAAAATTTAGGCTTGGGAACTAAATATGTATAGTAAATAAAAGGTATATTTCAGTGTCAAAATGATTCTATTGTTAAAATTCAACAATAAAACCAAATGATTAAAAGTGGAATTAATATATCATACCTTCCATGAAAATATCGTTAAATAATGCAGATATAAATTTTCCACACAGAGAGTGTGTGCTATTCCAAATATATTAAGCACTAAAGTTTTATGCTAACCCTTAAATTTAAAAAGGATGAAAGTTCATATTTGCCAAATACATTTGAATGCATATGTTAATACATATTCATTCATTCTACAGAACAATATCAACATCTGTTTCCATATTTACATGTTGATTTGCATAAGAAAGATAAAATTATACATATTTACAGAATTTATTTAATGATAATAATTGTAATCAAGTCCAATTTTATGTGGAGATAGCTTTTCATAGAGCCTAAGAAGTAATTTTTCCTGAGTCCTTCATATTAATTTAACTGTAAATGATCATGAAAATTAACATAGCCTGACTTTACATTATATACAAAAATTTCCAAGGTTTTTTTTTCCGTAATGCTAGGGAACTTGTGTGTGTGCACATGTGTACGCACACAGAACCATTTTCTCTTCACTTGCAAAAAAATACGCTCTTACGAAAGACTGGCAATTCACTAAAACTGACAAATATTTAAATTCATTATCCTCTCTAAAATGGGGAGAGTTGTAAAAATATATTATCCTATTTTTCTCCCAGCAATTTAACAATGTGCAAAAACCCAAAGTGGACATTGTGCTCTGAGCATTAATTCTAGAAATATGCATTTTACAGCAAAAACCTGAAAATCAACGAGTCAGTTGCATGATGACTTCTACGTGAGCCAGTTGTCTGACTTCATCATCAGAAGTAGAGGTTTACACTAGTGAGGTGCGTTGTGCTATAAAAGTGTTTCTTTATCTCTTACAAGATATTCTAGGTATGAAATGTAAAAATTGCTGCATTTATTTCTGTTTGAGACCTGGTCTACAATTTTACAAAATTGATTTCAATTATAGTTGTATCTAAGATCTTTTCTCTGGAGGGTTTTGAGCATAGAGTAAGATGTGCTGAACACTTCATTTGAGATATTACTAAGGAGAATCCACTGGGTAATATTAAGTACTTTGCAAATCAAGAGTCGGATGCAAATCAGTATCCTTGTCCATTTTTGTGCTTGCTTAGAATTTCATTTTAATGGAACCCAAGTCATGGAGATTATCTCCTGTGTGCCCATAAAATGTCCTTCATCATGGTCAGAATTCTACTAGCTCAGCATTATTGCAAAAGAATTCTATTAGTTGCTAGAGGATGAGGAGAGAAAAGTAGGAAAAAAATCAAAGCAAATTCATCAACACTATCAAACAGAGGTCAACTTAATATATTCACCTTTCTGATGATGGATCCAGAACTTAACATCCTCATAAAAAATTCAGTGTTACTACTAAATGAGCATCTGGATAGAATCGACAATTCAGGATTCAGATATAGATGTGACTTCAAAGTGCTTATAAAATAAACAGTTGACTTTTTTTCCTTCCTCCCTTCTTTCCTCCCTCCCTCCCTATCTCCCTCCCTTCCTCCCTTCCTTTCTTCTTGCCTTTTCTTTCTTCCTTCCTCCCTTCCTTCCTCCCTTCCTTCCTTCCTTCCTTCCTTCCTTCCTTCCTTCCTTCCTTCCTTCCTTCCTTTCTTTCTTTCTTTCTTTCTTTCTTTCTTTCTTTCTTTTTCTTTCTTTCTTTCCACATGGAACTATGACTTTAATAATTTGACTATTTCAAATTGCAACTTATCTCTTAGTCATAGCATTTACACTAGTGATTAATTATAAATTTTAAAGGTTTAACCAGCTATAATGCCAGCAATATTGAAACTTCTAAACCACTCATTATTTTCAGATAAAACTTATGATGTGTTTTAGCAACATTTAATAATTATTTTATGGAAAAAACGTAGTATTTTAATATGTAATATCATAGCAGTATTTAATAGTAATCTATCATGGTGAGCATGAAAAAAATATTCTCTTTTCTTTCTAAAGAATTTGGCTATACCTCATAGGTATTTGCTTTCTAGGAAATACAATATTTTTAAATATTCTAAATATAATGCTAAATTTTTACAGCTTATTTCTTGAACTAGTTTAGTACATTTTTACATAAAATTATGTTTTAATCAGCACAACAACAAGGATTGAGGTATAACTGTAAAAAGAAAATTATTTAGCCTGTCTTCTATAATAGTTGTTGCTCCTTAAGACTGTTTTAAAACCATGTGTTTAAATATTGTCCTCCCTAATAACACACAGATTAAAAAAAAACAACTTCAGACCCTAGTTTGATTTTGTCCATAAAACTGAGGATAGGAGAGACAGTGTTCATTTACATATAGACTGTAATTTCTTACTTTTCAATTTTGACTTCTTTTCTTGTAACTTGAATCTTTTAATTTTAGCAGAGAACTCATTAATTTTTGCTCTTCTCACTTAAATTTAAGACTTTTAATTAATTTATTATCAATTCTAATTTTTAACGTTTTATTAGAAGATATCTAAATTTTATTATGGACAATATCATGAATAACACAGATTTAATTTACATTGTTCTATCCTACATATTCTCATATACTCAACTGTTGTGTGTTGCTTAAGTTTCATTTTTGCTCAATACATCCACATTTCTCAAACACCATTCCTTTTACATGGATGCCTGTACCACCAGAAGTTTTTACTGAAGAATCATTGCTAAAAGCTTAACTTGAAAAGTAATGTTTCTACTAGCAAGTTGAAAACACAAATCCACTTAGACATATCCAATGTTATTTTCCTCAAAGATGACTGCTAATAAAAATATGTTAATAGTGATTGTCACAGATTAAAGATGTTTAACTCTGGGCCTTTTTGGTACTTCTGAAGAAAAGGGAAAAAGGACGGAGAAGAAAAAGGAGAATAGAAGGGAGGGGAGGGAGGGGATGGGAGGAAAGGAAAGAAAAAATATACTTAGCAATTCAGAACTTTTTTATTTGACTTATCTCTACTTTTCATTTCCCATACAGATCTAAAGATCTTCTGGCCCATTTTGTTCTCTGCAAAATTTTGAGAGTGGCCATTCATTTATTAGATGCTCCCGAAGATGAACTTCATCTTGCAAAAGAGATAGACTACTCCTGGAGAGAGAATAGTGTCAATATTTTTAAAACTGTTTAGCATCACGTGGATCCTGGTTTATTGAAATCTGTTTTGACAGTCTGTAATAGAGAGCCAGGAACAGTATTTGAGAAAGATCTGAGCAAAGAAATAATCTGGTGTTCTCATTTACTGTTACACTGAAACCAAAAATACTTCACTTTTATTTACACTAAAAACATTAATTTTAAACACAAATTACCTAACTTTCCATCTTTGCCAAACTCTTACATATTTCTTTGGAAGAAATGGCGTTTTTTTGTTATAGAATTATTACATTGACTATAAACCTTTATTACTTCATTTCTCATCTGCCTTGGTTTTATTGATTACAGTTATAAAGCAAAACAAAATTTTGTAATCAAATGTAGAGTAGCACACATTGCTAAAAATGCAACAGAGATAATACAAAAAGATAGTTTGTTTACCTTTGTTTAAAACTAAAGAAAGAAGAAGAATGTCAGCAAAATGACCTCTAGAGTTCTGAAAACATAAATGCCCCAATGCCCCTACAAAATATATTGCTTTCTGTGCTCAATTCATGCCAAGATTTAATGATCTCCAAAGTATTGATTTTATTTTCAGTTCCTGAAATAATAACTTCTTATGATAATAAATCTTCGTACTCCGGACAAATCAGTCATGTGTAGTGAAATCAATCTCTTTACACAGTAACAGTTTGGTCTATATATCGAAGGCTCTTCTTTTTAAAGAAATAGGTGCCTATTTCAACCCTAATCTTTTGTTCTTTTCTTTCAATCTGTATTCAGTTGTCTAAGGTCAAAAGTAAAGCAATGCTCCTAGTCATTACTTTCCACAATAAAAAATGATCAGTAACTTCTTTCTTATACAGTATTTAAAAAAAGCTCATCTCTGCTATTTTCACTTAAAGTATGTATGTATGTGTGTAGGTATATATTTCATGGACTATCATCCCTCTTACAGTTTAAAAAGGAATGTGAACTTGAGAGAGCAAATTCTGGAACACTGCAAGTTTCAGAAAAGTGTGTTGATTGTACATATTTTGTGAATGGTGCATTGGAGGTATGTGTGGGGAATCTTTATGGATATGTCCATGTATACTATCACCCAAGGACAATGAAGAAGAAAAGAGAACAAGTAGGACCCAAACAAAGGCAATGGCTGACAACTCCCACCTTTGAAGGATAGGCTGGAGAAAGAAAAGCTTGAATCTTAAAAAATATAAATTTTTTAAATATTTAATTTATTTATTTTTAGAGAGGGGAAGGGAGGGAGAAAGAGATGGAGAGAAACATCAGTGTGATCAGTGTGTGGTTGCCTCTCGTGTGCCCCCTACTGGGGCCCTGGCCCACAACCCAGGCATGTGCCCTGACTGGGAGTCAAACCAATGACCCTTTGGTTCACAGGCCAGCAGCACTTAATCCTTTGAGCCACACCAGTCAGGGTGGAAAGGTTGATGTTTTAAGTCAGAGAACAAAGGTGCAGGCAGATAGAAGTTAAAAAAAAAAGCCATCTGTGTACTGTGGTGTGGAAGTCAGGAGAGGAAGGGGTTCACGTAAGACAGAAGGTTGACTCTGTGAAATGATGCGGATGATGGAACTAACATTAGAACTGAATGCATCCACAGAGTGTGCAAAACAGGCAGTTGTTAATGACCTTGGCGGGAGCTGTTAGTGAAGTAGTTTAAAGAATAAATGTGATACGAGAAACTGAAAACTAGCAGCTTAGGTTTTGCTCATGAAAAGCAGAAGGGAAGGGAAGAGTAGTAATAGCAAGAGTTAGGGGATAGCTATTGTTATTTACTTATTTATTTATATTTGAGATAAGAGGGATAAATTTGAGGACAATCTGTCTAAAATATCTATTGAAACAGAGTTAATATCTCCATTTCTTTCTTAGCACAATGAGTAAATTTTAGAACTTAAGTGATCTCTTTAATTTTAAATTGTCCTTAGCCAGTGTATTAGGAGGGAAGGACAGTCAGTCAATTTTGCTAATTTTGTCAAATCCAAAGTCCTTTCGCAGTGTCCATCTCACCCAACTATCTATTAAATATGATAGTGTTCCTTCCATCCTCTTTTGTGAGCAGCTGAAGCCTTAGTTGGTCCTGGATTATTCCTGGGGAGGGTTTAAACGTGACCATTCTATTCACAGGGAACGGAAGACCAAATGGTGGCACTGAGGGCCCCCTGCCTCTCACCCCCCTTTGCCCGTGGCAGGCCCTTCCCCTTCCCTGCGTGAAGCAGTCTCAGAAGCTTTGCCTTTTTCACACATGGTAAAAATGCCTTTTAAAAAGCCTTTGCTATCATGAGATTTAGCTTTGGTGGGAAATGGTAGAAAAATAATTAAATCAACTCACAGCATCAGATTTTGAAATTCGATCTGATGAGTTTTATAAAGAAATCCTTGCTCTTCAGTAGCCACCTGCAAGGCAAATGAAGTGGCGTATTAAAATGCACACGCCACGCTCGCAGTCAGTTATGCTGAATGAGATGGCCTGATTGATGTCTTATACATTAAAACTCCAGGATCCTGGGGAGGTAGCATTTCATTTCATGCTTTTCTTCCAAGTGTCATCTATAATGGATTAAACACAGTGAATAAAATACTTAAAGATATTTGCTCTTGCTTACCTCACAAAACCGATCATCTGTGTTGAAGAGGTACCGTGCCTTTACTATAACACAAGCATGAGAATTTTATATTCAGTGCACTGACTGAGCAATGTGGTCTCTCACAGTGTGCCCCCTCTCTCCCCTCACACCACTATTCTAGTAAAAAAAGGTGTATATATATATATATATGTATATATGTATATATATTTAAAAGTATCAGTGATCTGGAAATTTTTCAGTCTTACAGAGGCTATTCACATCAGGACAAAGAAACAGTTATAAATGAACAAATAAATAAAAAAACAGGTCCAATCAATTTGTTCTTGGGCACTGCAATGCTCGAATCGATCCCACTCTTTGATTTTAGCCTCAGATCAAAAGAGGGCCATCCACCCAAATCCAGAG
>CM052548.1:72932720-72969024 GCA_028533065.1 Trachops cirrhosus | reverse complement strand
CTGCTCATGGTATTTCACTAGCTGCTGTTCTTCATCTCTTTCTCAGCTGGTTCCCCAGGGCTTGAAGCTGACTAAGCATTATTTGAAATAAAGTCAAATAAATTAAAAAGCTAAAGCAGGGATAATCACCATTTGGCATGGCTTCCAGTTCCATCAAAACCTTGGTGGTAAAGGAAATAAAATCAAGGCTATTCAGATAAATGAAAAGTGATCTGAATGCTCTTCAAACACCAGAAATGTGTCATTATACAGCCGTCCCTCCCCCATTACCTGTGGTGGCACTTCCCCGGTTTCAGTGACCTGAGGTCAACCAGTCTGAAATATTACGTGGAAAATTCCAGAAAGATGCATTTCATGTGTTCTAAATTGCATGCTGTTCTGAGCAGCACGATGAAATCTTGCATGGTCCTCCTGCTCTGCCCAGGATGTGGCTCCTCCCTCCGTCCAGTGTCTCCACACTGTAGACACTCCCTGCCCTCAGGTCACTTAGTAGCCTTCTGTTATCTGGTTGGCTGTCATAGTATCACGGTGCTTGGGTTCAAACCACCCTTGCTTTAGTTAATAATGGCCCCAAAGTGCAAGAATAGTGATGCTGGCAATTCAGATGTGCGAGGGAGAAGCTGCAAAGTGCTTCCTTTAAGTGAAAAACTGAAAGTTCTCAACGTAATGAGGAAAAAAATAATGTGTGCTGAGGTTGCTAAAATCTAGGTGAGAACAGATCTTCTCTATGTGAAATTGTAAATAAGGAAAAATAAATCTATGCTAGTTTTGCAGTTGCACCTAAAACTGCAAAAGTTATGGCTACCATGGGTGATAAGTGCTTAGTAGAGGCCACTAGTAACCTAATGCAGTAGTACTACAGTACTAGTTACTATAGCACCACTTCAGTTTGGGTCATTGTGA
The DNA here is from genome assembly GCA_028533065.1 of Trachops cirrhosus. NCBI lineage: Eukaryota > Metazoa > Chordata > Mammalia > Chiroptera > Phyllostomidae > Trachops > Trachops cirrhosus. The sequence continues at coordinate 72,968,121 of CM052548.1, read as the reverse complement.
TCTTCCAGGGCTCTGCACCTGAGTGGCTGACAGCCCAGTGTGGTAGACAGCAGTCCCAACCTTACGAAAGTCGTAAGCCAGAATGCCCTCCACATGTTATTAAGTTCACTCAGCTTTCAAACAATAAATTACCTAAAGCAGCCCAGGTAAGTGACAGTCTTACCACTGCCATTTATTGGTATTAGTCTCGGCATCTTTAAAATGGAAAAATCAGCTCTATGTAAAGGAATACGGTGAAGCTAAGCAAAATGATATATAAAGATAAGAGTCTAATAAATACTATTAATAGATGTTTACTAAATCATAGACATTGTTACTGTTGAGTTACTGTGGCTATAATATTAATGCTAATTAGTTTTAATTATACAAACAGGATGTGTATTTTAACTTTCATGTTTTTATTTGTGTGCTCTCCAAAATGAATAAAAAGAACAATATACAATTGACATCTGGGATTTTTTTTTATTTTACTTGACAAACATAACTATTACCAACATGTAAGCACATCTAAATAATTAAGTATTAACTCACTGAATTATCTCAGCAGTGTAAAAGCTAAGTGTTATTATTATCCCCACTGATGTGTAGAAGGGTGAACATCTTAAAAAAGGTAAGAGAGCTGAGCACTGGGGAAAGGTTTTGAAACCACTTTGGCCTTCAGAGAGTATACGCTAGTAACCACAGACATATGCTAACTTCAGACTGATTAATCATATTTATGTACCAGCTTACGGTTTTCAAGGTAATTTTATACTATGTATTAGCGGGCTCTCGGCAGCAGACCTGTAACGTGTTCTGGTCAGTGTCCACATTCTCACAGTGAGAAGGGCTGATTCCTTGGAGACAACTGGGCGTTCTTATGCGTGGCACTGAGCCGTGGGTGCAGCAGCCACCCCGGGCTGCAGGCTCTCTCCGGCTCAGTGGTGAAGCCGTTCCCGAATGTATTCTCTCTGATTGTGGTGGTTTAGTCAGAGGAAATCATCTTCCAGAAATATTTAGTGACAGTGTTCACTACATGGTTATTTCCATTATAACCAAGTACTCCATTTGATTGACTATTTTGTTGTCATTTCTTTTGTTCATACTAGACTATTTCTAGACTTCAATTAAATATTGCACGTTTCTAGGGGGTAGGAATAACATTCTTATTAAAATATTCTTGAATTTATAAAACAACTCCATGAAATTTGAAAGTGACAAATTTTATTTAAAAGTGATGTAAGAGACTAAGCATATGGCTCATAAAAGTGTTTTTAATATTTCCTGAATAAGAAAGTGTCTGTAACGTACACCATGCGCACACTGTAAACTTAGTTCTGGGAACCAGTGGGTGAGGCCCACAGGGGTTCCCATGGCGATTAGATACTCTGCTGCTACACTTACTTCTGATGCAGCAGTCTGATCACTTAAATTCTTCCCTACAAGAATGAATAAAGAAAATTGTGAAGAAGGGAACATGAGCGTGTTCACCTCCTCTGTCGCTTAAGAGGACCACAGAGTAGCTTCTTGATTCTGAAGTACAAAATTAGACAATCGCTTTTAATAGAAACCTTGGCTTTGCTACTGTCTATCTGCATAGGTTATCAAGAGGGCGAAACTTTCCTGGCTTCTTATTATGTATATATTTATCATATTTAAATAAAACAGTAATAACAGGTGTAATAATAACAGCCTCAACATCCTGTGGAAATGTTGTAAGATAGGCATAATAGAAGAGAGAGCACTTTGAAATGTTAAAAGCCAAGAAATTTGATGCATTTTGATTCGACATTTTATACTCACCTCTTACTCTCACAGTGAGAGAAAGGTACAGGTGGTAAGAGAAGACAACAAAAATCATTAAGTTTGATTTTTTTCAAATGCAGTCAGAATGCATACACACCAAGAAAAATACGTACTTACAGACACACCATCTCTCCTTGGCTTCTGTCTGTTGGGCCTCGCTGTGAAGTAGCAAAGGCAGTGATCTATTAACACACACTTCAGGACTACAGCATCTGCATGTCATTGGTCAGTTTATAAGAGGTGATTGCTGTGGAACAATAGATCACCATGAAATATCAAGCCAACAGAAGGATTAAAAATTCAAATAAAGTATCTAATCTTAATGTTATATTACTAAGAAGGATTTGGACAGTCTCTCTTGCCCAGTAGTTCTGCTGATTAAACTTTGTAAGAAACTTTGAGTTAGGAATAGAGTCGTCATTCAGGATTCCCTCAGTAAATTTTCCTCCTAGGTAGTTAAAATTTTAATGGAAAATAATGAATAATCATGGATCAGCCAAAAAAAAAAAAATCTCATGCTTAAATGGGCTACCTTGTTACTGGAATTTTCAACATTTTATTTATTTTAACTTACTTTTGTCAATATAGCATTTTATAAAATTAAGTATAATGATGAGATTGCAGAATAACATACATTATGACTGATTACCAGGCAGAGATTTATGTTGTAATGGATATTTTGATTAGCTAACAGCTTCACCTGCTGAGTATACCAGGACATATTTTATCTAATGAATTTGATGTATCATCAAACTGTCTATTTGAAAAAATGTGCTTACTTCCAAAATTATACTGTTTAATAAAAGTGATACTCATATTATGCTTTAAGTATGACTGCTTTCTCTGACATTCAATATGGATATCATAAACACACCTAGCAATAGATTAATGTAGAAAACAAAGCTTATAAATAATCAAAGAACATTTTTCTTTTGAAAATAGTTACACCTCAGTTGTTATATGTACCCACTCAAACCCTCTGATGTGCCTGCATACACATGAATATAGAGTAACACCATTTATGAAGGTAGGACTGGTTACCCGTAACAGCTCTCTTACAAAAAGAGGAACTCTGCTCGTGTCTAGATGGACAAAGTCAACCCAAGGTGCTTATACCATCTCACAGAATGGGGTCTTAGTTATAACACTGTAAAATAGGAAGTCAAGTTGCTTGATTTCCTTTAGAGAAAGGTTTGTTAAATTTTACATACAGATTAAAAAATTATGATCTTCCACAACCAACTACTGCCTTATACCAGATCTGGTTCTTAAGGCCACCGGTAAATTTGGGACCAACTTGAAAAAATGGCCTGGCACAGTGGCAGTTCCCCATGTCTACGAACATTTTGCTGAGAAAAATGTTGTATTGCTGCATACATTACTCTTGAACTGTTGCCTTCCTTTCTTCCGTGGTACCCATATCCTCGTAGAACTTGTGTTAGCGATTCACTATAAGTTATTATTTGTTATTTAGGTTGTCAAAAGTTTTGGCTTTTTTGATTTAGGAATTTTGTTTTGTTTTTCTTTGGCATACCTATATTATCTAAACAGCATGACTATTGCTATATTTCTAGTTATAAATATTTTATAATCTTAAGACAGCAGATAAGAAATCAAAGAGATTTAGTAAAAATCTTGTATGTTACTTTATTATTTACCAATTTCCCATAAAATGTATTTTTAAATCTCATTTTTAAAATTTATCTACCATGCAAAAAGATATTAATTCTTATAGTTTATAGGTAGTACCACTAGTATCTTACTATACAAACCTATATGTATGGTATATTATGCATTTAGTTTATGCTTTAAATACAAAATCTAGTTAATGTTTTAAAAACTCTACAATTTATCAGTCTACTGAAAAATATGTTAAAATAGCTAACATATATTCAAAATATAAGACTATACTTGTGTGTTATTTCTAGAGCACACATTCTCTCAAACAAAATTGCCGATGTATATATATGAATAGATTTTTTTCAAATGGCTCATATTGAATCTACAGATACTGTTGTGGGGTACCATTTATCTAGTTGCATGAAAACTGTGTAAACTTTGTATGCCTTTAAAACTATGGAAGCTATCCATACTTTACTATTTTTTAAATCTCAACTCCATGAAAGTGGGTAGAAAACAGTAAAAACAGTAAGATAGGTATGAAAGAGCTTTTGCTGGCTGTACTAAGAAACACAAATGAGGTACCGCAAATATGTGTCACAATCAATTCCAAGTGACACCACCCCAAGCCAGTCCAAGGTCTTGCAGTGGTAGCACCTAACAGAAATGGTCTGGGGGCTGTTGGGCGGGTTGCCGGCAAAGTGGCAAGTTCTTCCATAATGTGAGACCTTCTGACTTGTGTGCATAACAGTGTCTCCCAAACTAGCTCCTCAGTGTGCTGAAAGGCATAATGTGCTTTCCAAAAGTGTACAAAGGAATTACTAATACTTGTGGAGAATCCATCCTCTTGTACCTTTGCCTACTTGCTTGATAAGATTTTTGGAACAACACTTGAAAAATATTTTATGAATTGTTTTAAATGCCTCCATTATTTTGTATGTTTTTCCATTTGGATTTTACAGTGTCCTGGTAGGTATTGTTCTTGGAATTTATGTACTGTGACTAGAAGAACCCACTCCGTATACCTTGGCTGTAGGCATTTTTCATTGTATCTTACTGTTTCCAAACAACCTTTTGCCAAAGTGATTTCTTTGTTGGCCAGGAAATGCCAATGCTCAGAGAAAATTCCCCTGGCATAAGGGCTTTAAGATGTAACCAGGAGCACAGAGATAGGACGATTGGAAGCAGCTATAGTTGCCAGTATGAGAAGGAATTAGAAATGAAGCTGAAGGATGCAGAGGCTAGCATAGATACAAAAATGGAAATTAAGATATTTATACCCCTGACACCCCTTATATTTTGTTGTTTATGACATCAGTGCTTTCACGTTACATGTATGCATATGCACAGTTTGCACGTGTGTACCTTACATAGGTGTATTTGCATAGAAGTGTGTGTGATCGAAGGTTTCACAATTCCTCTGAACACATTTTACCCTTTAGAAGTGTTATTTCTGAGTAAGACTCAGACCCTTAAAAATAATGCATTCTTGTTCATGTAAGAGTGATCTTCTATAATACAGAATCTATCTGTTTTCTACTTTATATAGTCACTATTAAAATGTCGAAAAATGGTTACTTTGTGAGGCAATGGCTATGTTAATTAACTTGACTGTGACTATTATTTCCCAAAGTGTTTGTATATCAAATCATCAAGTGTATCCCTTAAACACAAACAATTTTAAGTTTTCAACTTTACCTCTGTAAATCTGGGGAAAGTGTGAGTTTTATGAATATGCACTGAACTAGAACATTTTTGTGTATTCTTTTGCAAACTTGGTCTTTTTCTCTTCTCACATTTATGAAAATTAGACGTCCTAGGGGTTGCTCTGAAACAAGATAGTGTTAGTTTCGTAATTCCAAGAGTCAGAGAGCTGTATTGATTTTCCTTTCAAACAACTTCATTTGGAAAGCCTATTAACTAAAGAAATCTTTGTTGCCTTTCCAGCCTGCTGCCATTTGCCCGCATTGATTTCTGACAGATATTTTTCTGAGCCTGTTATTGTATACAGATATTTTTAATGAGCATATGACTGTCATTTATTAAGTATGTTTCACAGATAAGGTAACATAATGGTTGCAAAACAGATTTTACTAGAGTTTCATGACAAAACTAAGTGTGCAGCACAGTGATGGAGGAAAGTCGGTCTGAAGGATGGACTGTTGCATGCTGTGGTTGTAGAGACATCTTAGTGTGTCATTTTAGGGAGACATTCAGCTTTTCAGGCCCATCTGGTAAAAGTTTGTTATGAAAAAAAGATGTTATGAAAGAAGCAAAGTTACACTAGTATCATTATAATTCACATAAATATTTCAAAGCCTTTAGCATGAAGAGATGAATTGTGAATATTTATGAGTGTTTTTTTGTTTTTTTTTATTTTTCAAAATAATGTTTTATTTTTCAATTACAGTTCACATACAGTATTTCATATTAGTTTCAGGTGTACAACATAGTGATTAGACATTATATCTTACAAAGTGATCACCCCAATACATCTAGTACCTATCAGACACCATTCATAATTATTACAATATTACTGACTATATTCCTTATGCTGTACTTTGCATATCAAATGAGTTATGAAGCCCATGACTGTTTTGTAACTACTAATTTGTGCTTTTTAATCCCTCCCCTTTTAACCCATCCCCTCCAATCCCCCAATGTGTGGAATCTTGGAGATACCAAAAGAAAACAAAACAAAACAAACAAAAGAGACAAACAAAAGAAAAACAAACTTGGAGATACAGAAAACATTTTGATGGTTACGAGTGTTTTTTTCACATTTATTTAACTCAGGATTTTCTTTTCAAAAGCCATGTGGGTTTGGCACACAGTTAAGGAAGTATTAGTCTGAATATTTAGAATTATAATAAGAATGTACACAAATACTTACTTGCTACACATTACTTGCATGTATTAAATTATTTTGTTTTTAAAAGCATGCAAATAAATATTTGAACATATTGTTAATATCAAAATCCTAATTTTTAAAGGATACACTGAACAATTAGTATGAGTTTTTCTCCATTTTAATCAAATCAAAATGAGTTATGAAGCTATTTACAAATATATGCCTTCCCATATTATTTTTGTTTGTATTCACTCTACCACATTGAACATACCTGTGAAAGCATGTATTATTAAGATTTTATTATAATTTTTAAGTCAAAGAAACAAAACAAATTGACAATCTAAATCAAACACAAGTGATTAAGTAAATGGGCAGCTACACAATATATTCTGTCACTGTGGGGTGTTAGTCCTTTTCCTTTTTGGAACCCAGTTAAGAATTGAAAGCAGATCTGATGCGAGAAGTTACTATTGGTTGTCCTCCCAAGAGAGAAAGATGTATTTCATTTCCTGTTGAGATCACTTTCAACTCAAAAATTTGTCACCAATTCTGGAAGCTTCTGGGTTCTGGCAAATGAATGTTATTTCAAATTGCAGCCCAAACCTGCACATATGCCATCATTTTTGGCATTTTTGGCCTGGCCTTCACAGGTGAGTGGAGATGTGCAGAGTTTTGCCCTGTTGCTCTACTGCTCACAGATGTGGTGAATGAGTTAGAAACATTATTTGATGAGCAAGTAACCACGACAACCTGGATATATCATTATTACCTTCCACATTTTGTCTTCATTTGCAGTGCACAATTACTTATGATGCTTTTATTAAAACAAAATGAAACATTCAAAAGAATTGGTATTCTAAAAATTTATAGCTTTCAATATACAGTATACAGTAGTACTTAACCATCCCTATGTTGAAGTAAGATGGATTTGATTTTCTTCTTTCTAGAAGGACACTTTATGAAGGCAGACTCTCCGTTTTGGACCTTCATGCCACTTCTGGTCTGTCCCATGTGCGTAAGCAAACTGCGGAACACAGCTTGGCTCCTAAGTGAAGTAGAGCCACAGCAGAGTGGGCCTGTGTGTGATTCTTGGAGAAGGGCTTTGAGAAGGACTGTGTACTGTTAGATCTCCAGTTCACTAATTACCGAAAATACCATTTCATCTTTTAGATTGTTTTGGTACTTAAATGCCTATAAACCAAGAAAGCTAGATGTAAATGAAGTAGATGCAAATAGCTTACATGGAATCAACGCAGCTGCCCTTCACCTTGGGCATGAAGATGAAGACAGAGATCGTTTCAGTGATCGTTTATTAGAAAAATATTTATTGATCTCAGTCAAAATTTTGAGAATATTATTTATAAAAAGGTATGTGTGTGCACTTAAGAGTAATAAGATTATGTTTACTGAAAATGCATTTTTAGGAAATGCCGCAAAATACTGAGTCAAACAAGCCATTTGGCAAGCTGTTCACTGATATTCTTCCTTATAAAACGGTGATGTGAGGAATGTGCGATGTATTTCAACTAGCGAAATGAATACATCAAGGTGTGTGCTGATGATAATCATTATAAATTGAAGAGCTTCTGTCTTAACCAACTGAGAGTTTTCCTCATGAATTTCAACATTGATTGATTGAGTGTATGTATGATGTATCGTTGGTTTTGAAGATGATACCAGGTCAGAAAGACTGAATAGCATCATAAGTTTAATAGGTTCCTATAATGTAAGATTAAGTAATAATGAACATAACTTTTTGTATTTAGATAAAGAGCTGATGACTGAAGGACAGGGTGGGGATCTGACTGACCCAGTAGAAATTCATGTATTGTAAATAGCGGGTTAACGGAGTACAAACGCTATGATGGCTAATAGAGCTATTGGTTATTAAAAGTGTGATTCAGTATTTGGCTGCTGGTGGAAAATTCTGTCCAAAATAAAGAGGTTTCTCTGTGTAGCTACACTGGTCAAAGCACACATAGGCAATTATTGATTTCTAGGTGACGGAACTGAGGAATGTTTTGAAGCATCAGACAGACAAACCAGAATGCCTAGAGGAAGGTGATCAGGCTGGCTCAGTGGTTGAAACAATGCCTTTTAAGTAAAATCATCATATTTTCTCAACTCAAAGTTTGATGTTATTTAACAAAAAAAGTCCACCCAATTTAAGTATTTATGTGAAAAGTTTTAACAGCCTAACAAATCACATTAATTTACAACATTTACTGAAACATTACATAAGACTTACAAATGCTTAGATGGGTAAACCAGATGTGGGAAAGTTAAGGTAATATTTTTAGATTTTGAAAGAAAAAAAGAACACCATTTAAATGAAACAGATTTCCACGTAATAGAAGATATTGAAATATTAAAACATGGAATTATTTACTTTGCTAGGTAGTGAAATGCACACCAAGGAAAATATTGAACATTTTTATAGGAATTATCTAAAAAATAATTTTATTTTGGGGAGTAGATGTTTTGCTCCAATTAATTCCTAGAGCTTCAGATTCTAACAATTCCTGATTTGCATACAGAAAGATCCATGTAAAAAGACTAATTTGATCTGCTAATTAAAAAATTATAAATAATTTACATAAGGAGTGTGCTGGAAGGTGAAGTAGAATGATTAACTGAATGGATTAATAGTGTAAACAAGATGAGCTATTTAATTAACCTGATACAAGTGGTTTTCAAACCTCTCCTTAATAATTTTTGAAAAATTGATCTGTGTCACTAGAGTCTCTATTTTATGCCAAGAATTGTCCCAGGTGCTAGGAGAGAAACAGTGGCATATATTATGAGGCCTGTCATCAGAATCTTACAGAATAATTAGATAAGTTTAACCCCCCAAAATTTGAAAACCACAAAGCAATGCAGTCTGAAACCAATCAGCTGTTGGTCTCATGAAGTGCTATAAGAATCCCAGGAATTGAGAATGTCAGAAACTTTGAATCCTTGACTTGTGCATGCTGAGAGTTTGAATTAGAGTCCCTAAATTTTGATAAAAATCTGTAACTTGCCCAGTCATATGTCTTCTTGTTCATAATGTTCCTTAATAGAATATGGCCTCTGGGGACTTCGCCACATCCTTAGTTACTACCTGTTATAGATGGCCACGAGGTAAACCTTTGTTGAATAGATGAATATTTTCCCCCTCACTTTCAAAAGGCCCATCCTGCCTTTCCAAACTTACTGAACACTTTGAGTAGCAACTGAGGCAAGTTACATAAAAGTAGTTTCAAGTTGCCATGATGCATAAATATCTTATATAATTGTTATAAACTATTACTACATACCTTCCTAAGAGATATGAAAAGTTCTGTTAGCAATCTGTTGTGGTTTTATGTCAGATACGGTATATAGCAGCAAATAACAAATGAGAAATTCTCCTCTCTGATGGCCTCTATTTTTCTGGTTTTGACCTAAAAACACACAGCGATTTCACATGGTTCAAACTGATATGTATTTTTTCTAGCTCAAATTCTTTTCTCCAAAAGAGCATTAATTGATGATACTTTATTAATAAACTGTTTTCACCCTCTCCAATTTCCTATTCCAATTGCTACTATTTGATTTACTCCTGGTTATGTACATCCTGGAAATCAGGAAAGGTTATTTAGTATTGTTTGAAAATAGGGGTTGGAATAGGTGGAATTAACCATCCATCTTATTCCAAAAAACGTTAGGAAGTTGTGTTTTTTTCTGTCCGTATAACTCGCACGCACCCCAGTGCAGAGCGAGAGATGGAAGACATGACTTTGGTGTGCTCCAACAGTTTTTGTTCCTCATGAACACAAAATTACTAATAAGCACAAACTAGTTACTGGAGACATCTAATTAATAAGTAAAGCCGTACTTTTTAATAATTTACTGGAAGCCAAAAAAAAAAACACTGTGGGAAATAGTAGACCTCATATTTTAGAGGATAAATTAACTGGATAAAGTAAATTACCATAATTTTATATATTAATGATTTACGTTTTACTGATCCACTAACATGTACAAAACTAGCATCATGCTTGTAGGCAGAATAAAACCAAAAGAAAGTTTCATGGTACCAGTTTTATCAGACATTATTTAAAATTATTTAAAATTGAATCATTATAGATTCTCCAAGAGTGTCAAAAATACCAGTTTTTTCCTTCAAGTGTATCTATTTGAATTACTCCGGTGTCATAACAATGGTGTATTCTGTGTGCTGCCTCAGTTACTCTGTGACACGCACCGCTCACATGGAGATGGCTGCTCTCCTAAGGACCCGGGGTAGGCAAAAGATAGTTTTCTAAAATCAAACAGAACTGTGCACACCTCTTGGGTGGTGTCCACCTGCTTTCACAGAAGTGTGTGGGAGGCTCACACGGTTCTGTGGTTTAACTTTGTTCTTAAGAATCCGAGTGACTTGATTTCAGTATTGATGAGGGGCATGAGGTGAGAAGATTTGGGGCACATACCTGACTGAGTAGTTCTTTTGTAAAATAAATCTGAAATATTTGAGAGGCCAGAGTCTTTCTTTAAATTAGATTTTATGTGGTATCAATATCAATTTTATTGTTTGGTAGAGATGAAAAAGAAAAAAAACAAGTTTGTTTTTGTTTGTAGATAGCCTGATACATCATCACAGCACCCAAGAGTTTTCTAGAATATGATTTAAGAGCATTGGTTTAGGGGACACCTGGTGTCTTTCTTCTTTATAAGCTTTGTAGGCATTTATGTAAAGGCAGTCCGTTTTTTTTAAAAGATTTTGTTTATTTATTTTTAGAGAGGGCAAGGGAGAGAGAAAGAGAGGGAGAGAAACATCAATGTGTGGCTGCTTCTCACATGGCCCCCACTGGGGACCTGGCCCACAACCCAGGCATGTGCCCTGACTGGGAATCAAACTGGCGACCCTCTGGTTCACAGCCCACACTAAATCCACTGAGCTACACCAGCCAGGGCTAAAAGTAGTCTGTTTTTAAGAATGTTCAAAAACTAACATTTATAAAAAATTTGAATAGTCTCAGGTATTACTTAAATGTGCACATAAATTATGATCCTCATAGTTTGCACAAACAGGTCTTTATATAAAGCAACAGGAGACGTGTTAAAGCTAGTGTAAGCAATTCCAGATACTGCAGTATGTGAAGCCGTTAATACTTCCATTATATAAGTAGCTTTTATTGTAGTTACCTTTTCTTTTTATGTCTGAAATGCGGTGTTTTGTTGATCTCACTGTATGGAACAGTATCAACAGTCTTTAGAAAGCTTTTCTTTGGGCTTTTAAATTTTTATTTTATTTTAATTTTATATTTTAATGAAAGCCTGTCTCTCCTTTATAATAATAACCTTTATAAATGTGCTTTTAATGTACTTTTCTTAAATTTACTAAGGCACATACATCCTTGTAAGTATAGTTGAATGTATTTACAGGTGTATGTGTGTATATACATATATATTATGTTCTGTGTGGTTTATATAAATGATTTTGAGCTTTAAATACTGTATTTTTCAGACTATAAAATGCACTTTTTTACCACATTTTTTTTCTTTAAAAATTTTTTTTTCCTATTTTCCGCCTACAAAACCTTGGTGTGTCTATTTTTGGACATAAGACACACCTAGGTTTTAGAGGAGAAAAATAGGAAAAAAATGTTTGAAGCAAAAAATGTGGTAAAAAAGTGTGTCTTATAGTCCGAAAAATATGGTATCATTCTTTTTATTTCCTTCTGTTTTTCTCACTCACTGTTTGATTGAGTGTGTCCATGCTGCTGTCCACTTGTCTGTGGCCTGACTTGCTATATATATTTACTTACGTGTTTCCCAGGATGGATTCTTCTGTGGGTTCCAACTGTTCGACACCGTGAATGACACTACGTGCGAGTTTGCCTTTGGTGCACGTGGAGCAGTGTCTGGGTAGCAGGGCATGCCCACACTCGGTTTCACCAGCTGCTGGAGATTGTGCCACAGATTGACTGTTCCAGTCTCAACTCCGGCCAGCAGTGGCCGGAGACCCTCATCTTAGTTACCCTTTCTAGTTACCCTTTCTATCTTAGTTACCCTTAGTTACCCTTTCTATCTAGGATTGTGTTCTGTTAACCTAAACCAATGTATCATTCACAATTATTTGTGCTGTTTAAGTAATTACTGGTATTCATCAGTGGTTAGAGGTGAGAGTAATACATTGTGTTCGCTGTTATATATCACTATTATATATGATGACAAGTCTTAGAAGAAAATTGGTATACATCCTATCATTTACTTGCCACTAGTTATGAAAACCTTGCTTAGTGAAATATCAGTTCTCTGTCACATATTTAGGTGCTCTGACCACATATTACATAACAGGATAAATGGGGCAAATGCTATAATATTCTAGGGAAAGCGTTTCATTAAACCTCCTGTGGGCATAAGGGAACCAGAGCCCTCTGCCTTCATAGCTGAATATAAGACACTTTTGAAATCAAGACTTGGTACCATCTGAAGAGCAAAGATGAGGGTCTCAAGAGGTATCTATAACCTGTTTATGCAAGAGAGGAAATAATTTGAATGTATTTGTAGCCAGTTCACATGTTTTAAATATCGCATTTTGCCAATAAAATACAACTTCTAACATTCATTATGTTAAGGGATTAATTGTTTGGACTTTTGAGTAAATGCCAGCCAGACTACCATGGAACAGGTATTTCTGATTAAGGTAACTGATTTTTCCAGTAAATTAGAATTTTTCCTATGCTTAAGAGTGGTAAAGAAAATTAAAGAAAGTCAGATGTTGATTTTGTGATATTAATATCATCTTGATCAAATTCAATGTCATAAGTAGAAACCAAATTTCAATAGACAGCTGTCTGAAGAGGAATGCATGTGCAACACACAAAAACATTCGCCAGACCCAAGAGATGCTTCTTCCTTTTGGTGAACGTTGTCAGAGGGATGGTGTAAGAATGTCCGTGTCAGAAAGGGGGCTCTGAGGAAGAAACAGGGTTTCTATGTATATTTAAGTCCTGGACTTAAAAACTGGAGCCTGACACTTGAACTTCCAGGCAAGGAAAATCCAGGCCCAGAGAATTCTTGGATATGACCTTCAGAGTTGACAAAATCATATTATGCAAGGGAATCCCACGACCAAGTCGTAAGGGTCAAAATGCCTGGAAATAGTCAAGCCCAGTCTGGTTAGGAGAGAGGAGTCCGGCCATGCAAGCAAGGACTGAAACAGAAGAGAGACCAGGAGAAGACCAAGAGATGGAAACTGGATAGAACACTGGGGGGTGGGGGGAGCTTGAAAAGGGAGCCGGGTACAGAAGGTATGCAGAATAAGTCTTCCAGAGTGAGACCCTGGCTTTTGTGAGATTTCTGTCCTGCCCTAACAAGTGTGGCCCTAGGCATTTCCTGAGCAAAATAATTTGAAAATAAATAATAGGCTTCTGTCAATATTTACATTGACTTCAATATTTAAATGGTTTAATCATGATTATTTATGTTGCCAATTAATGAGTGATTTTTGTGCCCCTCCAAAAAATTGACCATCATCATTTATTTTTGCTATTAGTTATCATCGAGGATCATCTCCCAATAATTTTTTCATGCCTTATTTTAACTTTAGATGAATAATTCCTTCTTTTGCAGTTAGTTTACATTAATGTGACATTTTCTGCACATGAAAAAAAGAAAAATACGTATTATCTCTAATATGTACAATCTGTTTCTTAGGTCTCATTTCTATAAGTGTCTGGTACATTACTTGGCACGGTTTTATTCTTTTTTTTTTTCAAATCACTGCAGTCTTTCTTCCCACAATGTATATACAAAAGCTCCTTTAGATAATAATTTTGACAGTAATTGTTGTCTTCTGAAACTAGGTAAACTTTTAGTAACTACTAAAAATATTCTATTACAGCAAAAACATTTATGACCCTAAATTTCATTCTTCATGTTCTTGTCTTATCACCACAGGAAAATACTCAGGTCCAGTTTGACCAATGGCCTTGTGTGTGGTGACTCATTAGACAGGCTCATGGGGCACACCCACGGGTAAGGGGCCTTTTTATTCCTGCAGCTTGTCATAGAACTGCTGCAGCCAGTGAGTCATCGTGGGAGAATTTTCTTGGCCAATGATTTCTTAAGTATGCTTATCTAATGTAGGCTTCATTGGGGATGATGTAAGAGTCTCCCAACTAGAGGTTCTAACTTGACCCAAGATTTTATAGTCCATGTGTGTAGTTGGACTAAAATTTACACTGGGAATGTGCTATATTTGAGAGTGACAGAAATTGAAATTCTCTTCCTTTGAGTAAGCATTATTTCACAACATAAATTACTCTCGGTATTAATACATTTAAAAAGCCTGAGCTCTTTAGAATAAAACAGTCTACAAGGGAGAAATGTCACTTAATAAACAGACTTTCAATTCAAAGTATAAACCTTATAAATCAAAAAGTAGAAATCAATCAAAAACATTTTCACTTTTAACATTTCTACAATGTGTCAGTATGGCAAGCACCTATTCTTAAAGGATAGTGAATTTTGGCTACATTATCTTTGGAAATATAGCTAACAGTCGATGATATTCATGCATATTAAGTGAATTCAATTGCATTTTGTTTATATTAGAAGAAAAGTATCTTCCAGATTTCCTATTGTAATTTTAAAGTGAGATTCAACATGAGTTTTGCTGATGTCTGGACTGAAATGCAACCTCATTCAGCCTAAGATGACAGGCCGTCGTGGTCTCAGCATTGGTCGTGCCGCTGATGTTCTAAATACACGGCTGGTAGGTATGGTCAGGGCTGCCGTGCAGCCAGCACACAGTAGTGAGCTTGGTTGTTCGAGAGCTAGAGCACGCTGTGCTGCTACTGTGTTGTCTTTGATTGGCTGCTTTCTGCGCCACACAGGTTACTGAGCATCTGTACTAGGTGCCAGCTTCCTGCCTGAGGTTAGTGTCCCCAGCCTCTGTGGACTCTAACACTATTGACTCTAGTGTCCCTTTCACCGTCACTCACTCACCAGATAAATGAAGAAATGGCAGACACTAGAACCATGGGACGTTTAATAAATTATTAATTAGAAAAAGTGTACAATTTGATTTTTAAATTTTACTTCCTGCTCATGGCTTATTTGCTTTAAGATGTGCTCAGTATATGTAATTATTAATGAATTTATTTTGATTTTTTAAAAATAAAACTACTATTTAGAGTCAAGTAGATATTTGTGCTGATAAAATTTTTATGGAAAAGGTTTCAAAACTTCTTCTGACAGCTTGGAAGAGTTTATGGTGTTCATGAAATACCCAACGTCGAGTGGGAAACCAAAGAAAAATATGAAGGATCTCCTCTCAGAAAATGGGGAGGACACCCTGTGTCATGCATTTCACCACAGTCACCCTGCACTGTAATGGTCACTTCCAGGGTGCCCATGTCACTTCATCTCTTTGCTCCTGGTGCAGTGTTCAAACATTTTCCTTTTCTTCTAAACATGCTTTTTCTCTTCCTTGTCCTCTCTTTTCCTTCCTTACCTCCCTATCTCCCTTTTCTCCTCTATGTTTCCTCATTCTCAAGTATAGGCTGGTATATCTAGCTGCTGTGTTACCTTCCTACTCCTCTCCTCCTCCTTCTCCTTCTCCTTCTTCTTCTCCTCCTCCTCCCCCCTCTGCCTCTTCCTTTCCCTCTCCTTCTCCTCCTTTTATTATTCAACCTCCCAAGTGGAAAACCAATTGATTATGTCATTTAACCCAGTATGTTGTCTGAATCAGATACTGTCCCCAGCATAGCCATTTACAACAGGGAACCTCAGAACATCTAGCTGCTTTTCTCTGGAGGGGTGAGTATAAATGGCTAGCTTCCTCCAGCTGTCGAGTGCACCTGCTGTATCTGTTGATGAAATGGCTATTTACTTTCAGAGATTAGCATGTTTCTAGAGCCTTCTTTAAGACACAGTCTTTGCTCCTTTACTTAGACATTTTCAAATCTCTTCTAACTAGACTATAAAATCTTTAAGGGTAGGATATCCTTCATTCATTGTTTGTATCTTCGAAGTATAGTAGTCGTTCTGTAAATATTCCATGGATGGATGGAGGCAGGCAGTGTGGGAGGGAGAAAGGAAGGAAGGACTTCAGGCTGGAAACACTTAGCCTGCAAGTTGATGTAGTTGTCATGAGATTTTCAAAGCATTGTAACTCACATTTCTCCTAATATATGTATTCATTGCAATTGACTTGCATTATGTATAAGGATTTCTGATAAACTATGATTAAGGCAGATATTGTGTCATTAACCTCCACTCCAGCAACACAATTATGATTTCCTGTTAGATAAAACGGCTTCTCTTTTTAAAAACAACTAGAATTGAATATGGTAAAAAGTCTACTATCCAAATAGACCCAGTTATCTCAGCAGTCCTTTTTTTATATTCTGTATTTTCTTCATTCTCATAAATTTATTTACTGATAAGCCAAAATATCCCAAATTCATTTCCCCAGAAAAATATTTTGTCTCTAATCTCCAGGCTCAATGACTCAGTAACAGTCCACACTGCATCGTCACTTGGAGGCATAGGCATCTTCAGTAGGTGGTGTCTTGTGCTGAATTATTTTTTTATACATCCAAATATGATCCTCAACAAGTATCTCGATCTTGGAGATGGGCAACCCCTTCATATTTTAAAACCAGACACCACAGAAGTACTCTTAAACTTGACCTTCTCACCTTTTATAATTCATTATCCAATCTTTTTCGTTCTACTTGTACGTATTCTCAAATCTTCTCACTTATACTCCTGGCATTCAATTCCATTAATCATCTTTCATATTCTTGCTTTTTTCTATCCGTTCTTTACACTGACACCAAAAAAATATTTTAAGAACACAAACTTATCATAGAACTCCCCTGTTTAATTGCTTCTCACTGATTCTAGAATAAAGTGAGAAATCCTTAGCTGAGCATACCTGCCAATGCAAAATCTGACCCTTCCTTACTCCACATTTCCTGCTGCTTTCTGAGGCTCTGCTGCCATCTTGGCTGTTGTTTTTCCTCTTATCATAGCACCTTGACCCAGGCTCTGCCCGTTGCACAGGTAGTTCTTCCCCTCAGTCTTTATCTGGGTCATTTCTCCTCTTCTTTTAGATTCATCTTAAAAGTTACTGCCTCAGAGTACCTTACTGGAGGACACAGTCTTCACACCCTAAGCATGTATGTTCTTTTCACTCAACCATACTTCTGATTAAGTGAATTAATTTCTTCTTATCATTAATTTTAAAATAGAATATAAGCTTCAAGAAGACATAAATGCATCTCTTGAAACTTTTGGGAAATACTCCATTCTTAAGTGATTGTTATGGACAGGAGAGAATATGCACAGAATGACAGAGGATATAAAAGTTGATAGGTATGCACCAGACACTTTCAAGGCCAGTGATTTAGATTCAGGCCAAAAGTTTTTTGAGGAGATGACAATAGTCTTTAATTAATATGATAAATTTGTAGGAAAGTAAAGAATTTAGTTTCATGGCTGTGTGCTCTATGCAGAGATATATGCACTATATCTTATAATATCCAGGGGCTTCATTATGATCTATACTTTTTGATCAATTAATGGCTAGACATGGAAATAGCACTGAACTCTAATTAGACCTGCACAATGATTAGGCCGAAGGCACAGTTTGGGAGCCCAAACTGTGCACCATCCACATACTGATGAGGGAGGAGGCCTTGTGAGAATAGAAGAAACAGATCCTTCCTACTTGTAGGGTACTGTTTCAAGGACCCTGCCGGAAGCCTAACAGGGAGAGCTGCGTATTACAGATTATTCTCAGGTGAGATTCAGTACAACAGGTGTCTTTAACTGCTCTTTCTGATCTATGGTTTTCCATGATTCTCTCATTTGTTTCTTCGAACACTATCAACCCAGCACCACTACCCTCTTTTTGCAGATGGCAAATGCAAGGTCTAGAGAAGTTAGGAAGATTTTCCATGATCAGTTAACATGAAATCGTCTTTGTACCCAATAACTGGTTAAATCATTTACCCAAGATTGTAGGGCAGATGCAGGATTTGAGCACAGGTAGTTCCTTTTGAAGTTCCTGTCCTCGGCTGTCACATTAAATGACATAACTTTCTGGGAATAAATGCGATCAGTAAAATAAAAAATTAAGTTACTAAATTATTGATTATGTAAAATTAATACTGAATGTTAATGATTATAGTGATATTTTATTAATTCTGAATCTGTGTAGCAACTTCTGTTGAAATATGCATAATTAATTATTAAGGTTATTCTCAACCAAATTTGACTTAAAGAAATTAGTGCAATATACCCTTCTTTTTGATACTATCCTGGTCCCCCAACTTTCAGCATTAAATGTAAAACATATAAAGATTCATTTATATTAGGGGTCCACTTGATCATCAGTCTTCCAGTTCTGCTGGTTATTTATATTTTTAACATACCTCTCCTTCGTTCTACAGCCTTTGAGTTGTCAGGAACCTTGAAAGAGAAGTGGAAGGCTGCTCTTTGAGATTGATATCAGTGAGGGAGGGAGGGTGTCATTTGTCTGTTCATTTACGGTTTAAAGTAGAAAGATGGCAAGCTGTTTTTACCTGAAGTAGTTTCCAAAGACCAACAAAAGCATTTGTTCCTTCTTGCCTTACTCGAGAAACTTGTTTCCATTCACCTGGTAATTCAAATGATTGCCCAGTGAGATCAGTAATTTCTCATTTGGGGAATGTAAAAATTGCTTCACCAATATGAGAAGCCCAGCAAACAGAAGACAAGCTCATGTTTGTGACCTGAAGGGAAGACCCTTGGAGAGCAAATTTGTAGAATCCCTGTCTGTTTCTGTCTGGTGTCATCACCGAGGAGACACTGGTAGGTTTTTTTAAAAAGCAGAGAAAAAGCCACGTTCATCTTTCCCTTTAAGACTTCATATTTACATTAAATTATTTTTTGCCAGAAGGAAATGGATTATCTGATGATGAATGCATATACTTTTGAAGTATACACTTCAAAGGACAACTGAGAGGTTATGAGACATTCATTAATTGTAGTTATTTAACTTAACTCTCAAAGCAGTTCTTTATTTGAAAAAATTACTGAATTTTTAAATAAATAAAGTAGAAGTAATATAGGACACTTGCACATTTTCTATATTTACTGAATGTTTTGTATTTAAATATTATGAAAACTCAGATGCAGATCATAAATTTAGGCTTTATACATTATATTTAAGTTAAATTTTATTAATCTTTTCTGTGGGTGTATTTGGGTCTTATTTAAAGGAAAATTCAAGCCAATCAGCAGCATTTTTGATAAAGTTAATTCTTCCCTGGATTTAAAAGTGTTACAAATGGCATGGAAGGAAGAATTGAGAAGCCTGTCACATGCTAGAATAATGAAGCTGAATATAAAAACATAAATAAAGCTGAAGTTACTAGATAAAGTTGGCACTTAGACTTTTGACATCTTATAAAAACACCCAAGTCTTGTCCTGGCTGGTGCGGCTCAGTGGACTGAGTGCTGGCCTGCAAACCAAAGGGTTGCTGGTTCGATTCCCAGTCAGGGTACATGCCTTGATTGTGGGCCAGGTCCCCAGTAGGGGGCGTGTGGGAGGCAACCACATATTGATGTTTTTCTCCTTCCCTTCTCCCTCCTTTCCCCTCTGTCTAAAAATAAATAAATAAAATCTTTTAAAAAATAAAGATCCCAAAGTCTTGTGAACCGATGACTATTAGTGATGTTTTCCCCAGTCAGCAAAGTTGGGTTGTTAAATTATTTAACATATTATTTAAGATTTTGTGTGACATTGGGAGGTAACAATATATTTATCATAGCTAAAGAAGACCTATCATGGGCATTAGTCAGCATAGTTTATAATACTTCTTGCCTGGGACAATATTGCTGATAAATGACAGCAATATTTTTAAAGCTTTATGAAATTTCTAAAATTATGGAGATTGAATGAAAGATAGTAGCCACTCACAATATAGCATAAATATTATTAATATAGAGTTTTGTCTCTTCTAAAATGATACAACACATTTGTTACATTTTTGGACTTATTACATTCTATTACCACTTTAACAAATTGCCTCCCTTTGCGGTTTAAAACAACATAAGTTTGGCATCTTCCTGTTTCATGCATCAGAAGTTCATCAGGGTCTCAGTGGGCTAATCTTGAGTTGTTGGCAGGGCTGTTTCCCTTCTGGAGGATCCAGGAAAGCATAGATTTTCTTGCCTTGTCCAGCTTCTGGGAGCCACTCACATACCTGGGCTTTTAGCCTCTTCCTTCCATCATCAAAATCAGCAGTGTGCCATCTCTCTGACCCTGTTCCTGGAGTCAGTCTGGTTCCTTCACCCCAGGCTAGAGGTTCTGCACTGTCATGAACCCATGTGATTGTATGGGGCCCATCCAGATAATCCAGGACAATATCCCCATTTTAAGGTCCTTAATTGAATGACATAGGCAGCGTCCTCTCTTCCCTATAAAGTAACATAGTTATGGGGTTAGGATGTGGACCCTGCCATTTTTCTGCCAACCAAATGGATTGTATGGAAAAATGACTTCACGATAGTTGGCCCGTGGTTTACCAGTCTTGTTTGTGTTTTGGATACTATTTTTCTCAAATCACTGCCTAGTCATATCCTGATTGTAGAACAGAATATTGGATTTGGAAGGAAAACATAGCATCCTCTTGTATAAACTTTGCATTTTCAGGATGAGATGGATAAAATTCAGTGGCAAAGGTAAGCAATGTGTTTGTCTCACACATTGTCTTAAGACTTTATTTTTTAAAGATTTATTTTCTTTTTAGAGAGAAGGGAAAGGAGGGAGAAAGACAGGGAAACATCAGTGTATGGTTGCCTCTCAAGTGCCCCCTACTGGGGGCCTGGCCCACAATCCAGGCATGTGCCCTGACTGGAAATCGAACCAGCAACCCTTTGGTTAGCAGGCTGGCACTCAGTCCGCTGAGCCACACCAGCCAGAGCTAAGACCTTATTTTATAGAGAGGTTTTAGGTTACAACAAAATTGAGCAGAAGGCACACAGATTTCCCATATACTCCCTGTCCCCAATACATTCATAGTTTCCCCCATTATCAACATTCCCTACCAGAATGGTACATTTCTTACAATGAATACACTTACATTGACACATCACTATCACCCAAAGTCTGTAGTTTACATTAGGTTTCACTCTCAGTGTTGTATATTCTATGAGCTTGGACAAATGTATAATGACATATGAGGTCTGTACAGGGTCTGTACAGGAGAAGTCTGACCATTGTTAATGTAACAAGAATGGTTTGCACGACCTCAAGTAATCTGGCTGCCAAGGAGAATGGACTGGAATGGGCATGTGTGAACAGTGATGACTTCATGTACTCGTCAGTGGGGGCAGTAGACACCTGTGAGTGAGCATGTGTACTATGTGGCTGTTGCATTCAAATTAACTGAGTGAGTAGAGCAATGCATCTGCATCAAGTTTTGTGTTAAGCCTTAACATTCCTCCATGGAAACTATTTAAATGACTCACAAAGCCACAGATATGGGCAACTGGCTGCTTCAGTACAACAAGCCAGTTCATGCATCATGTCTGATGCAGAGGTTTTTGGTGAAACAGCAAATCACCCAGGTGAATCAGCCTCTGTATAACCCAGATTTGGTGTCCTGAGACTTCTGGCTTTTCCCAAAACTAAAATCACCTGTGAAAGGAAAGAGATTTCAGACTATCGATCAGGTTCAGGAAAAATACAATGGGGCAGCTGATGGCAATTGGGAGAACTGTGTGAGGTTCCATGGTGCCTACTTTGAAGGGGACTGAGGCATCATTGTTCTGTGTACAATGTTTCTTGTATCTTGTATCTTCTTCAGTATATGTCTCTATTTTTCATACTGCATGGCTGAGTACCTTCTGGACAGACCCAGTACATCCACAATTACAGTATCATATGGGTAATTTCATTGTCCTGACAATCCTCTGTGCTGAGCTCACTCATCTCCCCTCATCCTCAGCCCCTGGCAACCACTGATCTGATCTTTCTGTTATCTCCACAGTTTTGCCTTTTCAAAATTGTGTGCAGTTGGCATCACACAGCATGCATCCTTTCCAAAGTGCTTCTTCCGCCAGGTGATACACATTTGTTTCCTCTATGTTTTGTCATGGCTTGATCGTTCAGTTCTTTTTAACACAATAATATTCCATTGTCTGAATGTACCACATTTTATTTACCGACTGTCTTAGTTTCAAAATGTTGTAACAGAATACCATAGACTAAGAGACTATAAACAACAAAAATGTATTCTCCATAGAGTTTTGGAGGTTGAGAAGTCCAAGACCAAGGTGCAGGCAGATTCAGGGTCTGCTGGGGATCTGTTTTTTGGCTCATACGTGGTCATCTTTTTTGGCAGAAGAAACAAGTGAGTATTCGGGGTCTCTTTATAAAATTACTGATCCCATTTATGCGGGGTCGACCCTTACGAGCTAGTCAATTCCCAAAGGCCCTGACTCCTAATGTCACAAGAGTGGGATTAGATTCCAACGTGTGAGTTGTGACAGGCCATTGGAGCATCTACTGAAGGACATCTTGGCGGCCTCTGAGTTGGGCAATTACGAGTAAAGCTTCTGTAAATGTCACAATGTGGGTCTATGTGTGGACACAAGGTTGCAGCTCCTTTGGGTAAATACCAAGGAACACAGCTCCTGGATGTATGGTAAGAGTATGTTTAGTTTTGTAAGAAATCACCAAACTTTTCCAGGTGGCTGTGCCGTTTTTATTCCCATTAGCCTTGAATGGGAGTTTTTACTGTCCCACGTCCTCGCCAGCATTTGGAATTGCCAGGGCATTAATTTTTTAATGATGATGCTCAGGTTTTCTAATTTGCTGTTTAACTAAAGCAAGTTAATTTTAACATTAAAACTATCATTTTTTACTGTTTCAAGACAGCTGAATGTAGAAACAAGTCTCATAGAAAAAAATCTTCAAAATTTGATTTTACAAGAAAGAACAGAACTTTGGCTTTTTAAAAAAAGAAGTGGTGATATAAATTTTGGGGGCTGCCAGGATTTCTAGACTGCTGCTTTTAATGTTACAGGGTCTTTTTTGAAGTCACATCTCACAGAAATCAGTTATTCAGAAGAACAGGCAGCTTGTATTCAGTGCAGGGAGCTCTCTTTCATCCACATTGTTACTTGGAGACGTAAGAAGTTTTGGAACTGTGGCCTAGTCAAGGAGGGGAACTTGGGGGTGTAATGACAAAGTCTTTTGAGAATTTCAAAATTGAGTAGGAGCCATAAGATAACATTTTTACCTCAGTACGATTCCTGGTTTATATTCTTTTTCTATTTCTTTTAAGGGCCTGAATGCCTGTTTAGTGAATTTATGAGATTTAATTATTAGGGTGATTAATTCTGGCCTGTCATACTTCTCACAACTGTTTTTCCATTTGCTGTTGACTATTTAATTTCATTTACATGCTTATAGAACTTTTTAAATCTTTTTTTGCTAATTTCTTTCATTTAAGTTTAAAAACTTAGAAATTAGAAAATAATCTCCAGTTGTTAGATATTTCGCATAATTAATAACTTTAATTACGTATGTATTTTATGATATATTTAGCAGGAGGCAAAGAGCTCAACTATTTTTTTCCCAAATGGAATAATAACTAACTCATCACAACTTGACTCTCTCTTCTTTTCTCCATGTTCCTGATACTTCTTTTGTTTTGTATTAATTTAAATAAGTGCAGTGGCTTGCCTGTAAATTTACCTGTTTGTTTTGGGGATCAGCATTTTACTAATTATTTTTACTTTTAAGTAGATATTTAATAGGGCTTAATGCTTTGTTATTCTTCAGTCTTTTCTGGCTATTCATTCTTTTAAACAAACTATTGGTATTTTTAATATCATAAAATTACATTGTGTGGCTGTATATATATATGTATACATTTGTAGATTTTTCTGTTTTTGATGGAGTTTTGCTTCTGTATTGGTGAAGATATTCAACAATAATCAAGGTAATGCAAGATAGTGGTAGAAAATATATATGAATGTAGTTTGTTTTTTAAACCAGCATGTCCAAATATGCAAAATGAAATGCAGGTGGAAAGCTTAAATTGTCACAGTATTTTTGGGAAGATAATATATATGAATTAATCAGGAAACTGAGAATCCAATATCCTGTGTATAATTATCTATGCAATGAAACTACTGAAAATATGAATGAAGATTTATACATGAGAATGTACTGTTTTGAATATAATCTCCATGCCAGAGATACCCGTATTTATATCTCCCGTTAGGATCTCCTTTGAATTCCAGATTTGTACATTCAGCTGCCTAGTTAACATCTGCAGTGAGATATCAAACTTGAGGGATGGAAAATGGACATGGCCTTAACCTTTAACCTGTTCTATTAATCTGCTTCATCTCATTAAATGCAGTCTCTTTACTTCCATCTGCTCAAGCCAAAAATGCTGACATCATCCTTAGCCTCTTTTATTCTCTTCTACCCCACATTTCATCTGATAATAAATTCAGAAATTCGCTACTCCTGATCTCCATTGCAGCGCTCCATTCTAAGCCAGTGTGTCCTCACCTCTTTCATGGCAGTCACTGCTCAGTTGGCCTCCCAGCCTCTGAATTGCCCCTTTTGTTCTATTTCAGCCCAGATGCCAGACTGATGTTTTTGGAACACCCCTTGTTTATGCTGCTCAGTGACTCAAAATCTTCTAGTGACTTCCCAACTCATTTGGAGCAGAAGCCAAGGAGTTTCAATGTCCTGGAGGGCAAAAAACTGGTCCTCTTGGGATATGGGTGACTTTACCCCGTATGTCCCCCTCAATCAGTGTGACTGTCTGCTACCCCTTAGGCATGCCAGGCTTGCTCGCTCTGAGTGTCCTGCTCCTCTGGGTGGCCTTGCTTCCTCCTCCAGCACCGCCCCATTTCAGGGTGATGTTGTTCTCTCACAAGCTTGAGGTCTCTGCTCAAACTTGTGCATAGTGAGGACTGCTGTGGCCACCTCACCTCACATGTGTGACCACCCTCTGACACTTTCTTTTCCACTTCCCTGCTCTGTTTGATTTCCTCTTGGCATTCATTTCCCTCTAATGTGCCGTATAGTATTTTATCATGTTTGTATTTTGTCTCACAACTAGTACCTAAGTTTTATGAAGGCATAGATTTTTGTCAACTCCTTCCCTGCTATATTCCAACATGTGAAATAGTACCTGGTACATAAAAATCCTCAGTAATCATTTATTGAAATAATAGGAAATTATTCATAGTTGTGAAAAACTATAATCTTCAACAAATAATGTATACTACTAAGGAACTGGTTTTAAAAGCTTTGGACATTTGTGGATAGAATATTATATGGTCAAACAATTTGTGATGACAGAAAGTATGCTATTTCATTGAAAAGGCTAAATTTAAAGTAATTTATATGGTATAAGGTCATCTATGTTTGAAGAAGACTGGGTGGAAATGTGCTAAAGTTCTAACAGTCTGCTGCTTTTTATGTATTTTTCTGTTATCTTCAATTTTTCTACAAAGAGTTGCATTACTTTTTTAATCAGAAAAAAAAGTTTAAGAATGCCACCACCACCAAAAAACAACAGCAACAACAAACTCCTCAAAAGACTGAAATTATTTTAAAGAGACTAATAAAACAAAACCTAACATTAGTTTGGCCTTTTTTAAATCCTATAAATTTTTTAGTCCTACAATTAGTGTGCCAATTTTGTGCACCAAGTACAGTGGGGAAGATAAAATATGAAACATGCCCTCTCCTTTCTTCAAGATGTACGTTAAGAGAGTAGACACATTACATCAATGACAAGGAGTCGTAAAGTGGGCTGTGATGGAGGTTCACAGAAGGGTCAGAGAGGGCAGGGGAGACTCTGATCCCATTTGGCTGAGTTATTGAAAATGAGATCACTTTTATTTTGTAAAGTTTTCAATCAAAGAGGGGTCCTACCCAAGTAATTATACTGCATGACAACACGTATTTGATGTATCATACTCAATAATCACACTAAAGCACCCTGACATCACAGGTAGAGTGGTGTTGGTGCATAGGTCAAACAAGTGGGTAATGTACTTCTCTGTCCAACCATATGAGCCTTCATTTACCCCACAACAGCAGGTACCCACTGTAACTCAAGCACCGTGCTGGGTGCTGAGGATACAATGTGGGGTAAGACTCAGCTCCTTTCTAAAGGAGATAACTAAACCCATTTGGAGACAAGTAGGTGCAAGGGCACATTCAACAGAGGGTTGTACATGGTACAAAGTTAGGAAAGCGCTTTAGAACCGCACAACTCAGCCTGGGATGGGATGTTCAGGGGAGGCTTTCCAGAGTTGATACTGAATAGAGAAAAAATACATCAGGAATTTTCTAAGACAAGGGAGGAAGGAGAAATCATGACAGGTGTGGAGAGTGCTGTAGACTTTCTGGAAAAAGAAAGACCATGCATAAGGCTCAGCTGAGAGAGACAGACAGACGGAGTGTGAGC
This sequence comes from Trachops cirrhosus, assembly GCA_028533065.1. Lineage (NCBI taxonomy): Eukaryota > Metazoa > Chordata > Mammalia > Chiroptera > Phyllostomidae > Trachops > Trachops cirrhosus. Next base: position 72,941,388 of record CM052548.1, on the reverse strand, counting down.
TAGCTAGTGTGTGCTTGAGAGCATTTCTGGGAACATAAGGAACCGCAGTGACTTCAGTTGATCGAAACCAAGAGGACTGGAGAGTTGAAAGCAGGAAGGGCAGGTAGGGAGCAATAACTCTGGTGCTGTTTAGAATATTACATGTAATGCGATGTTTACAGTTTGCAACAAATATAATGTGAAGATATGCACTAAAAATGGATTAAGTTTATGCAACTACCTAATATGTAAATATCTTTTTAAAGTAAGTGAATGCTGAATCTTTATTCCTACAGTATTATATACAGGTAGGAGATCCCCACATTTTTCTCTGCAAGCAGAAGGGCCTTTAGCACTCATGAGCATAATACTGTTTCTAATTTTGATTTAGGTTTAGTTTGTAATAAGTTAAGTTTCATTCCATCCACAAAGAATGAAAGTACATAAGGATAAAGATCTTATTTATTATAGTTTATTGCATAAGGCAGTAATTTACCTTACATTAATACAGAAATAATTACTTGTGACATTATTAATACAGATTATGTGATATTGGTCCTTAACCCAATGTTTTTATAAACCTTACAGTAGACTCAGCCCAATGTCATGCTTCAAAAACATGAAAGGTTTGGGAATCTTTTTTGGCATTAAGGGAGGATGTGCATTGCTTATATTCAGTGCAGTGCATTCTAAACAAGACGTTTATATTTAGAATTAATCAGACTCTTAGAGAAACACAGTGACTGTTTATTCAACCTGATGCTTCAGATGATCTCTTTCCATAGTCTTTGAAACCAATCTGTCAAATAATCATCAAGAGTAATTAGTTTATGCTAAACTCCCCATATGAAATTTAAGGATGACAAAACAGATGGTTGGCTCCATTGCAACTCAATTTGTTATTACTTATTGCTATTCTAAATACATCACAAGAGGATACTTTCATCATCATACCTTTCCAAGATGCCTGCTTACTGCTCTAAACATAACAGAGGACCTGCAGTGCTACTGTCGAGCCCTGTAACCTTTGAAGGTAGAACAGAAACAAAGAAGGAAGAGACTGCTACTGTTAGAACTAATAGAAACCACAAGTAGATCCCAGCAAAGGTAGCTGTGAGGAATGTGTGAGTTTCAGACCAGGCCAAAGCCTTAATCTTGATTAGAAAGAGCTGGGGTATAGAACCTGGGTCTGAGTGTGACTTCAGGAGGTGCAGGGCTACTAAAGCCAGTGAACAAACAGCTATTAAAAAGTAGCTCTTAAAGAGCAATGAGAGGAAAATGTGAAGTGAGAGAATAAATGCTGGATCTCTAACAAGTGAGTTTCATTCTGGGCCTTTGTATTTCATTATTCAGTAAGGTCAGGATTAGACCAGTAATTCTTAATTCTTTTTTTCTCCAAAATATTATAGATATTTAATACATAATATTTAATGTGTTAGAACAATAGATTGAGGTGAGCCCAGAGACCCATCTTCTCTGCAGCCTCACAGCGGCCACTGGAGAACCCCTTAATGATCTGGGATTCCAAGGAACACAGATGAGAAACGCAGGCGGAAGTCCCTTCTGGGTCTCGCCGTGTGCTCCGTTATTTCTGAGTAGGCCAACATTGAGATGAGGGCGGTTCCTAGACTTCCTCCATGTCAGAAGACTGATTAGTTTGGAAGATAATGTATAAAACAAAAAGGAGTTTAGCTCTGAATTGGGAAACCGGAAACAAGAGCGAGAGGTTAGGTAAGCACTATCCTTTTGTCACTTCCGAAAATGGTGTTACAGACTATTTTTTTCAAGATAATTATTTTATGACTCCATTCATGTAAAAATTATGTATAATTTAGGTAGACATAAAATGAGATAGAGTCAATAAATTAAAAATGTTAAACATATAAAAATCAATAGCTATTGTGCACTATTCTATATCACGTATTCATTACATTCTGGGGGCAGAGAATTTACAGGGGTGGACCTGAATCCAAATCGTCCTGCTACTGTGGTGGTGAAGGCAGGTAGGAAAGGAGAAAGCCAGGACAGAGTGGGTCTGCAGATTGTATATATCTAGGAGGATAGGCTGAAGGAGACATCGGAAGGAGTCGTGCTGCGGCCAGGAACCACGCTGGTCTAACCGCATTGGGCCTAGGGCGAGAAATCGAGACAGCGGGATGCGCAGAATCAAACGGGATGGCAGAACTGCCGTGCGGAGTGATTGGGGAGTTAGAGTGAAGGACCTAACTAGTGTGTGTGCAGCCGTGTGTTTCGTTTAATAGTGACTCTTCACACAGCCACGTTAGATGTGCTGGGAGGTGCCGACTGATGCGACACCACCGGTGTTTGCGCTGTTACCCAGAAGCTTGTATGGGACAAATTTTATGTTACCGAGGTCTACACCAGTGAGCCTGAGTAAATCAGACAGACACACTTTGAAGGTAAAATAGAAAAAGATATCCAACACGACACCACATTGACAGAGTACCTACCAGTATGGGATATTCATGAAAATCTTAGACCAGAGCAGTGGGTTTTACCAGGAAAGGCTTCCTAAAGGTATGTCTCACTCTTGGGAAAATGAAAGAGCTCGCCCAGTTTTGTATATTCTGACAGCAGTCTCCATTATCCATCATTTTCTGAATCTGCGATCTTTTTTAAATAATACATTCACTTTTAATTTTAAAAAGCTTTAACTTCTTAATACAGGTATGAGTAATTAAAACCTTAATCTGTTGTCGTTATGGAAATATAACAGCAGCTCTAAGACTTCAGCTAACCTTCCGTAGTGCCACTTTCACAAATGTATTCATATTAGCTGTCCAGCTGTTTCTTGAAATTGTCTTCCCTTTCACTGAAGTAGAAATCACACTCCTTTCTTGTTACTGCTATTTTGTCCTCATACAGGGGAGATTTGTGTTTCACTGCCTTGCCAGGCTAATCTGTGGCTTGCCTCTTAGACAGCATGGGGATTATTTTCACTATAGACTTCTTTCACTCTGTTCCTCATATAGGTCTCGGCATAAGTTATTGTGAAAGTCATTCCATATGCATATATTTCTTAAGCCAACAGTATTCTGAACACTGCTGCATTATTTTGGAAGATATTGACATTCAACTTAAATACTGTGTATAGGCCTGCCTGTCTCATTCCCAGGTAATCAGACATCAGAGAATACAGGACATGGGCAAACTACTGTATTTTTAGGACTGTAAGACGCACCAGACCATAAGATGCACCTAGGTTTTAAAGGAGGGAAATAGAAAAAAAATTTGAAGCAAAAAAATGTGGTAAAATATTTAATAACCTGTGACCCCGCTCCACCGCCACCCCCCCACAGCAAGCCAGGTAAGCTACATTTGGACTATAAGATGCACCCCTCTTTTCCTCCCAAATTTATGGGGGGGTGTGTCTTATAGTCTGAAAAAATACAGTATATCACAACCCCCATGGTACGTGTGTTTCCTGTTTAGGTAATAAAACACATGTACTATCTCTCTCCTTTTAAATAACTCCTATATTTCTGTCATAGTTGTTAATTCTATTTTAATTTGAATAATATATCTGCAAAATGTGGGAAAATTATACAAGACATTTGTCTAAAACAGGACAGGCTCTTAAAATAGAATGCTTTTAGTGAAGATTCTGAATAGTCAGCATCAATGTATGTCTTCTGTTAGCATTAAAAAATAAATGTAAGAGAGTGAAAAAGAGAAGTGTCGTATTTAGGCTTTCATGTGCAAGACCACGTCTGCTTTCTTGATACTTCAAGTTTCTTCTCAGGTACTCTCCCATGAAGAAGGGACCGCGCTGTGCCTCAGCTCTTCTACCTCGGACATGGAGCGTCCACAGCACCCCCTGGGGAAGCAGATGCTCCTTTCCCTTGCTCTCTTCGTTTTTGATGAGAGTATTCCGTCTCAGTACAGCTCAATTCTGCATCTCCATTGGGAAACAGTGTGCACACGTGTACGGATAACAGAAAGAGACACAGGGATTCATCAGCACCATTGCAAATTACCAGAATTATCTGTTACTTCTTATCATTTGTTGTATAAGAAATAAATCCATTTATTTTATAAGAAAATGAATGCTTCAGAAGCTTCAGTTGTGAAACTAATTTGGCCTTATCTTAAAAACTCATATGGATTAATTAAAAGAGAATCAGCATATCTGTGCTCGACAGCAAAAGGCAGAGTTCTTACAGTTCAACATAATAGAGAAATATGACTTTTCATATCTTTAAAATCTTTTAACTCTGTTATTTTCAAGAAATGTCTTTGTGTAGATAACAAGTGCCAGAAATTTATTCAAAACATACAATGTATGATGGAATACAAATCAGATGCCTACCTGGAAATAAAGTAGGTGGTTAGCAGGACTTAGAAGCAATTTACTTTTTTAATAAGAGCCTGGCTCATGTTAGCACATTAAATAGTACATCGTAGATGTACTTAAATATTGCTATTGTATCATTAAAAAAAAAGATTGCTTTGTAATGGTACCCGACATGAGTAACGGAGACTTGAGCCTGCCCAAATACACAGATTGATAAATACAGGCTCTCAGACATGGTAGGAGGGTTGGCTCCCTACCTCTGGTTTGAGACACATCAAACCACAGTGCTCTGCATTGGGTACAAACTCCATTGCGAGGAAGTGGAGCTTTGGGGAGGTGGCCTGAAGAACAACAGAAGTTAATGAATGATGTTGGGGGGGAAATGCAGACAACTGTAATTGAACAACAATAAAATAATTAAAAAAAAGATCAGGAACAAGACAGGAAAGTCTACTTTAACCACTCTGATTCAACATAGTACTGGAAGTCCTAGCCACAGCAATCAGACAAGAAGAAAAAATAAAAGGCATCCAAATTGGAAAGGAGGAAATAAAACTGTCATTATTCATGGGTGAAAAAAATTTTAATAAAAAATAATAAAAATAAATTAATGAATATCACTTGCTAGGACTTAATTTCCTTTTGTTATATACAGTTTCTTTTGCCTAATTCAAAGCAAATACAAGCTACTTAAATTGGTATCAATAACTTGATGTCACAATGTATAACTCTTTTAAAAAACATCAAGTGCCCAGAACTAACATAATGTTTTTTTTCTTTTCTTTTTTTTTTGGAAGCTTAGCTAAGGTATCTTCTGTTCTGGAGACATATTTCATGAAATTCACCCTTGAAAGTGTACAGTACAGTGGTTACTATGTTCACGGAGTTATGCCCCCATCACTAAAATCTAATTTACTTTCTGGCTTTATGGTTTTGCCTTTTGTGGACTTTTCATATAAATGAATCACATATGTGGTTTGTGTTACTGCCTGCTCTCAGCATATTTTCAAAGTTCATCCATCTCATAGCATCTATCAGTACTAAATTTATTTTTATGCCCTAATAGTTTTTCATTGTTTGGATATATCACATATTTACCCACTTATCAGTTGATAGACATCTTGGTTATTTCCACTTTTTCTCTATTATGAATAATGCTACCATGAAATTCACACACATGTTTCTGTGTTGATCCTGTGTTTTCAGTTCCCTTGGATCTAGGAGTGGAACTGCTGGGTTAAAAGCAATATTGAGTGTTTAAGAAACTGCTAAAATGTTCTCCAAAGTGGCAGCACCATTTCCCATTCCCACATGCAGTGTATGAGTGTTTCAATTCCCCCACATTTTCACATTTATTTCTGTCTCTTATATTGTAGTCATAGTAGTAGGCATGAAGTAGTACCTCATTATGTTTTGATTTGAACTTCCTTAATAACTGATGCTATTTAGCTTATTTTATGTGTTTATTGACTCTGTATCTTCTTTGGAGAATGTCTATTCAAATATTTTGTCCATTTTTAATTGGGTTAATATTCAACAATAATGTTGAATGGAAGACTTACTCATATTTCTGTGTTCAAGTCCTTTGTCATGCATATGATTCGTAGATATTTTATCTCACTCTGAGTTGTCTTTTCACTTTATTAGCTATGTCCTTTGACACTCAAAGCTGTTTTAATTGCTTTTATTTTGTACATCAAAACTAAGAAATCATTGCCTAACCTAAACTCACAAAAATGTACGCCAATGTTTTCTTCTAGGAGTATATAGTTTTTGCTCTAACAATTAAATCTAGCATCCATTTAATTAATTTTTTTTGGTGTGGTGAGAGGTTGGGTCACAAATTCAGTCTTTTGCATATGGAGTTCCATTGGTTCCAGCAACATTTGTTGAATCATATAACTATACTTTTTCCTTTTGAATCATCCTGGCATGCTTTTCCAAATTAATTGACCCTAAATGTAAGGGTTTATTTCTGAACTGTCAGTTCTATTCCAGTGTGTGTGTGTGTGTGTGTGTGTGTGTGTGTGTGTGTGTTAGTACCACAGTGTCTTGGTTACAGTATGTTTTTATTGGGTTTTGAAATTGGTAAGTGTGAGGCCCCTGACTTTGTTCTTCTTCAAGAAGGTTTTGGTTGTTTGGTACCTCACATTTTCATGTGAATTTTAGATCAGCTTCTTGCATCCCCCCAGAAAGTTTGGTTTTTGAAAGTGATTATATTGAGTCTATTGAACAATCTGAGAGTCAGTGACATCTTAACAATGTTAAGTCTTCTAACCATGAATATGACATGTATTTCCATTTACTTATATCATCTTTAATTTCTTTCAGTGTTTGGTAGTATTCATGTATAATTTTGTACTTCTTTTGTAAATTTATTATTAGATATTTTGTTTTGTTATTTAAGAGTTGGTTTTGTAAATTTCATTTTCAGATTGTTCATTGCTAATGTATACAAAGTATTTGATTTTCTCCAAGAACCCACTTTTGGTTTGGCTGGTTTTCTTTATTGTTTTTCTGTTCTTTATTTTATCTATTTAAAATCTAATCTTTATTATTTCCTTTCTCCTGATTGCTTGGGTTAAGTTTGCTCTTCTTTTCTTAGTTTCTTAAGGTGGTGAATGAGGTTATTTATTTGAGTTCTGTCTTCCTTTTTAATATATGCATTTACAGCTGTAAATTGCCCTCTATTTACGGCTTTAGGGATCCCGTAAGTTTTGGAGTATCCTGTTGTTTTTCATTTATTTCAAAGTATTTTCTCCTTTCTTGTGACTTCTTCATTGATTTATTGGTCATTTGGGAGTGTGTTGCTTAGTTTCACGTGTTTGCGTGTTTCACGGGGATTTAAAGGCTGGAACGAAACACCAATGGCGCTCTGGGGATGGCTCTTTCACAGACTTCTGCAGGTGGCCAGCTCTCTCTGCTGCTGCGCTGCCAGCTTCTCCCACGCACCACTGAGCTCGGGGGAGGGGGTGGGGATAGCTTCAAGTTAAACCTCTGCTGTCATAAGCAGGTTTGGTAGTTTTCCTTGACTAGATGGTTTTTCATTTGTTCTGGGGCTTTTGTAAACTACCAGCGTTATGAAATTGCTCACAGTGAGTTCAGAAAGTTCCATGCTCAGAATAACTCTTTTAATCTTCACAGAGTTTTGAGTCACGATTTTATTCCCATTTTCAACCAAGTGAATCACAGTCTAGAGATGAAATAGTCTGTTTGTGATCATGCTGCTTGTTGGTAAGATAGAATTTATCCTGTCTTTAGCTTTTTTTCACATCTCTTTCACTGCACTATGGTTTACGTAAATCCTAGATGCCTTGACCTAGAAGGAGTCTCAGAGATAACCAGTTTCTGTCCTCTCATTTTATAGATGAAGCTGCAGTACAAAGTGGTAAAGTGCCTTGCGCAAAATATTACTGAGAGCCGCTTTAATATGTGCTTTTTGTACTTACGCCGACTGACCTGAATTGAATGATGAGTTAATTGTTTGTTATGGGTGTAAGATGAAAATTACTACTTTCACAATCAATCCTTTCTTCTGTTTCAGTTTTAGGACAGCCCTACCACTTTCATTCATCTATAATGGTCATGCTCTGTGTAACTATATCACAGATGTATTAGTTTCTCTTGATGTATAACAAGGCTCCATAAACTTAGTAGCTTAATGCAATACCCACTTCTTATCTCGCAGCTCGGTAGTCAGAAATCCACCTGGGCATCATTGGGTCATCTACTAACTATCTCACAATCGAAGTGCTGAAAGGGTACAGTCTCATCTGTTGCATGGGGCTCTCTTCTGAGCTCATTCAGGGTGTTGGAAGAATAATTGAGTTCCTTGTGATTGTAGGAATGAGGCCCCAATTCTCTTGCTGTCTTCGAGCTCTCAGCCCCTGGAGTTTGCCTTCAGGACCTGCCCCAAAGCCATCCATGAAGCATCTTCCTCCCATTCAGTCCCCCTTGTACTGTAAGTCTCTCCAGGGACAGCTAAGTGCCTTCTAAGGTTAGACTCATCTGATTAGATCAGGCTCACCCAATATAGTACCCTTTGCTTAAATCAACTCATTTGGGACATTAAGTACATCTGCAAAATCTCTTCACAGCAGCACGTAGATTACTGTTTGACTGGGTAACTGGGAGAAATTGAATATACCCAAAGGAGCAGAAATCTTGGGAGCCCTCTGTTGTATTTCTAACACAATAGATATGCCTTCATTTCTTTTTTAACATTCTGACTCTTTCAGAGAACAATACTTAGGCCCACATGTGTTTATTGAAGATAATACATCATTGATGCACACACTGGAATTCACTATGCCTAGCTGTCATTGAGTTTAAGAAAGAAACCTTAAGGTTCAATCTGGAGTTGATATTAGTAGA
>CM052548.1:72824836-72932220 GCA_028533065.1 Trachops cirrhosus | reverse complement strand
AAGTTTGGCTGATGACTCAAGCCCAGCAGGATCTGTGGTGCCTCTTAGGTTACACTGAGATTTAATGCATACGTATGGACAGTGTGTGATTTAAAGAGCTGCCTACATATTTCTAAACTGCATTCAGTTCATAAAGTATTAGGAGACTTCTTTATCCAAGGCCAACTTTTCAGCTTTTATGAAAGATTCTGATTCTATTATCATTGTGAATTTCAAATTAAATAGCATATTTCTTCTGAAAAGTTCAACTACTGTAGATATTAATAGTAACCACCTTTGTAGTAAAACATACCCGTACAGACAGAACCACGTAATTGTGATTATTTTGGAGAACAATAGAAGAAGAGTATCATGAATTTTTATATTTCAAGTGGCATAAATGAATAATTTTGAGTTGTATTATAAGAAGATAGTATAGTCATGTAAGAGATTAGATTCACTGTAGTGTCTAAATTCACAGTTTCAAATTCTGTGCTAATATATTAATATACTCTTTGCAAAGACTTAAATAGTACCTGTAAAGCAATATTGAGACTGAAATTCAGTTTACTTTCTCCTGGAAAATCACACAATTTAGTCATTCTATTAATTAATTAATTAATTCAGTGATGAGCACTGTACTATAATATAAAGATGAAAGAGATACAGCAAGTTCACTGTTTTATAAGGGAATCACGTAGGTAAATGACCATACAAGAAGCATTTTGGTAAGAACTGTAACAGAGCAATATTAAACTGTACCAGTGTCCCTAAATGTTGACAAGTCTTGCCTGGGATGGTTGGGGACCACATCCCAAAGGAAAAAACACAGAAGCGGCAAGGTGCGAGCAGGGTTTGCCAGGGAGGAAGGATGCTGAGTCATGTGTGGGCAGCAACTGTGAATACTTTTTTCACGCTGTATTCCCAGAACCTAGCACCATTCTTCGCACAGAGTAGATTTCAGTGAAAACATTCAGCGAATATATGGTTTTCAGACAATGAAAACGGCAAATGCAAAGTAATGGAAGTGTGAACAGTTTGACAGAATCTTGAAACTGAAATTAACCAAGTCTGTCTGAAATACAGAGATAATGATAACATGGTAGGCAGGGATTCAGATATGTGGAGTTTTGTACATTATCTAAGATTTTTTTACAAAGACTTTTAGCATATTGTTACTTACTCAGGTATTCTTATTTTTAGTGTGTAATTCATACACAAATTTTAGAAACATGTTCATTTGCTTTTCCAGAAAAGAAGGAAGGAGAGAAGGAAAGGATGGAGAAGAGAGGGACAGAGGGATGGAGAGTGTACAATAAATTGCATCTGTGAGAAGGATTAGCTTAGAAGTTAGGAAATAGGGTTGAAACCAAGAAATGGCTGGTGGAAATCTCAGCTTCTCCAGAGTTGCCATCACTTGCACCCAAACAGCCCACATTCACCTGCGTCCCAGGGAAAACAAAACAATGCAGTGTGCTTACCACTACATCCCCAACTCTCCTGGCCCTACCCAGGGGCTGCTTCTGCTTCATCTTCCCCTGCAGACTGCCACCCCCAGAACCTGTCACATAGCAGAAGTCAATGGCTGACATTTTGTGAAAAATAAGGCCCGTATCCAGTGTCAGTGTGTGATCCTTTCTTAATGTTACTCAAATAATCACCATGCTTGCTTCAAAAGCTTCTGAATGTTAATGATAAAATAAACACTGAAAGGAAAATCAGAGCTTAAGTCTTAATCCATAGTAACAATTCAATTCAGCTGCCCTTGGGAGGTGAATTAGTTGAACAACAACAAACTTCACAGTAGACAATTTTTTAAATTACCATTACTTAGACGGAGGAAGAAGTGCCAAAATTTTGCTCCCAAATCAAAGGTGCATAAATAACACAAAAGATCCTTTATTTAATCATTAAAAAACTTGCATTGCTCTTTGCCTGAAACAAACGGATTTTAATATTAGAATGTTACCTGTGCAGACATTTTTTGTGTCTGCTCTATGTTTAAGGCTTAAATAGGAAAGCAAACACGGCCTTATTAACATTCTTCTATAGAAGATCAAAATTAACAGCTTAAATCATCTGTACCCCAGTTTTCTACAGAACCTTAGAGATTCCTCCAGTTAGGTGCTTACAGAGGCAAATTAATGATGAGGGGTCCCTAAAGTGCCATTTGGTAATATTGGGAGCACCTACCTCCATAAGTACTTTATAAATTAAGAAATTAAGAGTTGATTATTTGCTTTGCCAAAGAATTCTCCCCTTTACAACAAACTCACCAGAGGATTCCTTTAATTAGCTGGTTCCCTAAGTGCATGTAAAATAAGGATGTACTAAGGTTCTTTGCCTTTTAGTTCCTTTTAGAAGATTATCCTGTTTCTGTTTTTAACTTTTAGGGATTAAGAGTTGCCTTTATGTGGATCTCGTGGCCTGATCCATTACATAATTAAAATGCACACAGACCTCCTGAACATCGTGCGGGGGTAAAGTTTACCCTCTAACCGTTAGATGATGGAGCACATACAGGGGAGTGAGCTGCACCTGCAGTCGCAGAACAAAGACCTGCCACCGCCGCCACCCCCTTCCAGGTGGCCTTGACCAGCTCCCAGCACTAGGATGTCGCAGAGATTGCTCTTCACAGGGGTTTATTGTTCTCTGTAACTGTCAGCCTAAGAAGCAGTCGATTCGTAGAGGAAAAATATTTGGTTTTAACGGTAGATATTGTAAAGTGGTGTGGGGTAGGGAACTTTCTAGAAGAAGAAATATATGAAAGAAGTTAAGTATGTATGACAGGATAGGTTCTGAAAATTTGAACAGAGTTTACCTGAAATAAGGGATAGAAGAGACCGGAGATGGAGGAATGGGATGCGATGGGGAAGGTGAAGGAAAATGAGTGTAGCTCAGGGTCCGATGAGAAAGGGCATTGACCATATTGCTAAGGAGGCTGCATTTTGCTTTATAGGTAACAAGAACCATGAAATGTTTTCAAGAATGGAACATTGTGATTATATCATGTTTTTTTCTGACCAAAACTTGCACGAGAGCATAGGAGGGATTTGAGGATAGAGAGAAGCAAAGCCAGAGACACCAGAAAGTTTCCTAAAAGTCTGCCTGAAAGAGGAAAAAGATTTGAGCTGTGATATCAGCATTAGAAAGAGGAGAGAGAGAACAGATTGAATGCATGGAGAGGAGACTGCAGAATTTGCAGACCAACCTGAAAACTGGGCCGGGATGCAGGTGAGAGGAAGAGACACGGGGCCTCTGGTCCCGTCCACAAGGTGACCAGCAATGCCCAAAACCAAGAACCAGATGAGAGCAGGAGGGGAATTTAATTTTTCCTGTATTTACCAAAAAGTTTTGTGTTTCTGACCATCTTAAACCATCCTTTTTATTTTATATCATGACAATTCTAAAGAATGTGGTAGAGATATTAAGAATTGTGATTTTAAAATGATCATAATATAAATATGTTTTGACACGTTTTTGAAACCTAAAGCAAGCCATTATCAACAAGCAATTCCAGCTCTTTCCCATGGTCTTGGCTGTATATTTGAGGTGTGTGGTCCCACTGGGGAATAAATGCTGCATTGCTGCAAAAGATAATCACGTGATTTCATTGAACTGATTTAGAGTCAGAGAAGTCTTTGTCTTGATCAGACTAGAATTCTCTCCTTGTTCATGTCACCTGTTCTCATTATTTCTCTGACCCTAATAAAGAAAACGCAATGCAAACACGTAATCTCCATCTTATTATTAGCTGATTTGTTTATCAACAAGTTGTCTAGACACTGGATTGTACTGGAAAAGGCCATTGATCTATTCCAAAGAAGTGACTTTTAAGATGGAAGACTGTGTGTTATGTGCTAATAAATATGTGCATAAATCATACTTATATTTGACTAAATTTCTGATAGATTTCAAAGACATGAAGTTCTAAGTCCTAAAACAGTTGATACTTTTATTTAGTAATTTTATCTTATAGTTTTAAGTTTTTAAAGAAGTTACAAACTATCAGGCTGAGTGGTATAATTTTTTTAATGCAAATGGACCTGGGATGAAATAGGTAAAAAAGAAACAGTAAAGATATAAATTCTAGGAAGTAGTAATGGAAGTTGATACTTTTGACCATATTAGAATGCATGGCGATCATCGTTAAAGGTACGAAGATGTTTTGTCCTTACCGTCTAGATGATCACTTCTAGTTCAAGAATATTTTGAAATAATTTACTGCCTTTGTACTATAGGGAAATATATTGATGTGGGAATTGGTGCAAAGAGAAGGTTGCATTCTCTCTCAAACCTGTCAAAGCCTTTCTATAAATAGCTTGCACTTTTTTGAATATATGTTTTTTTACTGAGTGCCCCCTTTTCTTTCACCCCAGAAGCAGTACAGTTCTACACAGAAAAAGAGAAGTCGGGGCCACCTCTCAACGTAAGGCACCGCTCGCCCTTGAGTACATGCGCGTATTTCCTGCCTTCATAACCAGACCTTCGCAGCTGTTTGTTTGGCTAGGTCAGAGAGGAGGGTGGCATAGTTGTTTTCAGTAGTTCCCCTTGCTTTTGTAGGCAGCAGCCCTTTATTGTGGTAAAAATAAAACTTCCTCATGCAATATGGATTTCCTTGGTCTCTTCTTCAGAGATGCAGTTGACGTGGATCCTCGTGTGACTCTAAGATGTACAACGTGTTGATTTGAGGCATGTACATGTTGCAGTGTGGTTACCACCGTGGTGTTCGCTGATGCCTCTATCACATCACATAATTTCCATTAATTTTTGTGGCGAGAACATTTAAGACTAGTATCTTAGCAACTTTGAAGTATATAATACAGTATTGTTAATCAAAGCAGTGACAGTTTTAATAATTGATAGGACTCTCAGTGCTAATTTTGTTTTCCTTCTAGGAAACTCAGTCACTTATTTGGAATTAAAGCCACAGAAGCCTTACTATTTTGATGGTAGGGGCTCAGGTGACTGCCATCCCTGAGAATCACACAGCCATTGCAGAGCAGTGAGGACAGCTATGTAAGTGCGACTGCACAGGGGAGTGAAAGTGCAAAGGCTTTGGAATAGGCAAGGCTGGGGTCCAGCTTCTGCCCGTTCCTGGCTATGTAACCGAAGGCAGGTCAGAGTTTCTGATCTTTTAAATGTGTGAAATCAAGAACCCTGTGATAAGTTCATCTTGTAGCTTTTCAGTAATCTCAATAATTAATGGGATTTTCAAAAATCAAGTGATCTCCTTTATCTTTACTCCCCCTTAACTTGGAGTGACACCAGACACCAGTCCACTCCAAAGCCCATGTGCCCCACGGCAGCCTGGATGAGCTGCTTCCCGGAGCAGAAGCTGCACTCCCTTGGAAGGAGAAAGCGTTCTTTTTCCAGGGTGACTTCTCAGGCTGATGGACTGTGGTCCTTCGTGGCTGTACCAACTCTGGAGGACAGGATGATGCCTAGAGGGGAAGCAGGTTTCTCTGTGTTCATCCGTTTCCTGCTCCATCAGTACGCAAAGGGGAGGGAAGGTCACTTTGCTCTCGATTATAATCACTACACTATTCTAATTACAGTATTTCTGCAGTGGTCATTTTGTATTAAGACCAAACATAAAAGTGTGTTTGAGAAACATTGTAAAATTTGTACTAACATGGCTTTTATAAAAATGTAGTATGATGTCATCATAGACCACACTTTCATTCATACAGTGAGTGGACTCTGAGACTGGGCCTCATTTCCTGACATATAGTACAATGTATTTTATTTTGCCAACATCCTCAAACAGTTGGCGCCTTAGAAGCCTTTTGCAGCATGATGACCAAACCCAGAGATCCGGTTCCGCATTCTCCCCGTTGGTGCGACAGTCACACCAGCAGATCCCTTGTCGTCCACCGGGAAGAAAGCGTCTGTGCTGCTCTGCTGGCCAGAGTCGTGTTCTCCAGATGAAACATGAAACGCGTGGAGAGGGTGTGCAGAGGAGGTGGTCGCCAAGGAAGTCTCAGAATCTTGGGGCCTCGCTGTTCACTTGGATACCAGGACACCAGTGGCCTAACGCCGTCGGCCTCCTCAAAGCTTCGCCAAACCCCCGCCCTGACAAAGAGCAGCTCAGGCAGTGGACGGGGCTTCCCAGCAGTGCTGACAGCAGCGACACAGAATGTTTATCTTGCTGCAGGAAAACTGTGTCTTCATCGTTGTTTTCTTCTAGTTAAAGACTAAATTCTTTCTTTCAAAGGTGGAAATGAGAGCAGTCTTTTTCCTTATAAGTGCATCTTTATAGAGGGAACTGAGGTTCTGTGAATAGAAGTAAACAAAAGTAAACATTTTACTTACTATCGAATGTGCTTTTATCCTGCTTGGAGAGGACAGCATACTGTAAGGAAGGAACGAAGCATTATGGCTTTCACCAAAGAGGAGCTGATACTTCCATAGCCTGACTACCCCCCAGCAAGATCTCAGCTGGTTGGCGGTCCTACCAGCAGGTGTAAAGGATATAATCTGTGGGGCCCAATGCAAATTAACATGCAGATCTCTTTGTTCAAAATCAAGGGAAAAAAGTGCCATTAATGTTTTTTGAGAATATAAATTGTTTTCCTTTTATAAACTCTCAACTTATAAAGGTATTTTAATTTGCTATTTCATGTCATTCTCTGTGAAGAAGAATCAGTTTTAATTATTAGCATGAATTTTACCATTCATGGCTATGCAAATATAAGAGAATTTAGTACACAAAATCACTAAAATACAGTTTTTATTTTGTAGCTTGTACCTGCATGTGTATTTCATTCTTACCAGAACAGTGAAATGCTGCACAAAACAATCTCAAGTGTTTTTATTTCAGTTAGTTGACACAGCTGATGTATCTACATTCTACCAACACGTTCTGCCCTCAACTCACTGAGGAGTAAGGAAGGACTGAAGGAAAGGGGCTTATGGTGTTTCCTACCTTTCCGTGTCTTTTTTTTTTTTGTCATCAGTGGTTGGCAAATACATGGAAAACATACATGAAAATGCACATGATAGGTTCTTTGGCCATTCGTGTTCCTTGTGAACAAATATTCTCCATTTGAAACACGTGGCAGTGCTAACAGAAAGGTAGTTTTGAACTCAGCTGAAATGCAGGGCACTACCTTGTGTTCACCTGGATCGGAACTCCGGGCCCCGCAGGCCCCTGCAGTTCTGTGCTCCGGGAGCCGGCACTCCCTGGGCTGGAGCCCGGTGCAGGCACTGGTGGACATGCGTCTTGTGCATATTCAGTCTGTTCATCCGCATGTCTGTCGTCCCACTGGGCTTCACTTAAAGAACAGGAGCTCACTGTTTAAGAATTTCAACACGGAAATAACAGCATTAAAGCGAGTTCAGGACCCATTTGAGCATGAGGCCCTGTGCGACCACACTGCTCACATGCTGTGTCTGGTAAAGACAGAGAGGGGACCCCACTGTCTGTCCTTTTAGCTTCCTCCGATGGGGCCATGGGTCTGGGGCTGTTTATTCCAGGGCTCACCGAGGTGAACTGGACTTCTGTCCAATGCAGTCACACACTGAGGGGATGCCATCTCCAGGCATAAGCAACCAACCAATGTTTAGTCACATGCATTTCAAAATAACATCTGAGCCTGACTTCAAACTGCTTAATAAACAGGTACATGGTCCTCCTACCTTTGGCATACAGCTGATGGAGCTAATTCAGGGATGGTGTGGCTTTCAAAGAGTGTCAGTAATGTTGCAGTGTGAAGTCTGCTTGGGAAGAGCCAGCCTGCAAAGTCGGATTTTGTCAGGAGTGCTGAAAAAACACACCCACCCACATCTTGTGCTCCTTTTGCTTCTCTTCCTTGGCCCCCAGGCTGCCTTCCATCTGCCTGCTGACCTCACCCTAGTCCCTAAGGCTGCCTCCCTCACCACATTGCCCGAATAGACCTGGGTGTGGACTAAGTTTCTGTTGACCAAGCTGTTCCGAAGTGACAATAGCTGGGAAGGTTCTTTTCTTAGGAATATACATTTTAGCAGAGATTGCTGTTATAAATGTGAAATTACTTCTAATGGTAGAACGTCACAATTCTGAGACTGACCTAAAGGGAAGGTGCTTTCCCTCAGAACAGTGTTGTTTGGTTCCCTTCAAATTCCATGACTGGGTGGGCAAGTGGCAATCTGCGTCCCCCCTGCTGGGAGCACCATGCCATCAGGGACCATTTGCTGCCTTCGCATTCCCTTGGCTACAGCCTGTCCACCAACTGGGGATGGCTCTGAGATGCATGCGCCAGTAGTGAAGTTACTACTATCTCTCTGTTGTCTACCATAGGCTTTCATGTTGGACGGTTTTAGCTAAAATGTACGAGATGGGTCAGCTTTGTCATCCACTCCTATTTACTGTTTAGTACAGAGCAGAAGTGTAAAGAATGGTCATAAAGTGATTCTTCACTCCGAGAAGATAAATATTAAAAGAGAATAGGAAGAACATTTAAAAATAATAATCTGGATATCTTAAACAGATTCATGTTAAATCTAAAAAAAAAAACACCTTGAATACCAGCTTTGACATTTAAAAGCAGGTAAATTCAAAGCTTGTGAAAGGAAGTGCCAGAGCATTCACTTCATCTCAGTACCTTTTCTTCCTCCTTCCCTCCCTCACTTCCTTTCTCCTTAGAAACCATTTCAAATAGCGCCAAGGTCAAAGGTCTGCGGTGTGAAGCCTGCAGTTTCTTCCCATTGACACTAGATGGAGGCGACGCATCAGCAAGGTGAAATGTTGCCGGCATCACTGTGTCCTTGGGTATCACAGACGGAAAGACTTGCAGAAGTCAAGTGATTGCTGTGGGGAGGGGGTCTTATGGGACTAGATGGCAATGGAAAAATACAGTAAAGAGTAACAAGTAAAAAAGAAATACTGGCAGTGTTTTCCAAGTATTTTTAAATGAAGTGGATCAAACTGTGAATGAGAAAGAAAACAAGACATTTGATAGGAATTTTTAATCCATGCAGTAACCTCTCCAACTTGCATACATGAATTACACCCCTGTGTCCTGTATGATTTCTAGTTTCCGCTTATTTAGAGAGTGCGCCTAAAACAGCACGGATACCAGCTCCTAGATTTCTACCAGTTGTTTCCTTTTACTTCTGTCTTGCTAACATATAATTTGACTTTTAAAAATGACTAGAGGCATTGAAAAGATTCGCCTTATGTTCACAGAAACAGCAAATCAGACACTCCACAGAAGACCAGCCAAGGTGTGCTGCATGCTGGCACCGTTCCGGGCGCTGGAGTGCAGTCTGAGTGCAACGCTCGCACCCCTCCCTTTGTGAGGTTTGCGTTGCAGTACTGACTTCCTTCTGCCCTCACATTTCACTGACTTATATGTTTCATTAATTTGTAGAATAATGACAGCATGAAGACATCGATTTAGGAATTTACCCAGGGGTTGCTGGGTAAGCTCCTATCCGAACTATGCCAGCAGAAGTATTACAGAGTATTAGAGATGAAAGTTCATCACATCCAGGCTATAGGCATTATTTTATGGACAGAAGGAGAGGTTCTACCTATTCATCTTGTTAGTGGAGCAGAGCTGGCAGGCACAGTCTGCAGGCCTTACTGTGTGCCTAGCACTCCTTTAAGGGGCTTCTGGGTTAAAATGATTTGCATAATCTGTTGCTTCTTGATGTGAATCAAATGGATGGCACCAAAATGCCTTAGTGGTAACCATGTTTTTGACTGCAAACCCTCTTACTTAAGTGTATCCTTGATCAAACAATTACAATGACTAGTGTTTATTAAAGGCCTTTAGTCCAGGTGATGAGTATGTACACACATACACACACACACACATTTGCCTGCACACTGGGGAACAGGGGCTGTCCTTCGGAAAAGGGTTCACGGGATTGGTTGGCCTGTGAACTGAGCTTGCTGCCTTTTCCTGCAATGCCATCTACTTAAAAGAACATTGATAGGAAAGTTACTCAGACGTGGGTATTTGGCCATTTCCTCAAAGATGGACAAAGTAAGTGTGTCACTTAAGAGAAAACCGACAGTAGTTGTTGCCAGAGATAAACTGAGCTTTTTATGAAAATTATAACTCTGGAAAGTTTGCACTTACCCCCCTGAGCTTGGCAGCTACCTCATACTCAGACATTTTGTGATAAGAGCAGTAGGGCTTTAACAAATAGATCCTTTAACACTGTGTAATGACTGTGTCACCATTTAGAAAATTGGCATAGTTCAGTGAGCCAATATTTCCCAGATGACCAATGTATTGTATTACGGCAACAGCTATGGGTAAAAAAATTCACTCCAATTGCCAATTAACCAATGATTTGCATGTAAGAAAGTGGGGAAAGTTTATCAATGGGTTTCAGATAACACACTGCAAGCAACATTTGAGAAACTAGCACTTACTGAGTTTTATTACTGTAGCAAAGAAGAGTTTCTAATTAGCTGAATAGGCCAAAATAGTCTTTCCTCCCAACTAGACCCAGCTCACGTTTGCAGGAGCCCAGACGCTCTTCGTGTGTCAACGCAGCAGCTCAGCGCCGCAGATCGGAAGCAGAGGCAAGCGCGACACCAGAACTGTGTTCTGTTAAGATAGAACTCAAAGCGATTTGCGAAAATGTGAAACACTGCCACTCTTCTTACTGATTGTTCTTCTGCCAAGAAGTATTTTTCATAAAATAAGATAACTGCTAATGTCGAATGAGCTTATTATTCTTAAGCAAGTTAGCTCATTGATATTTAAACAATTTTTTGGTTTAATTTCTCATTTAGTAGATGTCAGAACATGTTACACGCATAAAGAAGAGCTCTTTGGCATCTTCCATAGTTTGAAGAATGCAGAGCGTTTCTAAGTTCGAAAAGCCAAGAACCACTGGGGCGTGTTACAGAGGAGGTCCTGGTTTAAACGCTATACAAGGTGTGTTAGAAATTGAAGTCATGTCTTGACCCTAGCCACCACTCTTAACCCTGCCCTCAGCTTAAGTATTTCCCTGAAACGTCTATTTTGATGAATTCAAAAAGTACTGGTCATAAATATAAACACTTCAAGTAAATTTGAAGTTGAATTTATCAAATGACCTCCTCTATAACATCTCCCAGTGTTTCTAGAATATGTTATATATTGGAGGGGAAGTATCTTTTGCAGCCTACAGCATTCTCAAACTGTTCTCAAACTGTTTCATACATCAGAATCACATAAGGATTTCATTCAAAGCACATATTTTGGGACTTCACCCCTCCCAAGAAATTCAGGACTGTTAGTCTTGAGTAGGGCAAAGGATCTACCATTTTAAAGATATATTTGAGGTAATTCTGAGATTCTCAAAGCTTAAGTGCCTATGAAACATCATTATGAAGTGATAGGTGTTTTTACACTGATCTTGCAGAGATAATTTCTATTAATTAAAAACCAATGCATATGCATTATATAACATTTGGGAAATACAAATTAACCAAAGGAAATAATAATAATTATAATCACAAATAAATCCCTTACCTATAATCTCATTTCCTAGAAATAAATATTAACACCTGAATATAGTTTCAGTCTTGGATATATGTATGCATTTCTGTTTTCAAAAATAAGGTGTCGTGTGCTTTTAATCACTTTACATTTAGTGAACTTATTTCCCAACATTACCTGTACAAAACTGTGGTTCCCAAGTCTGGCTGCTTCAGTGTCCCCTTGGGGGTTAAGAAATTCTGCTGCCTGGGCCTTGTGCCCAGATACTCTGATTTAATTTGTGAATTATTCTGTATTGGAACAGTCAGCAGAAACTGCAATCAGAGGTTTTATAACCTTTATTTTTGGATGTCAAATTGCACTCCAGAAAAGCTGTCATTCACGTACATCCTTATTAGTAGAGCATGAGGTACCCAGCTTCTCATCCACAGTAGGTATTACCATCTTTGTAAAAAATCAGGGGAAGAATGTAGCCTATGCATATTAATTTGTAGTCGTCTGAGTATTAGGGTCGAATATGTATTTGTACTTACTGTCCATTTCCACTTCTCTTTGAATGGCCTCTTCACCACAGACTGAACCTTTGGAGGTTGATGTTAAGCAGTACTAGTGTGCATGTAACCACATGTCCCCCTGGAAACACTGCTGGTACTGGGTTTGGGGCCGCGTGTACGACAGACGTGCCAGTAGGACGGTTCCCCCGTTTGTTTCCCTTGAATGCTAACTTAGCAGTCTTACATCATCTCTTAGCCACATTTTTAAATGCTGCAAGAGGTGTGTTAAGGATTGAACTCATATCTTGACCCTAGCCACCACCCTTAACCCTGCTCTCAACTTAGGTATCTAACCCTAACTTCTATTTTGATGAGCTCAAAAAGTACTGGTCATAAATGCAAACACTTCAAGTAAAAATACTGCAGAAATTATGTACATCAAACAGGAATCATCAATAACTATATTATAGTATTGCTTGTTATCACTGAAAATATCTTGCAAAATTCTGGTGGACCCTTAGTAAAAAGTTGGGTCTGTTCCTTTGTGGCCTAATCACAAGTCACCAACAGTGTGAGTCATGAGAAATGACAGCCTTAGAATTCTATCAAGTGAATTATATTCTGGCAAAGCTGTCACGGGGCTGCCTTCGGAATGTGACATTACTATTTTGTTACTGGGCATGTTCTGCTTTTAAGCTCATGAAAACTAACAGGAGAATATTTCTGAAAAAATTTCCTGAGGCTCGTGCCTCTGTGGGCCTTTGCGGTAATACAACCGCCGGCCTACGGTATGTTTCCCTTCAGCGTCTCAGATAGCTTCTCAGAGTCCGCTTCAGCCGGCCAGTGTCCATGCAAAGTGGCCTGGCTGCCATCAGAGGTGCCGTGAGACGAACGGCCAGGGCTGTCCGCCAGGTCCGGGCTGGTTGTGAGTTGAACCCCATGCCCATGACCTACCATCCAGACCGGGCGCTGCTGGGAGTAAATGGGTTCTGCTTCTGCGCAGGAGTAACAAGTGTAAACCAGGACAGAGATAGCCGTCCTGCGAGCACAGAGCACAGGCACCTGACACAAACTGGAGGAACTAAGTAAGGCTGGAGGCTGCTGGGAAGTTCATCAAAGCTGGGAACTGGGGGAAGCGTGCATTAGCCAAACAAAGAAGAGGTTGGGGTTTCCCCACAAAGGCCGCACAGTGAGACTGACTGCCCAGGCCCCTGGGACTGTGCCCCACGTGTCCCGTGTCTGTGTGAACAGCAGCGCCGGGCCTTGGACGGCTGGGGTGGCCGAGGCTGGGCAGGGGCACACTCCGAAGGGCAGTGTGCGCAGCTGGGTGGTCTGATGTCAGCGAGCCTACCCTCTCCCTACCTGTGGTGAAAGAGAAAAGGACAGGAGCAAACAAAGTGCCTGCTGAGAACATCCACAAACGTATGAAAAAATCAGAACCACCAGCGAATCTTTCCCTTTTCTCCTTGGTAATGTGAAAACCTATATAAGTGTTGTTAAAGAGGTTTCACATTTATTATAATAATGTTTTAAAAGGCTGTTGACAACCAGTGAAAACAACTGGTTTAATGAGGACAAAATTAAAGACTGTTGAATTTAATATATTGGTTTTAGAAGTAAGTTCTACTTGCTAATTTATTCTTAGTATTTATTATTAGTATATATTGCTAAAATGAATGTGCACATTTTAATGTTTTTTTTACTGCTTTACATTCTTTATGGAACAATGTAGGGTGTAACAAACTCTAAGTTATGCATTTCTAACAATTCTCATGTACTACCTTATTTTAAGTAATGGAGATTAACTTTCTGTTTTATGGATTTTGAATGAAGTTGTATGGTAAATCGCTTTTCCTATAATCTTTCTAAATCACTATCTCTGTGTTAAAAGCCCAAATATGCAAGGCAAAAGTAGTTTTTTTTTTTTTTTTGCTTAGGAATTACTAAATAAAGAGAGGAAGTGAACACAGAAAAGCAAAATAACAGTTATGTACTTTAATTACCTTCTGTGACTGTACCAGGAGAGATACTGTTGCTCAGACAGCATGTGTACAATCATCAGCGCAATCACAGGGCATCTGGGGTGGTTAAATGAGTGGCTGAGAAGCAGATAACAGTTGACCTGTGATGTGGGCATTCAAAGATGTTTGAAAGATTGGTGTAACTTGTGTTCACAAGGAGGGAGGAAGGTTTAGGATAAATAAGATGTGATAGTGAAAAGGAATTGGATATTGTGAATAAACTGGTCCTCGGGCTCATTGGCAGAAAGAATGGAAAAAGTAAACTTTCAAAGGCTGTTAAAATAACCTTGTTTATGTTTCTTCCAGCCTCTCTCCTTGCCCAAACATTTCACTGGGAAAGAAACAGCTCTTCTCTGGGTACCCGTGTAATACTAATTTTTCAGTATTGTCATGCTAAGAGTTGTCAATGATTGATGATGAGCTATTTATATTCAGTTCTTAAAAGGACAAAGCAAACCACTTTAGTGACTGAATTTTTTTTTAAATCTGCTATGTGTACTGTTTGCTGTGCCTGCATAATTTGTCAAGACACTTCAGAATCTCCAGTCACCTGCTCCTCAGATCAGAAGGTGATTGTGGCTTTGGGTGGATATTAATCAGCCACAGCACTGCCTGGTCAGAAAGAGCAAGTGTCCTAGCCTGTTTACCTCCTGAGACCTTGGTGTCCCTCCAGCACAGGCCCCGGGGGACGGCAGACGGAGCGGCCAGCGTGCTGCAGGTGCGGTGTGAAGTGTGATGCTGGACCTGTGTCGGGAAGCCTCTCTTCCTCATGAAAAACCTCGCTGTTCCTCGTGTGGAAGCTTTTACTGTTACTCCCTCATCCCCATTCTTTAAAGATTTTATACTATGAAGACAAGGTACCTCGAGATTGCATGACGGAGGTAGAAACCACGGGCAATTTTAAACTGCCAATGGCACCAGTTTGCGTTTGCTTGCTTTCGTTTTTCTTCCTGTACAGCTGAATGCTGGCGTAACTCATGAGTGATCAGGTTATTATGGAACGCACGTTCTGTGCTCCCTCAGAAACAGGGCTGGCTTTTCCATAGTGAATGTGGCCACCAGATACGGTCTTCTCCACAATGGTCCCCACTAGCGGGAAAGTAAAAGCACCACCAGAGCTCACACCTCAGTCAACTTTAGTGAAGGAAAATCTGGTAACGATTCCCCAGGAATTCTGGAAAGAACTCGATGGAGAGAAATGCTATTATTCTGTGAAATGCTGGAGGCGGGAGGTGAGCCAAAGAAAATTCTTACAGTGTTCCAAAGTTTGGTCCTGTTTCAATATAATTATACAAGCTGCAGTTGCCAAAATCTAAATATGGATAAAAATGAAAAACCCAATATGCTTGTAGGGAAGATTACAGGCATCTGGTGATAAGACCAAAAGTTTGTTCAATGGATATGAAAACTAACTAATTCTATAAGTCTTTGGGCAACAGTTGACAAAGTGTTTCCTCAGGACTGCTTATACCCAACAGTAACTATTGCTGATTAAATTTTTTATTTTGATAGACTACTCGATCCTATACAAAAATTAGAGCTCCCTTTATTGATATTTTCATAATATTAAGAAAAGTCATAATCTTCTATAGGCATATAGCAACTGGAGATGTCTTTGAGTATCATATTTTTATCGACTATTTACAAAGTTTCAAGATTTTATAAAATACTTTTGAGCTTGATGCAGTGCTTCCATATGTAGGGATACTGTGTGCCACTTTGAGAAATATTGCACTTGAGATTCTATGTTCCATTTCCTGAGCACAAAGGGGGATACATTTTACTCTGTATGCAGAAGAGAGCAAATGGGTGTATATCAGTTTGTGAAATCCAAAATAAGACTATTTCACATAGTACACATTTCTCAACGTCCATATGAAAAGAAGCCCAAAGCCCCTTTAACTTTCTTGTGTTAAGGTGATCTGAAAATGATTAATAAAAAAACAAAAAGACACCCTTTGTTGTTTTTAATGTACTTAATTTTAAAATATTTCTATCCTAGATAGTGCTGGGAGCCATATAATTTCTAATTTCAACCTTGCTTTGTTTTACCTTTGAAAAACTTTATCGAAACATAATTGTGCATTTTTAAAATGTAAAAATTGATGAATTTGACATAAGTATACATCCATGATATAATCACCAATTTCCAAAATAGTGAAACTGCCTGTCACTACCCACATATTTCTTGTGCCCTGACTCGCCCTGACCTGTATCTGAACAATTACTGGTCTGTTTCCTGTCATGACAGATTAGATTAGTTTGCATTTTATATAATGTTATGTAATAAGAGTCATGCATTATATACTACTATATTCTCTGGTGTCTTTCACTTAGCATGATTATTTTGAGATTAATCCAAGCTGTAGTGCATATCCCTAGTTTCTGTTTACTGATGAGTAGTACTCCATTGTATGGATATACCACAGGTTATTTATCCATTCACCTGCTGCTCCCAGGTTTTAGTTATTATGAAAAAAAGGTACTATGAAAATTAGTTTGAAGATATTTTCAGTGATAAATACTTTTATTTTTTCATGGATAAATACCTGGGAGTGAAATGTCTGGATCATATGGCGGTTGTATATTTAACTTTTGAAGAACCTGACAAACTGTTTTCAAGGTGATTTACCACCTCACATTCCCACCAGCAGTGTACAAGAGAGAGGTCCAGTTCTGTGCACGATCACCACTAGTTGTCAGGATCGGTGTCTTTGATTCGGGTGTTCTGCCACGTGTGTGACGGTATCTGACTGTGGCTATAAATTGCATTTCTTTAACAGCAGTAACATTAAACATCTTTCTTTGTGCTTATTTGGCATCCGTGTATCTACCTTGGTGAACTGTCCAAGTATTTTATCAAATTTGAATTAGGTTGCTTATTTTCTTATTACAAATCTTTGAGAGTCATTTATATATTCTTACACAAATCCTTCACGTGATATGATAATCTCTGTGGCTTGTCTGCCTTTTCTTAACAGTGTCTTCCAAAGAAGAGAAGTTTTTAATTGTGTTGATGTCCATTTTGTCAGTTTGTTCTTTTAAGCATATTTTAGAAATTGTATGTAAGAAATCTTTTTGTTTAATCCAGTGTGACAAAGTGTTTGCCTATGTTTGCTGTTATAATTTCTATAGTTTAGGATTTGCACTTAGGTCTGCACACTTTAGTAAGTTTTGCAAACAGTGGGAGAGATAGATCAGTGTGGCCGGTGGAGAGTCACTGTTCTCAGCTCAGCCCGAGTTCTGGGCAGACCGGCGCCTGCCCTGGTGGGCGTTCCTTCCCTGGCCGTGGGAAGCCTCCCGCACTGATTGGGTGAGCGCTCCAGCGGGGAGCTCCGCTGGTTTCCAGTGCACTCTCTCTGCAGCACTCTCTGCTGTCAGGCTTTATGCTGCGAAGTCTAGCCTTTATACCCCGAATTCTCAGATCCCTTTGTTTTCTCAGAGTGTCTGCTGGGCTCTGTTTGGGTAGTCCCTCTCTTCACCTGCTAATACAGGCCCCAAATCACCTCATCTCAGAATATCTTCATTCTTTGTTTAAGTTATTTTTTGAAATTTTATATTTTATTTTGTATTGGTGTTCAGCTTAGTGGTTAGAGGCTGATTTATTTCTCACTCAGCTGATGTAAAACATCTCTGTTCTGTATCAGCTGAGGATCATTGCTCTGTGTGTGTTCTTTATTCTAATATCTAGGTGGAAGGAGCCCCAAATTATGACAGTTTTCACAGTAGAAGGAAAAAGAGTAAGACAACTAGAACCAATGAAATCACGGCATTTGAAGCTACTTATTTTTGTGGTCTTATGTGTTATATCTCATTGGATAAACGGGTCCCAGTAGAGAGAGATGTACTCCCACAGGGGCATTGTAAATCTTACGGCAATGGGAAAGTATCATCCTTGTATATAGCAAAAGGGAAAATGAATAGTTAGGAACAATAATAAAATCTGCCCTACTTGTGTACCCACTCTCTGAAAGTATGAGAATGAATACCACAATGAGTAATAGTAGGATTATTTTCCATACAGCTTTTTAAATGTTTAATATGGAAACAGTGTCAAATACTCTCCATCTCACACCTGTTTATCTTTTCAATAGAAACGCTTTTAAAACTATCTGAACAAAGAGAAATATATACCAAGTGAAAATTTATCAAACATCCCAGGAATATGTAGATTAAAATAAAAGTTGCCTTCATTAAAACTATGCTGCAGTCTTGACCCAGAGAAGCAATCCAGCAAGACTGACTCCACCCAGACTTGAATTCAAATCTTCACTCTTCTGCTTAACAGCTGGGAGAGCTTAGGCATGTCGTTTAGCTTCACTGAGGATGCTCTCGTCTGTGTATAAGGATAACACTAACACAGCCTCACAGATGTGGATGGTATAGGAGTTAATACATCGAAGCACTTAGTATCTAGCACAAGAAGTACTTGACACATATTTGCTCATATTTTTATAAAATAAAATACTTTTCTGTGATGTCTTATTTTTACCCTGAAGTATTTATAAATAAAATATAATTTACACAATACATATTCTACTGTGACATATATAAAACAAACTTCCCCAATACTATAATTTTCTTCACTTCCTAAAACTGATTTTTTTGGGGGCACAATACAGCTGTTCCGGGGGAACATGGTATTTGGGCAGCCTTCACTGAACAGAACTAAGAATGCAATAGGCACACAAGTACTGTTGATTCTGGTTAGGCTGAAAAGTCACTAAGGCATTACGGGAAGAATGAGCTGCATGCGCTGTCTGTGCTGATTTCTGGAACCCTTACAGGTACTTCACAAATAGCGTTTTCATTCATCTTTCTGTAGTGTTGGGTTTCCAGGTTTCTCTTTCAGAGCGGCATCCTGTGTTTTGGGTGTGCTCTTGTGTGCATGTGCATATGGCATCCTGTGTTTTGGGTGTGCTCTTGTGTGCATGTGCATGTGATCGTTGTCTCTATGGATCTCTCAGCAAGGACACGTTTATTACTTATGCAGGCGATTTATCTTTCTATTATTCCAACTGCAGTATTTTAAATGCACTTTAAAGGAAATGAGAATGCTTAATTTAGTGTTTGTTCGCCATAAATGAATGGGTAGACAACGACGAAAGGGCATTTAGTAAGCACTTCGCCACGTGCCAGACACTGTCCAGGTGTGTCTGTAGATGCTAAGTCATTTTCCCATAACGGATTTGTAGATTTCTAATCAGTGTCTTGATTCCATCATTTATATGGTAGTAAATGAGAAACAGTCAAATAGCATTCTGATAATATACTTGTGGATCATACTTTATAACCTCCGAATATATAAAAAGGCTTAAACTGATCTTTATTTGCTAAAGTCTGGGTATGAAGGAAATTAGTATTCTGATAACTTGGAAGGAAATAAGTATCATTGGTGAATGACAAAAATGCATTGCCTCAGATGAATTTTAGGGTCTTCTTGGGAACCTCTCTCTTCCAAGCTGCTACCATCACTGACCTGAACTGCTAAAACAGGCTTTCCTGCCCAAGAGGGCTTCATTTATCCTTTTTCAAATCAGCTTTATGAATTGCTAGTGTAAATTTTTTTTTTCAAAATGCAAATTTGATTGTTACACATTGAGCTCAAAATATCAAGTTTCTCATCTCTCTATAAAAATAAAAACACTTCATAAGTAGGTATATTTTTCAGAGTTCTCTAGAGAAACAAACAAAAAAGAGAGGTGTGAGAGTGTGTGTGTGTGTGTGTGTAAAGAAATGTATTATAAAGAATTGATTTACGGGATTATGGTCACAGAGGTTCAGACCCAGGAGAGCTGATGGTGTTAAGTTCCAGTCTGAGTCTAAGAATTGGGAGAGCTGGTGGTAGAAATTCCAGTTCTGGTCCAAGTCTGAAGGCAGTAGTAGTCTGATGTCTCAGCTGTAACTCAGGCAGAGAACAAATTCTCTCTTGTTCTACCTTCTTCAATGCATTGGATGAGACTAACCCATATTATGGAGGGCAGGCAATCTACTTTACTCAGTCTAACAATACAGATGTTAATCTCATCCAGAAACACCCTCACGGGCACACACAGAATAATGTTTAGCCAAATATCAGGGCAGCCCACGGCTCAGTTAACTAGTCACATACCATCCCCCCCCACCTCAGACTCCTAAGCACTGAGTGTTATGGCCCCAGCCTGACTCTCTGCCTCATTTTATATGACTGCCCTGTGTCCTGCATGTCCTCTACGTAGACTTCTTCCTTCCTTTCTTTTTTAAAAGTCTCTTTACCTGCCCTGACTGGTGTACCTCAGTGGGTTGGGTGTGGTCGCAGGAACCAAAAGGTCACTGGTTCAGTTCCCGGTCAGGATACATGGCTGGGTTGCAGGCATGGTCCCGAGTTAAGGGCGTTCAAGAGGCATGTTTCTCTCACACATTGATGTTTCTCTCCCTTTTCTCCCTCCCTTCCCCCTCTCTCTTAAAATAAAAATATTTTAAAAACTTTAAAAATATTTTTACCTGACCATAGCATTTTTCATATTTTGCTCTTTAAAAATCGTCATCCCCTTTCGGATTAGTTTTCTTTTACTTACCTTGCAGATGTCAGGTTAGGTCTCACCAACTGAGGAAAACATTTCCTATTCACTGCTCTCCATTTGCTCCTTGCAACTCCATTTTTTAAAAACACTTATTTTAATATGTAATTATGTATCCACTGATGAAAGTTCCCAGCAGCCGCCTTCTCAATTTTGTCTTGTCATTGAATTACTGAAGTCTGCTGCAGTGGGTGCTCGGTATCTAGTTGCTAAATGAACAATTAAGCCTGCACGCACCCACACCCACATCATTCAGGCTTGGAACGGAGGACTAGTCTGGGATCCTGACCCTACTATGGAAATGAGAGCAATGCAGAGAGCCATTGGCTGTGTGCCGGGAGGTTCAGGTTCACGTTCTGGTCTTCTCCTTACCCTTAACGTTTGCACTGGAAGAAAGGAAGAACATCCAGGCCTCAGTTTTTCTCATTTGTAAGATGAGAATATTGTATAAAATGGCGTCTGGAATCCATTATTACCCTATGATTGATTGGACGACAATTTTAAATTTATAATTTGTGTTTTCTGCTAGTAATTCCAAATTACATGAGTTAGTCTCTTGATAGCATCCTCTGCACAACTGAGCCATTGACAAATTAAATTCCAGGAGTTTCTTAGAGTTGAAAGAAATTACTCATCTGATATAAATCTTTAATTTAAAAAAAATATTTATTTGTTTTTTAGAGAGAAGGGAAGACAGGGAGAAAGAGAGGGAGAGAAACATCGACTCGTGAGAGAGCCGTTGCCTGGTTGGTTGCCTCTGGCACGCCGGGAACCGGGGACCTGCCCGCAACCCAGCACGTGTCCTGACGGGCAGCCACGTCCGGGACATTTTGCCTCCCAGGGCGATGCCCAAACGAGCCACACTGGTCGGGGCAAACATTTACCTTTTCTTCCCTGGAAATTTACTGTTCAAAATTCTTCCAAGCTATTAAACGTCCTTCTCCCATGGCTGAAATTGCCTGTCGATCAGTCATTTAATTGTGTGGTCAGTATGATTCTCAAAAACAATAGAATTTTAGTTTTTTTAAATACCATAAATATGAACTGTCTCATTATAATATTTACCTGAGTGTAATTAAAATCCAATTAATAAAATTCTAGATAGTAGACTTTTAATTAGGTTAGTATGTAAGCTTTTAAGTTTGTGCTTTTAAATGCAGCAGAAAAGAAGCATCTATTTGCAAAGCTCTTTAGTTTGCATTTAATGATTGCGACGTAGCATAGTACTTATTCCATTCTTAATATTTTTTAGGTTATGTATTTTGGGCATGCAGTATTTACACTGAAGGAGCCCAGTTTTGCAATCTTTTTTTTAAAATATCCTCACATACTTATTTTTATAGTGTTAGAATGGATTCAGTTCTCCATTTTCCTGCTATAGAACCTGAGAAAAAAATATATTCTCTGATAAAATCTCTTCATCTATATATAAGATGACAACAGGAAGAGTAACTTCATAGGAATGATGGGAAGATTAAGGTGACATTCTCGATATACTACCTAATATACAGTAGATGCCCAGAATACAGTGCTAATTGTTACAGCAATTGATAACTCACCGCCAAAAGCAAATGCACAACAGTGGCACATCAACAAATTTGCCATTTTTAGAGTCTCTTAAGACTAAAGGAAACAAATTTACAATGTTTTCTCATGAAATCCCTTCATTTAATAGGTAAAACTAAGTTCTGTGAATATTGAAAGGCTTCTACGTGATAGTTCTTGACAAGACAATAATGTTTATGTCTCCTCAATTTATGTGTCATGCTGTACCACTTAGTGGCCTGAAGACAGTTCCCAGAGCAGGAGACAAGCTCGTTTTAGAGAAATGAGGTTGGTTGGCTTTGACATTGGTTCTGATTACCTTCCCCATTAGCCCTGATTATCTGGATACAGAGTTTTAATGAGCAGTATCAAAAGTAATATTTTCTAGGTTTGATAAAGTACTTTGTATCATGGTTTCTACTGGCTGTAACAACCTTGATAGACTATTTTTCTTAAAATTACTTTATTATAACATGACTGACCCAAATTCAAATATGGTCTTTAATGTTTCATATGAATAAATATTTCCTTTTTGATATTGCTCTAGTACCTATATTTTAAAATACAATATTTGACAAGAACACTTTCTTGATCATTCTAATCAATAATCAGTTCTGTTGTGTTTAAATTTTTATGTGTTTATATTACTTAAGCAAAAACAGTCTTTCCTTCAATTTCAAGTAGATAATTATATTAAAATTATATCCACAAGTCTTTATTGAACATCTACTTAAAGCTCGCCTGTTTGCGATGTGTTTAATTAATTCAGATCTTTACAAAATGCCAGTAATACATGTATAAGCATGCAGCTTGGTTCCTCTGCATCCCTTCTGTGGTGCAAAGCATGTGAGTCTTTAGAAATGAAAAAGTCCAGGAGCAGAAAGGGACTGGAGTCTTTGGGGTTGCCATGTGATTGGTCTGAGGAGAGGATAGACAGGCAGGTATACTGGCAGCTGGCAGTGACGAGATGGCAGGCGAAGACCACAAGGTCATTAAGCGGTGATGTAACGTGGGGCGCTATAATAACAGAGGACAATACCACCCACCTGACTGCAGAAGGTGTTCCCGTGGAGACCGGCCGTGTGTGAGATCAGGAATCCCCATGATGTAGGCTTGGTATCGTTGTGGTTACCACTGTCATTGTAAAACGGCAAGAAAACTGTCAGCTTTTCTGTGTTTATATTGTGAGGTATACCCTGGCACGTAGTATCAAACAGTCAACTTGTTTAAATGCATCAGTGTGTCTCCTTTCATATTTTGTGCTCTAAGAAGTCAGGACAGGGCTGCATTAATTTCTTGGCCTCAAGTGGTTAGCAATGGCTGTTGCTTTTCCGCACTCTCAGCTCTGGGGAGAGGTGGTAAGATGGAAGGTTCACGCCAGTATTGGAAAACAGAAGAAGATGATATTGAACTGGCAAAATGAAGCATTGTTAGTAACATGCTACTCATTTCACTGAGTACATTTGTGCAACCAAAACTTAAGGCTTTCATTAACACCGATGATAAATTCTAACACTGTGGCTGTAGCTAAGCCTTTATGGCTTATAAGTAACACTAATATTAAAACTATAAATTATCAATAGAAACCGAATTCTAAGAAACCCTTTCTCCTGACCTGCCCAGGCACTGATGCCTCACACACATTCATCCTTTTCAACCCTTGCCAAAGGGCTGAATGGAAGTAAATAAGATAGAATAATGAATTAATCACTATAAAAATGAATAAATGCTGTGACCTTATTCAAGATTATTTTGGTTTACAAACAATGGATACCAAATTGAGATTGCCTAAGAAAGAATAACTTTTGAGTTATTATTAGAATAACTAAAAAAAAGGTTTTTAAAAAGTGGTTCTTTAAGAAGGACAGAAACCAGAGTGTTTCTGGGTAGATGGGTCATCAAGACAAGGCACGCACTGTAACATGGAGAACTGGAATAACAGACACATTTACTGTGTAATGCCGATGACTGAAAGGATGGTATTATAAAGCAAATGTGCATCTATGGGCAAAAATACACAGATATTCTGATGACTCTCAAATTTATATCTCTATTTAACCTCTCTCCGGAACTCCACACTTAAGAATCCAACTGTCTTCTTGACAGGCATTTATACTTGGACGTCTAGTAGGCATCTCGGAGCTAATATTTTCCGTCAGAGTTTCTTATATGTGCCCCCCCACAGATGGGTTCTCTATCAGTGAGCATCGTCATGGTACATGGCTCCTCCATTTACCCATGTGATCACACGTGAAACTCACAGTCACCAGTGTTGCTTTTCTGTCTCAGAGAAGACAGCTCCGTAGCAGCTATTATTCTATCTCTACTTTCAGAATATCACTGGAATATCACTGCTGCACACTTTCATATTGTCATATTAATCTGAACTATCATTGTTTCTCAGGTAGATCTTCCTGAATTCAATTCAGTCTTCCTTCCTTCCCTTGGAAGTCAGTTCTTTCCAGGATCATTCTCCAAAAAAGGAATCAGAATGTGTGTGTGTGTGTGTGTGTGTGTGTGTGTGTGTGTGTGTAAAATCTGATTTCACTTTCCCAGGGTTTATTTTTTTCCCTACTAAGAACATCACCTAAAGCATTACCTTGCCTTACACACCCACATTTGCTTGGCCTGCCTCCTGGCCACCTTTTAGAGTCACCTGCAGCCTTTGTCCCTTTGTTCACTTTGTTCCTGTAGTTGACTTCATTAATTGGTGTAATGCTTGGGTACCAATTCTCAGGAATTGTGTTCTTTAATGTGAAGGTCAGTCAGGTGGGGTCACATGTGGAGACACAGGAGAGGCCCCCAAAGAAAGTTTCTTATACTCACCGGTCGTAGAGATGAGTCACTGGGGAAGGGCCAGGTTTAGAATAGAGAAGTAAGGGATACACTCAGGCTAGACACTTTATTGGTGTTTACACAGGGAAGGCAAGGTGAAACAAGGTAAACAGTTTAGGGTTGGCTAATGTGAATAATTTCCTAGGTCTCTGAACTATAGGCCTGATCCCTAGATACGTGGCACCAGGCTCTGGGATGATTCCCTCGGAGGAACAGTACTGCCTGCAAGGGTTCCTGGGCCGCTAGAAGTGGTTTGGCTCTCAGTTGGTCAGTTTGCATATCAAAGGCATGCTTCCTCCTGAGTCCTTTGCTATCTCCAAGGATTGGTTAGCCCCAGGAGGGCCAGCCTCTCCCCAGCCAGAAAGTTTTTTAAGATGTTAAGATATCATGATATACAGAAAATAAAAGACAAACAGTAGAATAAGAGTCCTCTACATTCAAATGAAAGGAGAGGTTAGGGTAGCACATCTTTCTTCCGCCCTTTGGCCAGGAGATGTCCACTTACCACTTTTGCTTACGTCTCATTTTCAGGAGCTAGTCACATGGACACACCTACATGTAAAGGCTGCTGAGGACTGTAGTCTATGAAGGGGCAGCCAGTTTCCAGAAACAACTCAACACTCCAGAATAGGGGCACAAATCTCGGAATCTTGGGTGAATCCCTCCATGCCTCATTAACCTACTGCTATTCCTTGAAAATCCTAAGAAAGTTCTCTTGTTGGGTATTTTATTGGACATTCCTTTTGCCTTGAAACACTTTTCTCAGACCTCTTCATGGCTCATTTCCCTACTTTATTCTGTTCCTTGTTCACATATCCCCTATTTACGGTGGCCTTCCTGACAGCTCACTACGTCTTAACAGCACCTGGCTCGAACTGGCGCCATAGCACATATTACCATTTATTTTCTTCAGCCCACTCGAGAGTAAGCTCCGTGATTTCAGAGATGGCCTGTTTGTATTCCCTGCACACAGCAGTGCAGAAAACCATGTATGGTAAAGTCTAGGAGCTAAAAACATTTAAATTGAGAGCTTTGAAAATTAAGGAAATAATATTTCTAAATATTAGGAAAGGAAGTATAAAATCTTTGAGCAAATATGCAAGGACTGATATAGTCTCAGCAAGTGGGAAACTATACTTTACTCTCAGACTTACTTCTGGGTTCATACAAAGTGTTATTCTGCAATGTGGATATTATTTTTATGAAAGTCGCCACCATAAAATATTTTGAGCAAGAAATAACATAATTTAATTTGTTATAAGAAATATAATTGTGAATGTAGTTTAAACAGAGAGAGGGAGGGAGAGAGAGATTGGGGTAGGGGAAGAAGACTGGAAGAAGGAATACCAGAGGATGATATGGGAAGGGGAAGAAAATGGAATGTAACAACTGAATTGTCCACACAGAGTAGTGAGGATTCAATAATGGTCCCTGTATTCAAATGGTCTCCCAACACTCTGGTGACATAGGCATTATTTTCGTATATTTTATAGGTAAGGATACCAAATTTTTGAAGATAAGTGACTTTGCTCACGATTATACAGTTAATAATTGGCTCAAATAAGTTTGTGAGGCTACAAACTGAGTTTTTGTTTTTAGGATATCGTGGCAGGCAGGGCAGTAGACCCTTCCAAGGATAAGAGGGCCTGTTTATGGGAGTCAGCTAATGATGGGACAGCAGGTGAATTGTGGGGAGGCAGTGATAGGATGGAGTGAAGAGGGAGGGGCACTTGATGGCAGTAATCATGAGAGAAGGCTTCGGGGAAGAGCAGATTTACCAAGGGTGGCAGGGGTAACTTCTGCTCTGCCTGAGTTTCAAATACTGGGTGACTTATTTTGGGTTAATGTGTAGAAAACCATTAGAAATTTTATTTTAATTTTTCACTTACAGATGCTGACTAGTTAACAACTTTATTTTGCAATTCTGATTTTATAAATTATTATTTTTAATATTTTGTGATTAATATTTCTACCCAAAATACTTCCTAGCAGTGGACACACAAATAAACCCACCATTGGACTAGGAATTAATGGCTGCTGGCCTCAGCAATGTAAATACTTTCATGCATTGAGTTTACCAAGGATCACCGAGGTTCTGTTGAAAGGCCAAGCACAGGCTGGCTGAAGAGCCCCAAAGTAAATAATGATAAATGTTGGATATCAAATTAGAGCAGGTGTCTAGCAGGAGGCCTCAAGCTTTGGTACCAGGCCCAGCCTTATTTAACACTGTCAGTGATGAACTGGAAAAGCAGGTAAACAGTATGTCAAGCTTGAAGACATGCTGTAACAAGCAGAAATGCAATAACTTGCAGACACATCTTATTCCAAAATAACAGTCTAAGGGAGATAACTGTTACGTAGTTTGGAACCATATTTAATTAGATTTATGTAGCTGTAGAGTAAGTAATGAAATAGGCAGGACATCATTTGTATGCATTCATTTTTTCCAACTTTTTTAATTTTTTTTAAATTTTTTTATTTTAGTTTATTCAGTTTATAAAGGATTATTCTATCCTTTATTCCCATTCCAGCCCGCCCACCCATCCCTCCCCTCCTCCCTCCCCTTTCCAACCCCCCTAGTTTTGTCCATGTGTCCTCTATATTTGTTTCTGTAAACCCTTCCCTTCTTCCCTGAAATTCATTTTTTTCCAACTTTTTAATACATAAACCATAAAGAAAAACTATTTATTTGGAACCTCAGTGTAAAAGGAGGGTTCGACTTAGGAGATGACAAGTGTCAGCCGCCACAGGCTCTGTCTGGCACGCAACACTGGGAGGAAACACCTTCCCCTCCCTGTAGCCCATTGAAGCAGAACGTGGGGATGCCCCGAGAAAAGCCCATTTTTGGCAAATCTATTAAAAAACTTATTTGATTAGGTATGGCAATAGAACTATTTATGAGAAAAGCACAAAATTTGAGCCTGTTAACTTTATATTAATTTTAGAAAAGAATTCTCAAAAGTGTAATAAGAAAGGTTTGGTGTTTTAACACAATTAAGAATATTGTTATTTTACTCTGTTTTGACTTTCATTATTGATATATTTCTAATGCTAAATTATAACTACCAATGATTATTAATCTTAAAAATTGCAATAAGGTATAATACAGTTAGCTACCATTTTAAAAGGTATTGTTAAACAGGGATTAGGGTTTTTCACTATATAGGTATGAAGCCGTTTATTCAGAAGAGATTGGCGAGGGTAAATATCTTGCCCAGGGATATGTAGCTAGTACGTGGTAGACCTCAAATTCAAACCCACACTCAGTCTGATGTCGAAATTTCTTGAAATCTGGAGCTCTGTGTCCCAGAAATGTGAGCACCCCAAAGACAGTGGGGGAGGTTGCCATGGGGTCACGATGGCCCCAAGAACACAGAAGCCAGCTTGCTTTCATCTCCCAGGAGTTAAATTAGACTTGAACGTAGCTGTCCTGGGGCCTCCTTTCAAGAGTTTGTTTGTTTGTTTATGTTTTTCTACTTCCTTACTTAAAATAACGTGAATTTCATCTAGATTTCTGTTTAGTCCAGAAGGCCCTGATAATTTCTTTATTATTTTCTTTCTCCTAATACCATTTTTAGGGATCTCTTAAAATTGTGTTTTTTCACTTAATGTACCTGCACGTTGTAAGACATTGCATGCTTTCTGTAACAAAATGTATATTGATTTTAAATGGTGTCACCTGACTTGTAACATGGCCAACTCTGAATATCATAATATAAGTCAGCAGCATTCTTTTGCAGCCTAAAATCACTATGGAAAACAATCTTAGTTTTTCCCACTCTTAATAGACATTTATAGTCCTCATTTAACGATAATAGCGCAGAGCACACTGAAATTATATTGACTATCACAAGTCATTTGCAATTATCAAAAAGTGACAAGATTACAGGTGACATGCAATATAATTAAAAACATTGTTCTGATAGCTATATATAGGGCTCCACAGAGAGAGAAAGATAAAGAGCAAGGGTGGTATGAATTCTTTTTAAGGTCTGATGAAATACTTGCAAAAATTGGTATGTTTTAAACTAAGAAACAAATTTATTTTTTTTAAATAGGTATTTATTTTCAGCGAGAAGGGAAGCGGGGGTTGGGGGGAGGAATATTGATGTGAGAGAAAAGCATTGACTGGTTGCTTCTTGTAGTGACCCGAGCTGACCGGGGACCAAACCCACGACCCAGGCATGTGCCCTGAATGGGAATCGAACTGTCGACCTTTCACTTGGTGGGATGATGCACAACCAAGTGAGCCACACCACTCAGGGCCTGGAAAACAAATTCTGAAAAATGACATTATATTGGTATCCTGCAGAATAATTTTATGACTAAAAAATAATTAACTTGGAAATATGAAACTAAATGTAATATAATAACTTAAATAAATTCAAAGAAAGGCTTGGAAATTAAACACACATGTTATTACATTAATATACTTTTAAATAACTAAGGCACTGATTAAATAAATTAAGGGATTAATAAAAAGTGATCTATTAAAGAATCAAAGATAAAAATATATATGCACCAAGGATTATTTTTAATTTACTTTTTGTTACTGAAAGCAAACTTAAAAATAAAAATATAACTATGCTAAGATTTACCTTTAAATGCTTTTATTAGGAAAAATGCTGAAAATAATTAAGATTAAACTCAAGAAGTTAAGAAAAGAACAAAAATTGGAATAAATAAGTTTGGTAGTATATAAATTATTTAATGAAAAAAATAAATTGGATAGGTAACTGGAAATTTTCTTAATTTAGGCATTATCATTTACATTAACATGTATTTCTTGCCCAAAGATTATATGTTATATTTAAAGATGAGTATTCAAAGTTGCTTCTCTATTCTCTACTGATGTACAAGAAATCAGGGTGAAAAATATACCAGGTATGAGTGTATGTATATGTATGTTTTTTATATATGTCTTGTGTATATGCATATGTGTATACATTGCATCTATATTAAAATGATGTCATGTAGTTTAAAAATATAAAGATAATTAAATCTCACCATTCTTTGGGTGAGTGCCTTATGGTCAGAATCTTATTTTTCACAGGTAATGTGGGGGCCCCCATGATGGATGAATTTAGGATAGGATAGGTTAAGGGCAGTTAAGAGGGCCCTACTAAGGTCATGCCAAACATACAAAGGATCAGAATGGAGAACTATTTGGTGATGATTGAGGGAGCTTGGGGTGGAGTAGTTCAGGACACCCACCGGAGTACTGGCTGAATGCTCTTGACAATGACTGACATTAACTGAGAAAGGAACTATGGGAGGAGATGCCATCTGAGGTGGTGTGGAAAGTGTTTCCAGTTTTTGACCATGCTAATTTTGGGTTATCTGCTGGTCTTATGGATGAATACATACTGCAGAGAGAATGTAAGGCTAATAAGACCAAATAGAATGCAGACCAATACTTAGGGTCCATAAGCATATAAACTGCAGTGGAAAATTCAGGATAAGGCCCTGGCTGGTGTGGCTCAGTGGACTGAGTGCCAGCCTGTGAACCAAAGGGTTGCCAGTTCGATTCCCAGTCAGGGCATATGCCTGGGTTGTAGGCCAGGTCCCCAATTGGGGATGCATGAGAGGCAACCACACATTGATGTTTCTTTCCCTCTCTTTCTCCCTCCCTTCCCCTCTCTCTAAGAATAAATAAATAAAACCTTAAAAAAATTCTGGGTAGGAAGATACTGCTCAAGGATAATCCATGGAGTGAGGAAAACAGTGGTAAGGTGGAGCTCTTGGGACACTACTGTAAATTTCAAAGCTTCATGCAGAACAGCATTCCCCAAGCTTTTTGACATCAGGGACTGGTTTTGTGGAAGACCATTTTTCCATGGGCCTGTGGTAGGGGGTACAGTTTTGGGATGATTCAAGCATATTACCTTCAAGCTCATCTTCTGTGTGGCCCACTCCCTAACAGGCCCAGATGGGTACCATCTGTGGCCTGGAGGTCGGGGACCCCTGGTGTGGAAGATATTGGGGGATAAGGAGATCCAGGGCTATGTTGATTCAAAACATCAAGAGATGATCAAACATATTAATTATTAACCATGCCCTAAACAGCAGGAATATTTATTAAAGGAAATCTGAAAGGCAAAGAGTAGGAACTTTAATATTAACCTAAATTTAGGTCTTACTATACAAGTAGGGTGTGTGTGTGGAAATAGGGTGCAAGTTATACATGGTGTCAGTCTCAACAGGGTAAGTAGGTAAGCAAATGAGGCCTTTAAAAATGCCAGTGGTCTGTGTTAGGCTACGAGGCCGTGTGAGAAATAGAATATTGTATTGAGAATAAGATCCTGGATGTTAAGGTTTAGTAGACAGAACAGTTTCAAGTAGTAACACATCATTTGGCTTGTAGTATGGGTGAGTAGACATGAAGGTTCTTGAACTTAAGGAAAGTTACTCTCTGAGGATCTTTCAGGTGCCAGGTGAGTCATCCACAGTAATGTTGATCTCCCAGGATGATTACAGAACCTAAGAAGGCAGATCCCTGTTAACCCAGGAGCGACGTTTTTTAGAGATCACTAGAGAATGTGGAGAGCTCAGTGGGCGAGAAGAATGAATCGATGAACATAGAATAAGGACTGGGGAGCCGTGAGTGCAGTATCAGGCAGTCTCTAAAGCAGGAGATGAGGGAGCTTGCTGTGCTGAGACTGAGTGTGGTAAGCCTGAGTGTGGTAAGACTGAGTGTGCAAAGTCTAAGGAAGTGTGGGTGCGACCGTTAGGATGGGGAGGAGGAACCCAGACATCTTGAAGAGGGGGAAGGGCTGGCACCACAGGTCCCGGAGTGAACACAGTCTTTAATTGGATTTGGAACATAGTAGTGTCATCAGACTTTCGTTTCTAAGTGCATCCCTGCTGTAAATAGTGAGTTTAGACATAGACATATTAAAAAAATAATTGTGACATCTGCATATTAGTTAGGCCTAAAATTAGTAAATGTTGACATGGAGAAATACAAACTTTCCTCTTTGTCATATTAGTAGATGCATTTACTTTTTACTTAATATACTTTGCTAATTAAATGTGTCAGTAAAAAAATAGGTATGGGAGGTTATATGGAACCTACAATTCTGTTATGAGTAGACTTCCCTCGGTGTTACTAAACTTTTCTGTAGTTTTCCCGTGGTTTTTCTTATCTTTACCTCATGGCCTAACTGAAATAGAGTAACTGAGTATGACCAAGATATTCATGTCTTGGAAATTTTTTCTTAACAAAATTTATTCAGTTGCATGTTTTCATGGTATATTCTTGACATATTGAATTATACTGATAGACAAAAAAATGGAGTTTCAGTATTAGCCACATGCCACCATGAAGAAGAAAAACCTAAACCAGTTATTATAACATTGAACTTTCCGACTAATTGGTAAAGTCTGAGGTGCTGTGTATATCATAACACACGCTTTTAAGTAATTTTTCGAAGTACTTGCGGAGGTGGAGCTCCCTGGCCTCACGGGAAAGCAGGAACGCGGGTTGCGGAGGGAGGGGTACGAGCAGGTACTGGGGGGCGTGCTGTGCGGTCCCGCGGCCACGAGTGGGGTGAGGACCTGAGCACAGGGAATGCGGCCGGACTGAGCTGAAGACAGGCTGAAGGGTCAACTATGCACTGGATTTCGAAGACTTAATGTGGAAAAATGCAAAATATCTCAATAACTTTAAAAAGCTGACTACACATTTAAATGACTGAATGTTTTACCTACTGTGTTAAATGAAATATATTATTAAATTTTTCACTATATTCTTTTCATTTTTTTAAAAACTCTGACTTCTAGCCAACTTAAAATTTTTTATATATATATTTTTATATATATATGTATCTCATACTATATTTTTATTCAACAGTGCTGCTGGAAAAGGAGGACCAAAGGCAAATACGTCAAATCAATGTTTTTTGTCTTTGATAGTGACATCTTACACATACAACTCCTCAAAATGAAGTCTGCAGAATCCCCTGTAAACTTTCACACATAACACCAGTATTCTTTCTTAAAATCACGCGTTACCATACGATATTTTAGATTGCCCTCAACCCTAAGGGATTTTTTCACCTTCCTGCCTCCCCATTCTGGCTGGAAGCGTCATGCTGAATGAGATCGTTTGTCTGCACTGCCACTGATACAATAGCTCGCATAGGAAGACGTGTCAAATTTCCATACTTTTCCTGCTGCGATTGTTGCCCAGGCAGTAATGCCCGAGGAATGCCTTCCCAGAGTCTGGTGTTACTGTGGCATTTAAACGGGATAGCTGCAACAGTGTCTGAAGAATCCGTTGTGATTTATTCCTGACAGATAACTGCCAGAGGGATATTCTCTTCAAAAGGGTTTGTTATCAGTCCCACTCCCCATCTCTGAATACATCTAGGCCTAGCTTTTTGTTAAAGTAGGCAGATACGAACCATGTGCAGAAAAATATCATATAAGTTGCCCAAAGAATTGACAAATGTAATAATGAATGGGCAAATTTTATTTTTAGCATTTTTGACTAATGAAAGGTTACAAAATGGATTTTTACTTTTCAGTGTGTCTTTTAGTTGCTTCTAAGATGTAAAAAAATTGTCTGAAAGAAGAAAGCTTAGATATAATCTACTGAATGAGTGAATGATTCTGCAGAAAAATTCAAGCAGCCTACAAAGATACTGAGCACTCTCTTCCCAAAGTACACTGAGTAACTGCAGGATAAACAGACCTGGCTTTTGACAGGAGGCCATGTTGGGGCAAATTGCCCCAGTTAATAAAGCCAGTTACCACACATCAGAATCTCAGCTTTATCAAACTTATCAGAAACAAGAAAACGGGAGAATGAGTAAGTAACCGAGTCAAGAATAGTAAATTTTTTTTGCAACAACCTATTATAATAACAATAAACATTAATTAGGATAAAAGAGCAGTTATATTTATGTAATAAAATGATAACTCCCCCTAATGTATTATACTTACGAATTGCTGTCTATATAGATTTACTAGGGTTTGGTAAAAGAATGCTGTTTCCAAAGTCATAATACCTTGCTCAAATATAAAAGAAATGAAACCTTAACTGACCTCTGCAAGGACACAGGGACTGTGGTACTGACAGAATGATAGGCTGAGCCTGGGCAAAATGGTGGGCTTAGCCATGTTTTGATACGAGGTATCAGACCTCTCTTTTCGGGGCTTCTCTGTTTCGGAAGCCTCCATGCTTCATTCTCAGGGACAGTGTCTTCCTGTTGCCTCCAGAATGCCCAGTGCCCATGTGTGGTGGCTATGAATATGAGTGGACAAAAGGGTAAAGCAAAAAATATATACAGTGTATCACTCCCACCTGCTGAGTGGCACGAAAGGCAATCCCAGCCTGAGCTCTCTGTTCTTTGGATTCATGTAAGAATCCTGTGCATAGTAGGGCCAGGTGACAGGGTAAGCATCAGGTCATTTACCTCTGACTGCAGGGGACTTCAGCAGAGATCCAGTCACTGCCTTCAGTTCTGAAGCACTGTAGTGTCCTCCGAGAGGACTCGGGAGGTCTGGTTCACTTATGAAAGAACAGTCCCATCTGTTTCTCCCTCCTCCAGCTCTGCTGATGGAGACATAACTCTCTGAAGCTGTGTGTTTTCCTTTTTTGTCTGCTCCCTGCTGCTTAGGAGAAACTCAACGTGTCCCATCATTCTAGAGCTTGAGCCTCTTCCATCCCCCTCCCTTCCGGCCCACCATTTCCAGAGATAGAGAGCAGTCTGGTTCAGAAAGACTTTGAAAAAGAAAGCACAGTGTGGCTTCCTGGTTCTGAGATATGAAATGTTAACATTGGTCATTTCTTCCTTCATTCTCTCTGTTGCGTAAGTTTCAGAGTGAAAGTCTTTTCTGTCTTGAGCCCTTCATACTGTCTCAAGTTATTTGATGTGCACCTCATGGAAGACATCTAGGACCGGGTATTGAACTAAGGGCTGCACAGCCATTACCTTGTTCTCCCGTTCTCCTTTCCGGTACCTGTGAGTATTCATTCAAGTTTCTTCAGCTCACAGCTGAGGTCATGGTCACCCACAGAACTGAGGGAATTTGGCTCATCTCAATGTATCATGGGGCTGAAGTTTCCCAGCAGGACTTTCTCAACCCAAAGCTTTTTATTACAATGCTAGACTTGCCCTTTCATTCAGTCTTACTTAACTCCATTGTAATTAAAAAAAATTAAACTATATTTCCCCCAATTAAGCAAAGAAGCATAGTGCAACTACAAATTTCTGGATGAACGCCCTAA
The DNA here is from genome assembly GCA_028533065.1 of Trachops cirrhosus. Classification (NCBI taxonomy): domain Eukaryota; kingdom Metazoa; phylum Chordata; class Mammalia; order Chiroptera; family Phyllostomidae; genus Trachops; species Trachops cirrhosus. The sequence continues at coordinate 72,897,126 of CM052548.1, read as the reverse complement.
CAATTAGGGCTAACCTACCCACTCTGCCTTCCATATTCACTTCCCAGCATTTTCTCTATTCGCTCTCATCGGAGAATAGGTGAAGAAAGATTGAGAATTCTTTTCCTCACTCTTAAAATAGAGATTATAGAAGAAACCAAGGAAATTTCAATGATGTGAATGCCATGTACATTAGACGGGAAAACTTCCAGATGACTGATAAATTCTCAGTATCTCAGGGTGCTTCTGTGCATCAGAATCAACTCTTTGCCCCATTGGAACTCTTGGAGATGTCAGATAGCTGCTTACAGCTCTCCTAATACTTGCAATGCACTGGCTTTCCACAGCCAACAACATACCTCGAACGTTTTATATTTTGTGATTTTAAGAATATTTAATATTTTAATAAGCCCAGCATATTTTAGGGTCTCTTCAGATTTACTGAGACATTCATGTCCATCCAGAGTTATTTCTTGTGTTATACAATTATGCAGGCCTAACATATTACTTATGAACATTTGGGAATATTCTCAAAAGCAGATTTCTGAGTGCTAGGGTCAGAGGGTTTGCAAAATGCAGTGTTCTTTTCAAAGTTCAATAAGCATTCCTGATAATTGTGGAAGCTCATATATAAAATAGGTGAGACTCTCAGGAATAACTATAAAAATAGTGTTAAATCTCTTAGAAGATAGAATAATGAATGTGGAGTAGTCATTTATACCATCTAATTATCTTCAGAATCATCTTAGTTATTTGTTAATTATATGCACATGAATCATATGGTATTTCAACTCACTTACATAGTTTTGTGCTATACATGTTCTATAAAGTTTGGAAACCATTTAGGATATGACATCATCAAAACAAGATATTCAGTCATGAACTATGGGAAGAATTCAAATGAAGCAAGCCTTCAAGCAGTTTAAGCACTCAAATAAGATGCTTTCCTGCGTCATTTCACTGAGTCATATTCCAAACTTTCCTCTTACGTTGTTGACAAACAAGAACACAATAATAAAAATGTCCAAAGGTCTGAAACAACTGCAGGATTTATGTAACAATAGACAGACATTTGAAGTTTAGATGCATTAACGATTATTTATATTCCTGTTACTTTTATCAGAACAGACCCGTCTTCTGCAAACCCAGGTTAAGACTTAAATGTGAATCAGTGTGCCAAAAAAATAAATTGTAAACTTAAAGTAATTTTTCACATCAAAAATGTTTTAAATTTCTTTCAAAACATACTGTTTCAGTTGGATGTAAGAAAACTCAGATGTACTGATCTCTTCTATAAGCTTGGGCCCTTTTTATTCCCGTCACCACCTTCTCTTGAAGCACACGCCATCGCCATTATGGTGCAGATGACGGCTACTGCTCAGAAAATTAAACCTGCAACCCTGGAGTGCACCACCTACAGAAAGGGCGTCCACCTCCAGTGCTTCTGGAATGAAGCAGAATAAACACAGTAAGAGAACACCCGGCGATCCACGGGAGAGCTGGCCAAAGCCTCCGCTACTGCTCTCTCCTCAAGCAGTGATTTTCAGCCGGTGTGCCACAAGAATTATTTTATTTTATATGTATATTTTTATTTTAATTGTTGTTCAAGTACAGTTTTCGGTCTTTTACTCCCATCCCAGTCCACACCCCCAGTGCTCCCCACCTCCCTCCCATTTCCACCCCCCTAGTTTTTGTCCATGTGTCCTCTATATTTGTTCCTGTAAACCCTTCCCTTCTCCCCTGAAATTCCCTCCCCTCTCCCCTCTGGTCTTTTTGTTTAGTACATGCAATACCTGACTTTTTAATCAGGGGCACTGGCCTCCTTTCCCTTAGATGGTCAAATTTTTAAAAAAGGGAAATAGCCATCCCAACAATAGCTTATCCTGTATGAATGAATCAAAATTATACCTATTTTTGTGAGATCCTCCAGAAATATAATATGTTTTTTGGTGTGCCACAGAATTTAGTAATTAGCTTATGCATGCCATGTGATGAAAAAGGTTTGAAAGTGCTGTACTAGAGTAATTTGATGAATGAAAGTAAAAAGGAGTTATAATTACTTTAAAACTCAAAGCTTATATAGGAGTGAAAGACAGTCACTGCTATCTTTGTGGCTCTGCTAAAAACATTCATTTTTCCAAGGTGCTGTTTCATATGAAACAGAATTAAGATAGCAGCTTGGAAAATGACTCAGGTGAATAGCTTCGTGTAGTTTCTCAAATCCGTAATTACTTCTTTTCGATCCTGGGCAGTGCCTCTAACAGTGAGGATCTGTGCTTTTGGGAAGAGGAGGCAACGGGTGATTTCACTTGCTTTTTCCTAACCTCTCTCTAAGCAATTTATTTCAAAAAAAAGATTTCTTCAAGCAAAAATTTCTTTTGTTTGGCTGCCTACTGTAAGAAATATGAACTGTGAAGCTTGAGCGTGCTGCAGGAAAAATAAAGACGCTGTCTACCTCTGACTATATTTTTGTAGGTGAAAGATTTCATATCTCCGGTGTCCAGTTTTTTATGTGTTTTATGTTTAAACTCTATCCAAGGCAATTGGATTGAAAGATGCTTTTCGAACTTGTTTAAGCAGCACAACTTCTTTATTTAAATAAAGTGTTAGCATGAATTGTTATATATAGATGCATAAGTAAAATTTTATTGAAATAAAGTTTCTTATAAGCTTCCATTCATCATGTTTATTTGTGACAGAGACACTAAATGGCACAAGGAACTTAATCAACACACAAAAATTGAAATCTAATTTTATGCTTAACAAATTATTCTATTAACATTAGATTCCAGTTTGTTTCTGTATTCTGTGTATAGAAAAACCCAACAGTTTTTTCAAACCTTTTTAAAGCATGTTTTTCTATTTCAGGATTCTCTAATTAAACTAATCTAGAAGTTTATAAAGGATGCACTAGGAAATTTTTATGTCCAAGGTCAATCACTTAAAATTTCTATAAATTGCTCATATTCCTCTCAAAATTTTTCCAGGTGAAGGAAATTAAAGTTTTTTTGTTAGAAAATTTCTTTATTGTTAGTAAGCACCAGCTTAATACTGTAGAAAATTTCAAATCACCCTTTGACAACTCATTCCACCCCCCCCCCCGCAAATTCTTGATAATCAGCTTTTCAAGTTAAGGCACATTCTCTTCTCTCTTCTGCATGAAACTTTGTGAAATAAAGGCAAAGAACTGTGTGCATCCTGTGTAAAAAGCAGCCCTTAGCTGTGGAAAGTGCCTGCCGGCTCTCCTTACTGTCCAGGTCCTGGAAGTCTCTTGTTCATGAATTGTCCCTTCACCAAGCAAGTCCACCACTTGCTGGGTTTATCATTCTGAGGGCCAGAAACTCTGCGGGTCAAAGTCTCAGTCCAGTCTCTCGTCTCGGCTGGTGTGCATAGACCCACATCCCTTCATCTTCCTGTCTGTTTGCAGGTCGCCATACACCGCATGATGTGGAAAACCAGGCTCTCCAGGAATGGGAAAATGAGTGTTTCCCAGTGCCTGCATTTCTTTCTCTCCTTGGCTTTTGGAGTTGCACTTTTGGAGTTTCTTTAGACACTCCGAAATGTAGAGCATTATGTATATCAAGGTTCTATCAGCTTCATTCTTAACTTGATAGTTTCTGAAGAAGACATTGGCCTTGACATAATAGGTGGCTTCATCCACAATGTGTGTATCTTTTGTCACTCTGGGGGCGGGTCCTGTGAACTGATGTGTGACAGGCAACAGTGCCACAATTCCAGTGAGTTTGGTGTCAGGCCCCATGAGAGAAGAGTGGTCAGCCAGCATCTTTGTAGCCCCCAAGTTTCCTAAAGAAAGCTTTTAAATAGATTTAATTCTCTGAGTTATGCAGAAAATGACAAAATATTCTGTATTATAGTCAGTGATGTGCTGGTAAATGTTTAACAACGGCACACAAAGTCCTGATTTGTGGTGTCTGCCAGTTTTTGTGGTGTAAACATTCAAAGCATAGCTGATTTCAAGATATTAACTGGAGCTCACCGAACTGGAAATTGGGGAAGGATGTACCCTATGGGCTCTCCCATTCTAATTCCAGCTGGCCCAGACATACAGATGAATTAATGTTGTTTATGCGTATAATGTTTAATAGCCTCAGGCACTTAGAATCTATCTCTCTGCTTGATACTGAATACAGGTTTCAAAACAGATTTGTGTATGTGTGCGTGTGCATGTGCCTCTTGCATCTAAATTTGAAACATCAATCTCATTCCTGATAGCATTACATATTTAGTGTGGTAATAGTCTTACTGCACTGAAAGTTTTAGTTGGTTAAAATAATATCAGCTAACCATACACACTGATGCACTCGTGCTTGAGAAATAGAAAAGAAATATGGTATGTATCATCACTTGAAATATTTCTAGCAGCTACCTTGCTTTAGAATAACACATAAAATTCGATTTAAGTAAAAATTAATTCTGGAATTTTTTTCCTTCAGATTATAGATGACTGAAACTTCTAAAGTTCACAATTCATTAAATTTACTAAAATTCAGAGTTTACTTTGACAGCACTGTGAAAGGAGCCAGCATCCATGCAATATGCCATAATGGTATGAACTCACTTATAGTCACTTCTGAAATTTTCCTGTTATTACTTTTGTACCTTGAGCAATAAAATAGTACTTTTTATTACCAAAATTATACGGAGGTCTGTTAAAACTGATCTGAAAGATAGGCTTTCTCTTTACTTGTATGTCAGATGTAAACACCATCTTAAATATTAGCCTTTAACAGGTCAAAGCATTTCTTTGGCTTGTATTTTTACTCAATAGAACTGAATGCATTCTGGAGTGTCTTGCTAGTGTTAGGTATTTGTTGTAATGTCAGTAGCATTGGGGTAAGGAAGGGTTTCCTAGTAGTGAGAGATTCTTCCTTGTGTGTGCTAAAGTCACTTATTTTCACCTGCATTTTCAGTTTCAATTTCAGATTTTAGAAGCATATTTTTACAATGATAAAGCTGTTCACTTTAAGCTGTAAGAGAACTATCTTATATTTATTCTTTGCTCTGTTCTATCTCAAAATGATGTTATAATTTGATGGCAACCACTGAAATACTGTAAAAACATTTTTTTAGTAAAAAATAAAACCAAGGACTGGTCATTTTTATTATCATAAAAGTGGCCTCTTGGATACTATATATATGCATAGTACATAGTATATATAGTATATACTACACATATATTAGTATATAGTGTATACTCTATGTATATACTTAGTATATAGTATATACTATACATATATACTATACTATACTATGCATCTATACTATACATGTAGTATATACATAGTATATACAAAGTATATATACTATATAGTATGATACTATAGTATGATACTATAGTATAGTATATACTATAGTATGTAGTATCATACTTCAGGTGACAGTTTTTGGCACAAAACCCTTATTTTGCATCCTTCTATTAATATGTTCAGCATTAAAGAAGCATTTGTTGCTAGTCCAGGCAAATCTTGTTTTATGTGCTTTGCTTTATTGCTCTTTGCAGATATTAAGTTTTTAAAAATTAAAGGTTTGTGGCAACCCAGATGGATCTGTTCATGCCATTTTTTTCCAACAGCATTTGCTCACTCTCAAGTCTTTGTGCCACATTTTGGTTAAAGTTACAGGTTATTTTAGCAGTCAGTGTGAGAAGGGATGATGCCCTGGGTCGGGTGGTGGAGGTGAAGGTAAAATGAATAGATTCAAGTACATTTTGGAGATACCATCCAGACTTGCTGATAAACATTGGGAGGGAGAGAAAAAGATTCTGAGAGTTTTCACTTAATCAACTGTGTATTGTTTTCTAAAATGGGGAAAAATATAAGAATGTGAGAGTATAGAGAATAATAATTATCTTGGATTATGTCTATTGTGATGCTTATTAGAGATAATATTAGCGATGTCAAATGAACATTAGAGTCAAGAGTTCAAGATCGAGTGGTCTGTAATGAAAATAGATATTTGATAGTAATCAGCACGTCAAAGGTATTTAAAGCCACAAATCTTGAAATCAGCTACAAAGAGAGTCTAGTGAATAAAAGTTCTAGAAGCAAGGTCTTAGATATCCCAACTTCGATGGTAAGGGAGAAGATGAGAAGGAAGAAAAGGAAATGGAAAAGTAGCCAGTGAAAGAAAAAGAAAAACCTAGGTGCCCAAAGAGGAAGCGCTGAGAGCGGGGGACGTCTGTCTGCTGAGAATCGCTGACATGCCCAGCAAGGCGAAGCAACAAGGATTACTGGCTGTTGCAACTTGGAAATTTTTGTTACCCTTGATCAGCATGAAGGATAGAAGTTTGACAGGAAGGGGTTCAGTGTAGAATTGGGGATTGTAAGAGGACACTTAACACAGACATCTCCTCTATGAAAGGGAACTAGAGAGATGGTGGACAACAAGGGCTGTCATACGGAATCAAATGACAGCTTCTAAAACATACCGATCGGTATATCTGTAGAGACACTGAACTCACCTTAATATTAAAGAAAATGTTTATAGCCATATATTTTATAACCAATAACCATATGCTATACAGTTATAACATTTCATAGAAAATGTAACATTAAATTATAGATGAACCACGTTGATTATATATTTCTGGCATAGGTGCTATTTTATGACAATAAGTGAAAATGCAGAATCAATGAAATCCTGAGTTAATGTAATGTTCCCTTTCTGTTTATTGGCAGCTGTTTTTATTATACTTCTGAGCATCTGCTAGACTGCTGTATTTTTTTCAAATGAGTTACATAATTATTTACATCCTATCATTTCACTTCTATTTTGTGAAATAATGAACTTAAAGCTGTGCTTTGCATTTTAACAGTGTGGGTAGAATTGATTTAGGTAACCCTTCTACATCATTGTAATGCACAGAAGACCACAGGGTTATTATTGCCTAATTTTTAACACAGAAACTTCTGAAGACATCTAATTGGCTGGTGGTTCAGGGCTGCTCACTGGAACCTATTGCTATTGCTTTGCAGGGATTACTGAAGGTTGTATCAAAACTACAGAGTAATATGCACGTAATATTCTTCTGGGTTGTTGTGAACCAAGAGGCTGCTGTTTATGTGTGGGATTATTTGAACAGAACAGTTGCCTTGACCTATGCAATTAGTTATGCTCTGAAGTTAAAAAAAAAAAAAGATGAGATTGGTGTATGGGGGATGGTTTGGCCAACTCAGAAGAGTCTGTTAGGTAAAAGGTTTTAAACAGATAAGCATGGGGAGATACGAATTTCAGGTGCTTAAACAAGAAATAGGGAAACATGTTAGCTGTGGGGCTAGTTTTGTTGTAGAGAACTCTGTAGCTGGTCCCCCGCCTCACAGGACAGCTGCAGGCCCCCTCACTCTGTGGTGTGGTGACTGGGGGCCCCAGTGCTGGGCAGCGCACTCCTGACATGAGCCTGACGGTCGTGTCTGGAGGAGTTTGATCACAAACTCGAAAGAGAAGCCAAACCAAGAGAAATGATGCAGAATTTGAAGGATGTGTTGTTAGAATTAAAGGATTCTATAAAATAATGACTTGTTCCAGTTGCAGAGTCAATACATTCACATTACAGGAGGTGTAGAATAGTAGCAGGAAAGAAATGCCCTTACACAGCGCTCACCTTGCAGCCCACAGTGTTGCTTCATCAGAGCCCCTCCTTGCTTTTCCCTTCTTGCTCTCCAATGTAGCTCTCCTCTCCTACCAGCTGTACCAGCGTGCATTGTTGGCACACGTTATGCAGTGAGATGCTAATAATAAATTTAGCTATGTAGATACATAATCTGCATTTATTGCCCATAAAAACCACATTGCCTATTCAGTAATGGAATATCCTTTAATGACCTAAAACGAACAATAACAATCTATCAATCCCCCAATTACTACTAGACTAATTTCTAAAATCTTAAGAAAATTCAATATAATTATCAATTCATTTAATGATTTATTGACAATATATTTCTTAATATATTCATAAAGGACTAGCCTAGATTATTTTAACATCAATGTCATTATTATTAAATGTTAGGCAAGGTTGCAAATTCATGAAAAATATTCTTAATCTTGATTTTCTGTAGGCCAAAGATCATTTCCCAACCCACTTCAATTAAAATTATCTTAATAAAGTAATATATGCTAACATAAGAATGAATGAATAAAAATGAATAAATGGTGAGATATATTTTGTTACTTTATATTTTTATTTTATCTGTAATGCTTATCTTGTTAATTTATCATAATATTTAGATTATGTATTTTTTTAAATATTTTGAAAACTTTTAAAAGAATGTATCACTGTAAGTGAAACAATACAATTAGTGCCTTAAACAGTATTTATTACCTATGTCCTTTCTATCAATTGGTTATGTTTGCTACTGAACACTTCTGTTTCTTGATAGTCATTTAAAATTACGTTCTAGTTGTGAAAACTCTCCAGGCCAATTCCTCTGTCATTTTTAAAAATTATTTTAAGTCAGGTCACTATTGGCCTCTAAAAAATATTTACTTATCACCCTCATTGGTCTAAAAATTTTTCAACACCAAATTTCAGGGTAAATCTTCTTAGTAGTGGAGCTGTATGGTTAGGTCTTTCAGGAAGTGGTGTGGGTTATACATGACTTCAGATCTACCTTACTCAAAATCTAAAACTGCCATTTAATATGACAAAAGCCTGACAAAAATGACTGATTTCCTTCTGACATGCATTCAACTAGTTCAAAAAATGAATACACAGAATTTATAAGAATTATTTTAAGATTTTCATATGGGAAAATGGGCAATAAATGTGAAAAATGGGGATGATCCTTCAGATGCTCCAGCTTATTACAACCTAAATTTAAAAATAAACTCCAAAACTCCTCATTTCACCTTTGTTCTGCATTTTTCATCACTGTATGGTGAGTGGCTTCTGAATAAAATTTGTGACATTGAACAAATAGGAATATACCAAGCACAATGTTATAGTCATATTTGAATTTTACATTTCATACTTTTTCATTCTCAGAAATGCCTGAAGGCTGAGTTTTTTAGTTTTGATTTTGTTTTTCTTTAATACCACTTTTCTTTTTCATTATCACTTTAAATTCACTCCTTTATTTTATTTCCAATTATCTGTGACTACAAGTCTCCAGATTTCATGTGATAAGAATGAGTTTGTATGACTTCAAAATTTAAAGTTATAAAAACCTAAGTAAATAATTTAATAATTCTGTAGGAATATAGGTTAATCATATACATTTATCTATTGCCTGTATTATCAGCATTTAGATAATAAGTATTAAAACACAAAAATTTCTACTCATCTTATTTCTAGACTAGATATGGTACTCTGATGATTATATTTATGCATCAACTTGACTGAGCTAAAGGAAGTCCAGGTAGCTGACCGAACATTATTTCTGACTTTATCAGGGTGTTGGGGGAAGAGACTATCATTAGAACTTCTGGACTGAGTAAAGAAGATCTGCTCTCACCGACCTTGGTGGGCATCATCCAATCTGCTGAGGGCCCGAATGAAACAGAAAGGAAGGGCTGAGCTGTCCGCTTGAGCTGAGACTTTCTCTCCCTGCCCTTGGGCATCCAAGCGACTGATTCCCAAGATTTCAGAGTCCACCAGCAGCACCCCTCTCCCCTGATTTCCCCGACCACCCCAAGTTCTTGGAACTTTAGCCTCAAACTGAATTACCCCACCCACTTTCCTGATTCTCCAGCTTGCAGACAGCATATTATGGCCTATCGTGGTCTCCATAATTGCTTGGGTCACTTCCCATAATGAATCTCCTCTTATATATGTGTGTGTCCTATTGGGTTTGTTTTTCTGGAGAATCCTGACTAGTAGAGGTACCACTTGGCTTTTGAATTATATGAATGATATGATCAGACCTGCATAGATGCTCAGACCTGCAGTATGCTTGTGTCCAAGAAACGTATCTTACCAAATTCATAATATATACTAGGAAGTATAGAGTAGGACATATGGGTAGTCCCCTCAGAGAGAAAGGTTTCCTGTTTGTTTCTCTTCATTGTTATCACATCTGGTAATAATTTCTTTTTATAACCATCTCGGTAATTCATTAAAATCCCTTATCTATTCTCAGTCCGGGTCATGATTGGGTTCTTTATTCATGTTTATAGCAGGTTGTCAGTGCTGGATTGAGTCTTGTTTAGGTGGTTCCAGATGGTTAATTTCTTTATTTCTGCAAAATGTTGTGACAAATCTGTGATATATGAATTTTTAGAGTTTGAGTTCTGAAATATGGAGTATAAAACATGAGACCTTAGAAGGGTAATAGATCAACACACACACACACGCACACACACTACAACCCTAAAAAGAAGCTTCCAGAGACTCACACTGTGACTCAACACATTTATGCTGATGGATCTGGGGCAGGGATTTGCATTTTCCACACATTTAAAGCCCATTTTCATGAAATTAGACTTTTTTAATGAAAATGGCGGATTTTGACTCTGATAATTCCAGAATATTACTTTAAACCGAAGAAGTATTCAATAGGTATTAGCATAGGTAACCAGAAAATTTTGTTCTAACAGGGTTGTTAGCAGTCATTTAAGTCAACTTCTTTATTTTATTGGTAAGAGAATTGGGCCCAGTTGGGTGAAGTTAATTTCTGAAAGCATCAGCATCAGAGTGACATTGCATAAGCTCCTCAGCAACTAGTCAAGAATATATCAACCAATCGATATATATAGTTATTGAAGTTAATTATTATTATTAATAAGTAGTCAGAAGAAAAGTTTAACAGATTAAAAAATAAACCAGTGTTTTGAAAGAGAAGAGACTCTTATTTGTTTCAGGCTTCTTTAGAGTATAATTCCTTTGAAGGAGGGGTAGTGAATTCAGTGAGTTGTCTTTCTAATTATACGGTACGATGGTAATGCTGTCAGAGGGCTGGCTTCATCCTTCAGGCATATATACTAATTTAGTTCGTATTACATATCTGTGGGATGATTAAGAAATTCTGCTGGTTGAAACTAATTGCTTCAGGTCTTAGTTTCAAGATATTCTATTTTTTCTTTTTCTCTGTTTCTTAGACAACACAAAATGTGCTTACTCATTTTCTTTAACTTGAGAATTTGCTCTTTTTTCCTGAATGTTTTCTTTTAGTTATGTTTTAGAATTCTTTAGTTCAAAAGAAAGATTAACTGCAGCTAATGTAATTCATAAAAAATACTACTGATTTCAATAATGAGGCAGAGAGGGTAAAAATATTCAGGAAAGTGAAGTTCAAGTTGGACATAATGTCAGTGGTCAAGTGGTACTTAGTGTGTCCTTTCCATGGATCTCATTTGTGCAAAAGTGTTAGAGAAAAAAATAACTTTTTTATTTCTTTTACCCACATTCAATCAACATTTTGCCACTTTGGCTTTATTCTTCTCTCTCACTCTCTTGCACACACATATACATGTTTTTCTATGCCATCCGAAAGTGAGTTGCAGACCTCATGTCCTCTAAATAGTTTAGTGTGTACTTTCTGTGAATATGGATATGTATGTCTTACATAGCACACTGTAACTGTCACAGGCTAATGAAGCATGTTAGAATATATTAGGTGGAAGATACATGAAAAATAAATGCAGAAAACAATCATTAGATTTTCATCTAGTAGAGGAAAGTAATTCTGTTAAATATATTCAAGAAAGAAATTTTAACATTCTTAAATTAAGCTGCAGTAATTAAATTGTTTGCATTAGTCATTTAATATCAAAATACTTTCTTTCTCCCTGAACTGTGTAGAAAATACTGACACATTTTTTGTTATCACAGTGTTTCTTTTGAAAACTAATGTTGTTATCAACTTACCACATCTATAATCATGACATCCCTAAATATTATGGCTTCTAAAATAATTTAGATTATATTTTCTGTTATACAGTCCTCATTCATGTTTGAATGATGAAACTTTTAATGAAATGCTCTAGATTCTCTTGGGGTGGATTAATTCTAGATAAGCTTTCACGTATTTTGAATGCCACATCCTTAACCATTTGCTAACTTTAAGTCACAGTGACCTATTGTGATGCAGTCTATGTTCACTGCAGAAATTCAATATACTTCGGACTCAAAGCTTCTTGCTCATAGATCCAATACATGCTGAGCTGCATCTGGCTTGCTCCAAGGTTGTCTGAACATTTGGGTACCATTTAGTAAAGTGATAATTATATTTTATTCCACTGACTTTACTCCATTGTGCAAATCAAATAATAGTTATCAACTCTTCTGAGGGCATCTTCTAGTTACTCTACCTCTTGAAATTTAATTTATTTCAGTGTTTTGGAAAATAAAAAGTATAACCATTTTTATCTTTTAGATATTTTCTTTGAAAAAGTGAACTGAAATGCATAAAATCAGCTTTAACCAAATTAGTTCTTTACAATAAGAATTCAGAATTCACTTTCTTCTTCCTCTGCTCCCACCATCTTTTAACTGCTTTTGACTTTTCCTGCCTGCCATCTCTCAATGACGCTGTTGTGCACACCTGACAATGCTTCCGTTTGCCCACGAAGGACCTACTTCGCGGGGAAAGCCCATGTGCAGGCGGGTCCGTCCTCTTTTTGACCTCACTCCCTTGCCCCGTCTGGGCCATGCTATTTTAACCTTGGCTGTAGTGACAGAGGCAATAATTCGGGAAAGAGTGAGGTCAACCTTCAGTTGCCTGTTTCAGTTAATACTGTCAGTGATTAAAACTGATATTAAATGCCACCTAATTTCCCTTCTTGCTTTTATCCAATTTTTAGAGACATCGAAGTAATTGGGTATGAAGCATTCTCTTCCTTTCTTGTATTGCTGATTTAGATTTATGAACCTTCGTTCGCCATGTCACTGCTACAGCTCTGTACGGTGTGTGTTGCTTTTCTCCTTTGCTCAGACTGAAAGGATGCACTATAGTGTTGGCAATGTAGAGAAAGATTAGAAGTAATTTGACTTCTATCATTGTGTCTATTCTAAGAAATGCTTGTGTTACCATGGAAGGGCTTGACTCTTTCCATGAAGAATGTGCACTCTGTCCCCTGCATGGAAGGAAGGAAGCAGTCAGAAGGGTGTGAATAGTTGATCATATGGCTCCGTTTGTCCCATCTGGATATAAAATGACATCATTAATCTTGATAGAAAACCCAAGAGCAGAAACAAAGGAATTTTGTTATTTTCTTTTGTTTTCTTTTCAGGGTTGGGCATAGAGGGCAAATATGAGTCAAGATTACATTTGAAAACTTGCAAGAGGAAATGTGCAAGTTTTGGGGGTCCACTGAAAATATTAAGGCACATTGAAAAGTCCATCATGTCCTTTGAAACAGTAGGAGTCATATGTCTTTTTTTAGTAAAAGTGGTTAAAAACAATTAAGCAAATATTTATGTTCCATAAAACTTTAAATGATATTTATAATCATATGAAATCAAGTATGATATATCTAAGGTGTTAAATTATTTCCAGTCATGACAATAATGTGTTGATTCAAATTGAAACCACTTACATGAAAATTTTCCTAGAATAAATAACTTTTCACTACGTTGTTCTATAAATAACTCACAATTAATGTATCCTTAGTTTGAAATTACATATTTCCTCACTGAGTAAATGGAATATGAAGCTTATATTTTTTTGAGCCTGTCTGTCTTGTGAAATTAATATCACATGTTGCTGTCTCATAGTCATTTGATTGCAAACATATTTAGACAACTCGATGAATGGAAATTTTAATAATGATACATTATTACTTAAATGTATTTTACAATGCATCATTTAAAATATATACCAATAATTAATCAATGTTCTATTATGTTCTATAAAATAAAAAAACATATTAGACTTAACTCAGATACTTAGATTGAGTTGACGCATTCCATATGACATGAAAAATTGAACCATTGAAAACTGATACGGTAATTCCAGAACAGCAAAAATCAGACTTTGCCATATTTAATTGTGCATGTAAGAGATGTGTTCCCAGCCACATGAAATTCACTTCTTATCATGAACATAAACTTACCTGGCTTAATTTTCAGATTTCTTAGCTATGTGTTCTTATCCCCATTACTCTAACTTTTAAAGGAAACATCTAATCTTCCTGATACCTACCTGTCTATCCATCTAGCTAGCTAGCTAGCTAATCTATCTCAATTTATTACATATTTTATACATTTAATTATATGCATAAATTGCATATTATGCAGATTGTGTTTAGGCTGTCATGTATATAAGTTATGTAATGTCTAAATGAGTCACTAGATTTATGTTTTGGGGATGTTGTGAGATCATTTACAGTTAACACATTTTATCCAATACCTTCTCTTTTTCCCATTCATAACTATCTTCTTATCCTATCCTACCCTTTTTATTTACTAGATCCAGGAGAATAGATGTTGCTCCTTCTTTGCAGATTCACCATCTAGCTGGGATTCGGACATGCCTAGCTCCTCTCCTTTGGCACCGAGTCCTCCTTTCCGTGAGTGGCAACGCAGTAGGTATGCATGCGTTAGCCGTACTCAACAACCCTGACTTCCTAAACCTGCCGTGCTCCTTCATGGCTGTATTACAGCTTTCGTTCCTGCTGTTGCTCCCAAAGTTCACTTGGTCAGTAACCACTCTCTAGATGAGAGTCAACAACACCTTTCTGTAAATGTGAGACAGTAAGTATTTCAGGCTTTTTAGGCACAGAATCTCTGTTGTAATCGCTCACCTCTGTTGGATCAAGGAGCCTGCCTTGGAACAAACAAGTGTGGCAGGGTGCCAGTAAAACTTTCTTAGAGATGTTGAACTATTTTAATAGGCCAATTTTTTGCCTAAGCACTGATAAATAAAATTAGAGGTTGCTTTTCTACGTTTTGAAAAAGAGTTCTTCCTTTCCCCTCATTTTTCTGTCCTATTAGGTGTATGAGTTTTTACCACTACGCGCCCATGTTCCCCACATGAAGAACTGTTTATCTGCAATCCATTTTTCATAGGATAAGCCCCTTGTGAGTTCCTTAGATGAGAGGTATCCTACAAAGGAACATTTACTGTTATTCTCATTAATGTTTATTCACATAATTGTCATTAGCATTATTGCCATCATTTGTCTTTCTCCAACTGTCTTACCCTTGCTCCCGAAGGCTTTCCTGCTGCGCTTCATTCCTTATTAGGAATTTGTTTTATTTGGCAGATTTATATTCATTATTTTCTCACTGACGTATTTCTCCCTACCAGTTTACTGGTGTGTGTGTGTGCATGCGCACACCTATGTATCAGAGTGTCCAACCATGCTTTAAAAATCAGCTGGTATCTATGTCTGTGTATAAAGTAATGGTCAGGACTTAAGGTCCATCATGCCGCCAGTTACATTTCTGTATATGCATCTGACACGTGAGAAATACTTCGGCTTTGTTCTCTCTGTTAAATAAACACTGCATCAAGGATTGAGTAACTGGTACAATGAACAATGGCCAAACTGGGACAAGCAGAGAATTATTTGAAATAAGAGTTCTGTGAATGATCAGCCCAGTTCTGTTTCATTCCTACCTTCCCAAGCGCTCTGTGACGCCACATTACAAAAACACTAATCCACGCGCAGAAATCTCGTGATGTTTGGAGGATGTAAGTTTGGTGGGAGCATCTAGGTTTTAGATCTGAATGGGGAAGGGATGCTGAAGTGATATTAGGTCACAGCCAAGAAACTACATAATTTTAACTGGAAGCTATGATTACTGTTTTTTTACAAAGGTTTTCTTAAATAAAGTAAAATATAGGTTCAGAGAAATATTTTAAAATAAAGACGCTGTGTCTTTCTTTCTATCCCTCACAATGCTTAAGTTCTTCCTTGGTGTTAAGATAAGCAATGAAGAGGAAAAAACTGTTCCAGTTCCTTATGGCTATGGAGCACAACGTGGAGACTCCATCAGTGGAAAGAGATATTGCACTTTGTAAAGTGTCCAAATGATTTCTGTTGAAGAGCTCAGTCGTTAGAACACAGACTCTTCCTCATTCAATGTTTTTCTTTACGAAACATTAGAAGATCACATGTTCAAGGGTTTTATAAAATCAGAAATGCCACCCACATAGCATGAATCTTTACAATGCATAGGTAAGCACAGTTAAAAACCATGTACTCTCTATGCTTTTTCATTTTTGTCGTTAGATTTTAGTGCTTAATGAAGTACAATATCTAGTGTAATAAATGGCATTATCTGAAAACATACAACACAAAATAAAAATAAAGCAAAAGTAAATAAAATTGGGATTCCACTATTTGGTCTTTGTTAGTTACTATTACAATGTTCTCTAGCTTTTTCCTGTTCATTTATTCACTTATCAAACAGCAGACAAGGTCTGTGTGCTATAACACATGGATCCGATAGTGAGGAAGGGTCTAGCTATGAACTGGATAGAGCCTCTGCTCTCAAAGGGTCTTTAGGGTTTTCCACAGTGCCTTGCACAGGATTCGGAAGAGGTGTGAGAACCGCCCTGAGCCTATGAGGTGTGCGGAACCTCTGGCTGACACCTCTGTTTCTCCACTGTCACTGTAGTAGCTCCTTTCCTGTCTAACATATATTAAGATCCTTATGAATATTTCATTTGAAATAAGGAGAATGATTAAAAATTCTGCTAGAATATATAGGTGGGCCTGAGATTTACCTTAATCCCACTGTAATTGGGCAACTCGTTACACCTGCATTATTATTTCATTCTTCTAACTAGTAAAATTATTCAATGTTTCCTCCTAAATGGCTAAAGATGATAGTGGGCGGTTGTAAAATTGAGAATGTGGTGCTAATCTCCAGTAATGTTTTTCTGTTTTTCTGTATCGACTAAAACCACCTTCTAGATTAATAAACAATGACTTCCTTACTATGTAAACTTACTTTGGTCTAGAACTAAGTATACTATGTATAAAACAAAACACACTTACATTCTATGATACAGTAACTTAGCAAGGGCTTCATATAGAGCTGCAGGGGGTTTCCAAGAGGGTGAGACATTGTCTGGAATTTGTACAATGTCACTTCTGCCATGTCCCATCATTCTACCCCATAGAGTAAGTCAAAGCCCAGTCCATATTCATGAGCAGGAAAAATGTTTCAACATATTGACAGGAGGGGCCTAAAAGTATTGTAAAGGAAGACTAAGAGGAGTGTTGGAAGAAAATGTCATGTGATAAAATTTATATATAATTCTGAAATTTTATATTGTTAACCACAGGGATTTTTAAAATTTAGTCTCTGAAAGAACTTATATTCTCAAAGTATTTCTTTTCTATTGTATTTCTCTGTAAAACTTTCTATTATATAAATGAGGGCTTAATAAAATTCTATTATTAAAGAGAGATTATTATTTTTTTCTGTTAAAACAAATATTTATTGAGTTTGTGTAAGCCAGAAATTTGTTATATGCTGAATAAAATTATGTAATGCAGTTCTAACCATAAGAAGCTCGTCATTCAGAAAAAAGCTCCAATAAATGAGTATGTTCATTTGAATTACATTTCTCTGGCATTATATACAACTTTATTAAGCTATATCACAAGTAAGCCTTAAAACTTTTTTTATATTTAATGGGATTTCCTTATGAATATGAATATTATACATGAGAGTTGGTCAGTAATTGGTGAAGACGATGATGATGATGATGTAGTTACTGGCATCTTATCTTTTCCAAGATTAAAAGCCTCTTTTAAATATTTATCATTTATTTTTTACTTGGATTTTACTTTTTCACAGGCTTTTATGGGCAGAATTTTGGCCATTTCTGAGCAAGGAAATTAGGTGATCCATCTTTCCTAATGATTGATCCCCTGACTTCCTTCTTATAATTTCTCTTGCCATATTACTTAGCTTTTGTCATACCATAAAATGCATTTATTTACTGAGACATTCAGAAAATGTCTTTTTGTAATTTACATCACACGCATAATAGTTTGATGTGTAACTGGTACTTCATTGGAGCAACATTCTTCCCTATGGACTGTCTGGAGGGGTGGTACCCTCGCGCTGCTCATCTGCCTTCCCCTTTGTGGGGGTCTCTGCCAGAGACAGAGCACACTTGTCTAGGGATGGATAAAAGGTGAAATTTATTCAGTTTCAGAGCAGTAGAATTAAATTGCATTTCAGGCTTCCAGTTATGAGTTTGTGTAGTCCTCATCTCTGTAGCTTATGAGAAAATAAAATGTTTTATAAATATTAATATTTTATATAAGAGAAGTTTGCCCTTTCAAAAAATTCAAAATGTAATCACTTTCATGAAAAAACTTATCTTACTTATTTTATACTCCTATCATAAGAAGGTTACTAAATATATTTCAACCTTTCTGAAAGCTCCGGGAGAGTACAGCGGGATCAGCTGCTGTTCTCTGAAATGACTTGGGGGTGTCATTTTCCAGGGCTGTGGGGAGGCTGAGTCACAGGAACTTGTCGGAAACCCTGAGACCTGGGCCTCGTACCAGATGTGAACTCCAGGGTTCTTAGTACGTATCCATAACTTCCACCGCCGTTCATTGTAAATGTCAGTTTTACGTCCACCTTGTTCCGAAAACACGTTAAAGCTCTGGGAAAGTTAAAAGAGTGGTACAATGGCCACCCGTCACCCATTATCAATATTTTGCCGCAATTTTTGCTGCTGAACCATTTGAAAGGTCTGAAAAAGAAAGAGGCAATGAATTAAATAGTGGTTGTAAATGGGCAGATGTGAAGGATTTAGGGTTCTGTAGATGGCGGTTTCAGCAGTCCTAGAGAAGGGTCTTTGTCAACATTATGCTGTCGGAAAGATGTTGAACTGTTTTGGTTCAAAGTTGCTTGCAGTGGGCAGTGTTTCACAGGCTTGTAACAGTATAAGATGCTTCCAAAAGGCTAAAACCCAGGGTTTTCCTGAACTTGACAGGCAGGCAATCTCACAGACTATTTTAGCTAGTATCCGTACAGGAGAACCAAATATATAAATCCCATTTTGAAGAAGTTAGGAAACTAGTAACTAGTCAGTAACTAACTTAAATAACTTTTTAAATAGAACGATTATGGTTATTAACACTATTCTGGGACATATCATCGTATTTAATCAATATACTAAAATGCAAATTAGATGTTATTATACTTGCTTTATAAATGTGGACACTGACGATGTAAGAGGCCCAACAAGCTCTATAAGCTCACACAGCTGACAGTGGTATAGATGGAATTGAAATGTAAAATTATCCGGCTCCAAAACCCATGCCCTCTCCGCTATACCTTACCAACTGTCCTTTTGAAAACAGATACCTCTATGCAAAGCCCGCTAACACTTTCCCAGTGATGACTTACTCATATAGTTTGTTATTTATAAAAGGGTCATGGCAAACTGAGCATCCAATAGCAAATTAGCATAATAAGTTTTAGAAGACAGTGGAACACAGAGTTTATAAGTAGTGTGGTAGGAAATCTGTCCATATTTTTTTATATTTTTGACTTGCCTTGAATTTATTGTGATACTAACAGATAGCTGTGAAACCTGGTTTTAGTTATATTAAATTAAGAGCACTCTTGGAGATTTTGTGTAATGTACCTTTTTCCTTGTTCAGCCTTTATTGTATACTAAGCACTGTGCTAATAACTTTGCATAAATTAAATCATTTAATTCATAGAAAATTATTTCTATTTTACACATAAGGAAACTGAGGCTCAGTAAAGTTCAATGACTCACGAAAAGTACATTGCTATCAATTATCAGTGTAGGTAATTAAGTCTATACTATTTACATCTCATTTTGTACTGCCCTCCCCTGTGAGGCTTACAGAGCAATGCGGTATAAAATTGTATTCTTGTCAATATAATTTTTAAAAATTGCTATTCTCATAAAATGTGAAGGTACATTTTATAATTAGGCATTAATTCAAGTTACTTATTTTTATATATGTAGTCTTAGTTATGACCTGAATGGAACCATTATTACAATAATTAGGAAAGGTAAAAACAAATCTGTTTTATTTCTACAGTAGTTTAAATCAGCGAAATTGATTTGTGATATATTACTATACTGACTCATAACACTGTATTCTATCAAAATATTCAGAGTGTGCCTACTCTCTGCTTGGCACTGCTCTAAGCCCTGGGTATACAGGAACGACAAAAGCAGATGAGACACCTTGCCTCACAAAACGTACACTCTGCTATGTTGTTTAATACATCTAGAAACAAGACACGTGGAGATGCAATAGGTACGATTTAGATCTTATGTGGGTGTGGTTGTAGAGCCTGTCAGGTTTTATAGTATTGAATCAAAGAAGAAATTACACAGCTGACATCTGAAGAAGGCTTTATTTTAAGTAGTTCACAGTAATTAGAAAAAAATACTATTTTTTGTAAGGATCTGGCACCCCTTGGAATACATTGATAATCTCTGGCAATAATGCCTATCACAGATTTGTGGCGTCATGATGAGGCTGCCCTGACAAACACTGGGAAAGTCTGAAGATTTTACCCTCTTGCTGAAATGTTGGGCTGCCACAGTCGCATAAGATCAAGACTCCTGCCATGGAGACAGTGGCTTTATTACACACATACAGCAAGCGGCATGACCTTGGTGTGACCTTCATGTTCCCAGTCCCCCCAGCCCCACAGGGAGCCTGGAAGCCAGCCCCCCGAGTGACCCTGCTGACCCGTACTACCCTGGAGGAATCTTGAGTTTGGGAAGCTCAATCTTTTGTAAGAGATTGCAAGCCACCTTTGCCCCCGAGGGAAGTGTTTCCATATTGTAAAGGACAGCACAAAAGTATCTTCTGGAGGAAGACAATCTTTCTGTCTTCTCAGGCTGATTACTATACACTTGTTTTGTATACTTACTACTCAAAAGGGTGTATCAAAGCCTCTGCTCACAAAATAAGCATAAATGTGGAACATGGTTTAAAAGGGAACTGTTGCTAAAAATAATTACTTGGGTATGTGCATGTAGGGGAGAATGACATATTTAGATCAGAATGTGATAGGACTGTTCATAGTATGTCTAGCTGATAGATGAGGAGAGTGAGGTTCGTGGAGATATTTTTATGACTCACTATTCCATAGTTACTAAAGTTCAGTGCCAGGATTTGCATATTGAATACTGGATTCTTCTGATTATTGAAAACATCTGAGATAAAATTCTGGCACTGAAATTTCCGTGCTGAAAAACAACGGCTTTCAGAATATCATGTCAATGTGATATCTACATCTATTTGGCATTCACCCACATCTTTAGCTTTCACTCGAGAAAACCTTTCCATTATGTAGTTCGGTCGACTGAAAAATGTGCCGGCGTGAACTGCCTCATGGGCTAGAGAAGCTGGTGCAGCTCTGACTGTGTGCATCTGGAAAGGTGGTCTCTCCAGGGCGACCTGCTGAAGGACCTTCCAGCCCTAGTGAGCTCTGAATGTGTCTACATTAAGAACGTCTCCAATTTATTCATGAGTAGACTCTGCAGGTAGATGGAAGCAGGACACAAGAGCATCTAATGGGCTATGTGGAAGAACTGCTTTTCTTTCCCCCCCAGTAAAATAAACTTTGTTTCCTACAGTTTGGTAAATATTCAAGTGTCCTCAGTGAATAGGTCGGCATTTTAAAAATATCAACATGGTATAGCAACTGGAAACATTTCAATATAATATTTAAGGCTCTCAAGATACACATTTCAGAAATTACTATTTAGAGTGATGTTTTTGCGTGTGATTTCTTAAATCCCCATTTTCCAGCTGACCAAGATTCATGTGATTATATATTTGAATTAATGAAGACCATGAAAGCACTGTGACAGAATAATTGTCTTTAATTATACTAATTACATAAATGGATAAAAATTGATGATTAGGGCATTGCTCTGTGAAAATAAGCTTTATATTAACAATTGGATCTTCTCACAACTTATCTTCACTATCTCTCTACCTCTGCTGACCTACACTTGACATCTAAAAGTTTCAGAAAACGTTTGAAATCAAATTGCCCATATATAACCCAAGTTCTATGCTTTTTTATATTAAAGAAGGTAATTCAGGTTGCCAGGTTTAGCAAATAAAAATATGGGTCCTTGGTTAAATTTGAATTTGAGATGAAGAGTGAAAGATTTTTTAGTATTATGCAAGTTCCAAATATTGCAACGTTAGAGATGATTCCACTCAGAAAGGCAGTCCACTCGGCAACTGTTATAGGCAGATGTGTGTTTAGAGGATATAGCCTGTATTCTACTCACTATTTTCACAGAATATAGCAGGAAGAGTTGTAAGGATTTTATTGAAATTTGAATTGGCTGAAGAGTTAAATTTTAAATGTTTAACTTGAAATTATACAAACAAGTATCCAGTTATACCCTGTAAAGTTTAAATTAGGGTTACATGCTATCCTTTGGTTATAAAATGCCCACATGAAATTTTTGTTAAAATGATATTTCTATTCCAGTGTATCTGTTATTAAGGCAGGCAAATTATGTTGAGTCTATGTATTTTCCCCAGTCTAATTTTAAAAGAAGGACAGCCCATTTTCATTGATTAACAACAATTTAAATTCCCACATCTCCATCAAACAGCGGTTCTTCTCTCATACTGTTAGTGGTCAGTGTCCACGAATTACTTATTAAATAGTGTTGTGTGATGACTTCGTCCTGTATTTGTTTACCGTGTGTACATGACTGCAAGGATTGCCTTATTTCTGTTGTGCTTGGGTTATTTGATGACAGTAAAAAAGCTGTTCATTAATAGCTTTACTTTTGGGCATAAGAATCATTCAGTTGTATAACAAAGTCTGGAATCTTGAACATAATGCTATGCAGTCCCCCCTCAATTTGAGAGCCACAGAATATACTTAAGACTCTATTGCTAACTTTAAAACATCACTCAAGTGCTAATGATTTTCTTAGAAAAAAATAGTTTATAACTACAAGTTTTTAAATAAAAAGGAGATTGGTTCCAGAGTCAAACCTTTGACTGCTTTGCTCTTTTGACCCTGGTACCTGGGCCACTTTCTGGAGCTCTGACCTTTCCTCCTTTGCAACAGCTCTGAAGCAGTTGTGGTAGGGAGCCTCTGCAGACGCTAATGTGAGTTTAAATGCTGTGGCGTCCTTTACCAAGGAGAGCTGACACACTTCCAAAGCTGTCACAACTGGCTAACTCTGGTCGGATTCATAAGGAATTAATTGGCCATGGGTGCTTGTGAGCTGAAATACTGTCACCATGGCTGTAGATCTGTCAATTTAATACACAAGGTAATCAAGTCCGGTAATAGACTCTCCATGAATGTTAATAGCTTCCCTAAGCAAGAAATCATTAGAGGCTGTTTACTTGATGTGATATGGAAAAGCATAGTCTGGACTTTTAGTTAAAGATCATTAGGTATTTTGTGGAGTAAATTTCCTTTCCAAAACTGTACTAAAATATCAAATATGTTGGGGTTATTTTGAAGACTAACTACAAAGGATAATGAAGCCTTAAGATCCAAAGCTTGAGAAAACAACTTCAAACTGAAAGTAAAATAGGATTTTTTTCTAAATATGTTTACATTTTTTTGTAAAGGTTCAACCAGAAAAAATATATAATTGAGTAAGAAGTGAAAGTTGACTTTTTACTTGTCTCCCCTTGTCTTCCAGAGATAACCTGGTTTCTCTCTCCAGAAAGTTTTGTATTTACTTACAGACAGAATTTTATATACACAGGTAAAAAGATTTATGAATTTTCTTACATGATAGAATTACAGTAGACTTTTCTTCGGCAGCATTTCAGTCGCCGATATACTATAAATGTATTGCATTCTAACTGCTGCATAATTTTCCCAATAGAGGTGCTCTTTAATCTGTTTAAATATTTATCACATTTCCCTTATATTTTTCAAAGAAAATGAAGAAATGAGGAATAGATGATTTAATTTCAAACTTAGTTATCTGACATATTATTCGACTCTCCAGTTGTCACATATTGTGATGTGTAAGGGTTCAACACCTGCAGCCTTGTGCAATAGCTAAGGCACTATTGTGGTTTATGGAAATTTTCCATGTTTCCCTTAGATTTCTCAGAAATGGTTAAACTTCTCCTTGGACACCGCTTGAGGATATTTTCCTCTGGCTTTGGTCCTTAGTAGCTGTTGTCCTATGTTAGGATATTATGGGAAGGGAGGGGAGAATGATGAAATTGTAAATTGATTAGACAAGAAGCTGACTTGGATGAAAAAGGAATTTCAGCAGTAACAGCCGAGGTGAGCAATATTTGTAATGCCAGTGTGCTGGGAAGGGGCCTTGAGGACTGCCAAAGACTTCCTGAGATCAAGCACCATTGATGTCATTCCAGTGGCAGCATCCAGAAAGAACTTACTACACAAGTTCTATACACAACCTTGTATTTTTGACTGGTGCTCTGTACTCAAGCTTTTGTAAGCCAGGTGAATGACTGTGGGCAGCCACATACCTGAATATGAACATAGGGAGTGAAATAAACACACACTGTACTTCACCAGCTATGCAGGTATAAATTTAGCTGCAACAAAATTCATGCAGAAAAAAATTTAAAAGCCACTGGATTTAAAAATTTTAAATATTCAAATGGGGTATGCGAGTATAATTGATTTATCATGTTTACATTCTTGTTAGTAACCACGAATCCTAATAGTTTCTTATTACTCCTAATGTAAGAAATCATTTGGGCATTCAATATGTTTAAAAACAAGTTAATTCAGAATACTTGTACTATATTAAAGAATGTAGAACAATATATGAAAACAACCAAAAAGGTCATAGAAATGGGGAAATACACATAATGGGATAAGTTTACATGCAGAGGACATTCTTGTACATTTTTAGAGTTACTGGGAGAATTGACACATTTAAAGCATTTTCAGCACATTTAAATCACTTAACACATTCAAAACAATTAATACAGAGACTTTAAATTGTAACTGCATACTAAATTTTTGTTTCCATCTTATAGTCACCACTCAGTAGATCATAAAAATATGGACACATATCTTCATGCAATAATAATAAAATCACATCTGTAACCACTTGTTAGGAATTTTAAGTTTTAACAAAATAGCATGCGTTCTTAGATTCTGATTACATTTTCATGGGCAAGTCTTTGTGATGTGGCTGGTTAGCATCGTAATGGAATCAGAGGGTTCTTCACTCCTTCTCCTGTACTATCCTCTACTCAGAACTGAGGCTGACCTGGCAGGTTACCTCTTCCACCTTGTTATGCAAAAGGCAATGATTGTTTGGTTAAGTAGAGATTTAAAAGGCGACAGTCCCGTCTGCCCTGAGGTTGTATTCCGTGGACCCTTAGTGGAACTGGAGAGGAGAAAGTGCTGCCTGTATTGGGTCTATCTTCAGAGAGCCAGGCAGCCCTGGCCACAGCCCATAAAGGTGGTGGCACCTGGCTGGAAAGAGCGATAGTTAAAAAAAGATGACATGATGAATCGAATGGTGAGGTAAGCCCAGCAGGAGAGAAAGACTTAAATGTTTCTAGAAGTAATTCCAATATTGTTTCAGACAAATAAAGTAAATGGTCTGCAATTTTACAAGGTTTTAACAATGGCATGTCGGAATGTTACA
Organism: Trachops cirrhosus; assembly: GCA_028533065.1. NCBI lineage: Eukaryota > Metazoa > Chordata > Mammalia > Chiroptera > Phyllostomidae > Trachops > Trachops cirrhosus. The sequence goes on along the minus strand of CM052548.1, from coordinate 72,871,630 downwards.
GTTTGTGTGATAGATACCCTCTGAAATTTCATGCAATAGTATTAATATTAGAACAATTCCAGATAGATCTGAATGTTTGGCAGAGTATATTAGTTACATCCTCACCCATTTCAGTCCACAGGGTATTAAATACAAAGGATATTTATTTTCATCATCATTCACTGATTATCTGCTGTATGTGGACCAAAAAAGTAAGCTCTGAAAACGAAGAAAATAAATTAGACCCATGACCTTTACCTTGAGGAGTTTATATTGTAGTGCAGGAGATAGAAGTATAAAAATAAAGTGATGAAGCAGGAAAATACTAAAGTAGAGGCACAGGGATAGTAGTGTGGGAAGAGAAAGGAAGGAAGGCCTCTAGAAATTATTTCTAATATTGCCTGACATTCCTGTCACACCTTAGTTTAGCCTGAATGCCTTGCACAGTATTGCCAGCCTCCACTGATAAATAGTTACTGAAATCTAAACAGGAAAATCTCCCTTCTGAATAGTTAGGTTTTTTTTACTAAAATGTCTTAGAATGTATGTGATGGTTTTCTTTTGAACCACACATTTATCCACTTATCTTGAGCCTGGTTTTAATATGCTAAAGTGGAGTTATACTGAATTTGCTCCAAATGAATTTTTCATGTCCTTGTTTCGGTCTTATCTACATCCTATACATTGCAGAGTAGCATCTGCAGAGGGCACGGGCTGCCTCTGCAATTTTGTTTGTAAAGCACTCATTACAGTTATGAGCTGGCAGGGCACTTGGCAGTGCTTTATTGGAGGAGAATTGTATGAATTGAGGTCATGGACCCGATATAGAAATTTATGTGAATCTCGTTCTATGCCAGATTATTTCTTTGTGTATATTTTCTTACATGGTCCGATCACTTACTCATGAAAAAGGTTTGGCAAGGGTCATTACTCACGGCAAATAAGGACTTAAAATTGTTAAGAACTTACGGAAAGAAGACTATCATAGGCAACTATAAAATGTTGTTCCTTTACTTTCTGCATGTGGTGACCGGTGAGACTTCCCTAGAATTTTAAGAAAAAATAGCTGATACTTTCAAAAGCCAATGAGTGGAGCTACATAATTGTTTATTTGGATTTATTTCCCTCTCAGTCATTTTGTCTGCTAACGTTTTCAATAACAACAAATAGAAGTGCAGTTCAACGTGAAAACAGTGTTTAGTGGAGATCAACAAAACGATAGTCATAAACAACCTTCGAACTGTCATTATTTTTAATCAGTTCACACAACAGTTTGAATTCTGTTTCACTGAATTCATCCAAAGAAAGATGTAAAAAAAAAAGATGAGTCAAGAGCTAGAACAAATGAAACAAAACAAAAAAATCATCAGAAACAAATATATTACCAATATATTTCCAGATGTATTTTAAATAAATAATAAGGCATTGAAATATTAAAACTCATTGTGAAATCTAACATAACATTAAGATTTATATATGCAAATTTCTTAGAACCTTTATGTATTCTGAAATTGTAGAAATGTAGCTAAAAATATTGTTCAACAATTTCTTTTCAAATATTTATTGGACACCTATAATATGTCAGACATGATTCTGTACTCCTAGAATACATTTACATATGAAACAAAGAAATGTTCCCTCATTGAACTTAGATTTAATGAAGGGAGAAGTGAATAGAACATAAGCAAGAGATAAATAACATTATACAAATGCACGTATAGTATAGCATGTTAAAATGTAATGTCTGTTATGGACAAAAACGAGAAATGTGGAGTAAGTTGAAGGGGTCAGGAAGTACAGTGGTAAGAAGAGGAAGATGGCGGTTTGGAGTAGGGCAAGCACTATAGGCATCATTGGGACCTATTATTTCGAATATTAGAAGTACATGAGGCTGATATTAACATAATATGTTTTTCAAGGGGATATGAGAATAATCAAATCCAGCCACTGGCTTCAATCAACCCTTTCTCTCTTTGACGTCCCCGAGATATTAAGGACAAAATATCTGTTTTCTTAGCTAGAACTTCTGCTGCAAAACTCAATAGAGAACTCTGTTGACATGGGCTGATTAAAAATTTTTTTCTCATATATTAGGTTGCCCTGAATGGAAATAATAAATAAGGTAGACTTCATCTATTTCTTTTCTTTTTTGAATAATAGACCAGAGTCTTACAGCTGCCCAGCTATATGCAGGGGCAGTGAGGTTTTGTCTATGCCTTCTGGTGCCAGGTCAACACAGATACTGGGGAGAGTCGGGCCTGTCTGTCCAGAACAATGGTTCTGAGCTTAGCTGTCCTGTAGGGGCAAGAGAAAGAAAGAGAGGATCAGGGGATGTGTCCTCTCTACTCTGCCACTTTGGGTAATGAGAAAAAGGAAGACACACAAATAGTACATCTTACTTCAGTAAGATGCAGTAACTAAGAGTGATTCTTGATATTCCATAATTTTATTGGCCAGACCAGGGACTGGATTAAGGGAGTGAACCATCATACCCAGGAATCTGAGTTATTTTAAAGGGGGCAGCTGTCAGGGTGAGGAGGCTGGTGCTGGGAGGCTGGGGGTGGGGTAGAGGAATTGAGCAAAAAAGGAAAAAAAAGAGAAAAACTAATGGACACAAACAACAGTGTGGTGATTGCCAGGGGGTGGGGGGTAGAGGAAGATAGAGGAGGGTCTAGGGGGATAAATAATGATGGATTGAAACTTGACTTGGGGTGGTGAACACATAACAGTATACAGATGATATGTTGTAGAACGGTGCATCTGAAACCTATATCATTTTATTAACCACTGTCACCCCAATAAATTCAATACAAAGGGAAAAATAAATAAAGGGAATGGTAAGCAATAAAGGCCTTGAGGCTCTTTAGAAGTGAGGACATATCAACAATGGATGTACTGATAGATATACATGTTTGAGAACATTTCTTCTCAATTGCTATTGCAACCAGTCTCTTACAGACAGAACACAGTTAGTCTTTTAGTCTTGTTTTTATTTTGTTCTTAATAAAAAACTAACCATCCTGACCAGGTGTCTCGGTTGGTTAGAACATCATCCTGATATCCCAAGGTTTTGTGTTTGGTTCTGGTCAGGACACATAAAATAATCAACCAATGAATGCATGACTAAGTGGAACAGCCAATCAATCTCTCCCCACTTCCTCTCTCTCTCTAAAATCAATAAATAAAAAAATAAACTAACCAAAGGTAAGATCATTTTCTATAAAAATATATATATATCCTATATACATGTCATATTTTAAATAAAAGTTGGGACAAGTAGGACAGGGATGATGTTTGTTGAGCTCTTAAAGCACATTATTTAATAAGAGACACACAACACAATGTTTTAAGAAAAGAAGAACCAGTTCATCTGCTTAAAATAAGATGATAAATAGAGTAAGGAAGAACTTGGGAGAAAGCAGGTCAAGTATAAGGCTCAGGTTATAATCCATTACCAGGTAAATGCACACTGAATTAGCCCAGAAATTTGCCTCCAAGACTGATGGTAGCTGGTGTGGAAAGGAAAACTGTCCAATTACACAATGGAGAGATTCCATAAAACGAAAAGAATCTAATTGCTGGCAGTGCAACTATTATAAAAAATAATATCCCATGTCTACAATTTCAGATATATCTGTTATATAGGTGACCCTGGACTATCATTTTCCTTAAACATAAAATAGACCTCAATGATTTTATATTTTTTATTCTTGGGCATAATATCTTTCTGTTAGACTGCAGCCCTCATTTCCCCAGTGAAATTTAACTCATCCGATTCTCAGCTGAACCACCACCTTTCAGTAACTTATTCTCTTACTTTCTTTTCAAACTCCTTTACCATTTCTATAATTCATTTTCCCTTCCTACACATTTAATAATACATTGATTTATTTCACTAATTGACTCATTGCACAAATACTTAATGTGTCATATATGCCAGGCAATATTGTAGTTGCTGACAATATATAGTTATATAGCAGAGAATCCCTACTCTCATAGAGCTCATAGTCCAGTGGGACTATACAATTCATAAATCAATTATTATAATAAATTTAGAGGGTGATGAGAAATTTAAAGAAAAACAGTCATGGAGATATAAAGCAAAGCATAGGAAGTATAGTCAAAACATTTTATAACAATGTAAGGTATTGGGGGGATGGTAGACTTATTGGGTGGATCACTTATAAACATCCAACTACTATGCTGTATAACTGAGACTAATATATTGAATATCAACTGTAATTGAAAATGTAAACAATAAGTATCATGCAATATGCAGATGATATTTCATAGAATTATACACTTGAAACCTACGCTTATATTTTGGACCATAAGATGCACCTAGGTTTTAGAGGAGGAAAATAGGAAAAAATTTTTTGAAGCAAAAAATGTGGTAAAATATTTAATAACATAAACAACATAACATTTCACCAATATAAATGTAAACAGAACTCAACAGCAGCATTAACAACCATTATTCCTCCCAAATTTGGGGGGAAAACATTCATCTTATAGTCCAAAAAATACGGTATATAATCTTATTAACCATTGTCACATAATAAATTTAACTCAAAATAACTAAAGAAATAAAATGGTGATAAAAAAGAATAACAGAATGAAGAAAATTCAGCTCAAATTGGCAAGATATCTATATATGTGTGTATATATACATATATGTTTTTTTAAATTTTTATTGAATTTTGGGGGTGACATTGGTTAATCAAATTGTCAATATATAGGTTTCAAGTGTACAATTCTATAATACACCATCTGTATATTGTATTGTGTGTTCGCCACCCCAAGTCAAGCCTCCTTCCATCACCATTTATTTCCCTTTTACCTGCTTCTACTTACCCCCACCTTGCTTTCCCTCTGGTAGTCACCATAGTGTGTGTTTGTGTCTATGAGTTTTTTTTCCTTCATTCCTTCAATGTTTTCAATAAGGCCTCCAACCCCTTCCCCTCCAACAGCTGTCAGTATGTTCTCTGTATCTGTGATTCTGTTTCTATTTTGTTTGCTTATTTATTTTGTTCCTTAGATTCCAAATATAAGTAAAATCATATGGTGTTTGTCTTTAGTTGGCTGGCTTATTTCACCTAGCATAATACTCTCCAGCTCCATCCACGCTGTCACAAAAGGGAAGATTTCCTTCTTCTTTATGGCTAAGTAGTATTCCATCAAGTATGTGTACCACAGCATTTTTATCCATCATCTACTGATGGGCGCTTGTACTGCTTTCAAATACTGGCTGTTGTAAACATCGCTGCAGTGAACATAAAGCTGCATAAATTTCTTCAAATTGTTATTTTAAGTTTCTTCAGGTATATCCCCAGAATGTAGTTACTGGGTCATAAGACTATTCAGTTTTTAATTTTTTGATGAAATTCCTTACTGTTTTCCACAGAGGCTGCACTGTTTTGCATTCTCAGCAATAGTGCACAAGGGTTCCCTTTACCCCACATCCTCTCCAAGACTTGTTTGTTGATTTATATATTGATGGTAGCCATTCTGACAGGTGTGAGGTGATATCTCATTGTGGTTTTAATTTGCATTTTTCTGATAATTAGCGACTTAGAGAATCTTTTCATGTCTCTATTGGTCATCTGTATGTCTTCTTCAGAGAAGTGTCTGTTCAGGTCTTTTGCCCGTATTTTAATTGGATTGTATTATTTTTTGGTATTGAATTGTATTTTAAAAATATATAAATTAAAAAATTAGAATAGGGCTAACTTCTTTTGTAGATTTGATTAAGTAGCGTAAGAGACATTACCATTGCATCTATAAACATACTAAATAGCTGGTGGAAGCACCACCCAATAAATGTAATTTAATGACCATCACAGAAGACTTTCAGCTGTCAATAGAAGAGTAAGCTAAAACCAGTTTAAATGTCAATGAGATATAATGATCCATGCAACTGAAAGGTCCAGAGGAACAGTATGAGTATTTTATTTTGTTATTCAGAATTTTGGTTTTGTTGCTAAATAGTCTTTTCATCTTTGCCCTCTTTGTAGTTGATATTTTCCTTCACTTTGGTGCCTTTCATCATGGCAAAATATTGGCAATAGTTCTATTGCATCCTAAAAGCCCCTAAGATTCAAATGCTTGGCCCACGCCACAAACAGTCCCTCTGGTCAGACCTGAATGTGGCAGGTCAATCAGACCTTCCTAAACTCACAGCTTCTGTAAAGGGGAAAGGAGGGGGGATTTGGGACAACTATTTATCAACGACAGTGAACATGTGTGGAAGGAAGTAGAGGAAGCTGGTAGAGTATTCTGGATCCTAATGTATGTGATGTGTAAATGTTAGGTCGGATGGGAATTTCAGATCCACTGGATTGTGCTGATATGGTCTCTGTGACACTCTTACCATTGTGTACAGTGTATTGCCTACTAAGTAATGACTACTTTTTTTTTTACTAGAATGTAGGTGTTGCACAGAAAAAATACTCTAAATAGCACTGCTCAATGAACTCATTTTTTTCTAATGAATCCTACTACTGATTCCATGCTTTCCAGTGCATAGTGAAGTCATAGACTCTTAACTTTTCTTGTATAAAATATGTGTCATTTTCCAATTCACTAAATTATGTAGAGAGAGAGAAAAAGGTCCCAACAGGTCATTGATCTGTTCAGACTTAATGTTCATGATTTAAAAGAAAATATAAAAAGATACAAAGATCACTAAATTGAAAATGTATTTACTTAAAAAATAGGCTTACATCAAGAAAGACATCTTAAAATCTGTGATATTTCTTATGTTTATACAATTTCTGATCAAATTGTACATTTGATAATATTAGATTTCATATGTAATAAAGACATGTAATATTAATTTAGTTGGTGATGATGCTTCAGTAGAAAGGCCTGTTATTAAGTATGCCAGCCTGCTTCCTTTCTGACTGCAATTTTCAATTAGACATAATCTGTTCTATTGCTATGAAGAGTAGGGAAAGAGAAAAGTATTATTCAGTTGCCAAATCATGAACTAGAGTAGGCACTTACTGTAATATGCACTGTGCAGAGCTATTTTCTTTTGTATACAAATGATTTTTCTAGATTTGAATAAATGTAGCTAACGTGATTATAGGTATATGTCTGGAGGTGGTGTCTTTCACAGTGCTTTAAATATTCTAGTTTATAATCAGATGCACTTCTACACATGCGGACTCATAGCACCACTGAACTGCCTGGCTTTGTTCAGGTTTCATGTGTGTTAAAGGCTTAAAGAAACTCATAGATTCTTCAAAGCTACATGCCTAGAAGTCTGGATGACAGTAAAATGAATGTCTGAGATTTTCCACGGTAATGAGAGCAGAACTCTCAGACAGATCTCTCCTTAGTTACTTAGAGAGAAAGCTCTTATATTTCTCACATGCTAAGACAAAAATGGGAGGAACATTTGTTGCTCTGAATGCTCCAGCAAAGTAAAACTTACTCAGATCTTTGACACTACTGTATCCTAAGTGGTTTATTTCTTTTGTCCATTAAGTGAAGTATTTCTGCGGATTTTTTATATGCAAAAAGTTTACATGACAACATACTAAAAATTACTTTTTTGCCTGGGCCTAGATGCAGCAATGCTTGAGTACTGACTTTCAAGACAGAAAACAGGAAACAGTCTTCTTTATTTTATCTTATTTAATTTGTTGTATGTTATTTAATTATCTTACTTCTGCTTACCCTTCTCTCTCCTGAATGTGAATGTCCTCCTTCAATCATACCTCAAAAGATATTGTACATGTCAATTTACTTAATCAGTTTAACTCACATGGATTAATACTTTCAGTGACGGGGGCTAAGAAACAACCTTAAATCTCCCTGTGTTCATATAGTGATTCTACTGATTTTTTTATTTTTAACTTCTTTCTAGCAGTTTGAATGATAAATTTATGATATCATTTATCACACTTAATTTTCACAAATGTATTGATTCAGCAGTACAATGTATATTTTTGGATTTTGACCATGATGTTTTTCATTCAGTTTGCGGTTCTGGATTTAAATAATGTCACTTATATTGAGGTTGAAACTATAAAAATGGGCATAGGTAATATTCAAATAGTTTTTTTTCTCACAGAGGAAGAAGAAGCACACACTTTGGGCAAGAAACTAAAAGGGTTCTGATTTTAAAAACTACACTTGTTTTCTTTGAGTTATTTTTTCTCTGTATTTTTTTTGCTACAGTAACAATTCTACTAAGCATGGTGATTATTTACCTAGTAAATCATTTAAACCTGGAAAAATTGCTTTTAAAATCTGTCCTACAATAGACCATCATCATCTACAAAATCCAAAAATACTTTGCTGTTGCAGTTACACAGAAACGAAACCCTCTCTCCATGATAGCTCTCTGTGGGTAGGAACCATAAATTCATCATATTACATGATGTACTTTGATCAAAAGACACCCACGCAGCATCGGAGTGCTCATCCCGGAGCCTGGTGGGGGTGGGTTTGGCAGTATTCCATTCGCAATGTGAAAAGTGACTTCTCTTCCTATTTAACAGTATATAGGAAAGTGTAGTGGCAGGGTTAACATTATAATGTTATTTTTTGACATAACATGAATAATAAAATATTTTCTCTACTTTATGAAGCGCTCTGCTCTCATTGGGAACAAAAACAGGGTGAGAAATGTTTAGGGCCTTTGAAAGATTTTTATCATATTGAACATCCGATACCGAGCAGCTGGTCAGAGAACACTGTGGCCACTCCAACCTGATTGCAGCGTGGTTCATTCTGGTTTTAATATCACCAGCTGGGTGGTAAAGTAAATCACATAATAAAAATAAATCAGTCTGGTGTAGCTTGCTTATTTTGTAATTATACATAAAATCTAGGTTATGTAGTGTAGGTGTATTGGCAAATAGAATTTAATGTTATAAATATAAGATTAATTCCTTTAGTGAACTAAAGTATTATATTGGGTGACAATTGAATGATGTATGTCAAACTCATTATTGTGTATTAAATAAGTAAATTAATTAATGAGTAGACTTTAAAGGGGTACATTTAAATTTCAGAAATAAAATACAGTATAATATCTATTATTACCTATTAAGCAGTTATGATGTGTCCAGTGTCCAGTACTGTGTTATAATCCTGACATTCCTTATTTTATATAATCTTCAAGTAGTTTATGAGATAAGTAGTGTTTTTACCCCTATTTTTACAAATAATTTAATAGAAGCTAAGGCACTTTAAATAATTTTCTTCAGCCTCTGGAAATAAATTATTTTAATACATGTGTATATATATATATATCACATATTACATATAAAAGTGAAAAATGGTTTACTGTATAATTTTTCCTATTATTTACATATCATAAAATAAGGGAATAGTAACTAAAATGATGAAATAAAAAAATTTAATCATAGTAATTTTTTTTAAAACCTGGTTTTGTATTTCCTTATGAGGTTTTTCAATTTCTGAAGGTTTATAAAAGTAATGCTTACTACAGCTTGTTATATACAAAAGAATACTAAATTACCTACTGGGGATTATCATTGTCCAGAAAAACTATAATAGGGACAGATTTTCTTTTCTCTCATCCCATATTCTAGGTCATTACTGTTTTTTTCCCCAGCTTTATTGAAATGTATTGACATAAAACATTGTGTAAGTTTAAGGTGTATAGTGTTGATTTGAGATACATATATATCAAAATGATTACCACCAGAGCATTAACTAACAGAAGCATCATGCCCCAAAATTAACACTTTATTTTTTCTGTGAGAACATTTAAGATCTACTCCCTTAGTAGCTGTAAATTATATAATACACTATTATTAATTATAACTACTATGCTGTACATTAAATCTTCAGAATACTTGGCTGGGAATTTGTACCCTTTGATCAGTATCTCCCTATCTCGCCCACCCCTCAGCCTCTGGTAACCCCCATTCTACTCTATATTTCTACAACTTTGGTTTTTTAAGATTCCACATGTAAGATCATAAAGTATTTGCCTTTCTTTGCCTGAGTTACTTTACTTAGTAGAATGCCCTCAAGGTCCATCTGTGTTGTCACAAATGGCAGAATTGTCTTCTTTCTCTTGGCTGAAAAATATTCCATTATTTATAATCTCACATTTTACTTATCTTTTCATCCATTAAAAAACTCTTAGGTTGTTTTCCTATATTGGCTTTGATAAATCTCTTTGAAACCCTGTTCCCGTGTTTTGTGGAGTCACTAACCACTTGGGCCACTACTACTGTTCCTGTGTCTAGATTCTGAAAGCGCGTGGAGGCTGATCTTAGACTGCCTGTCCGCCCTGGGCCTGTTACACAAGGAGAAGATTTTGATGGAATAACATCTCTATGGAATCCCCACAAGGCCCCTGCTTTATAACTAAGCTAACTTAAACTAAACTGAACTAAACTGTACTAAAGATAATGGCTTACTAGTACTGTGTATGCTCAGGAATGTTTGTCTCGGACTCAGTGGCTCCTCCACAGATCAAACTTCCCAAAACTTCTGATTAACCCACCCAGTCCCGATAAGTGATGCCATGCATTTTGCATCTCGGACATATCTCGTGGTGTGTATGTAGGGATGTGGGGACCTATATGTGTGTGTGATGTTGAGCAACTTTTCGTGTACCTGGTGGCCATCTGCATGTCTTCTTTGGAAAAATATCTCTTCAAATTTTTAGTAGTAAATTTATGGGAAATTGTGTTCAATGGAACTATTTCAAATGATAACATTAGATACTGTCTATAAAATAGGGATTTTCATAGAGAATAGAGGAATGAGATCTTTGGGTTAGCATTAAAATGAACATATTGGTAATCATTAAGCTATTTTATTTAGAAAAATTCATTATTTTTTGTCAAATTCAGTCGGGCAACATTGTTTAATAAAATTATATAGGTTTCACCCTGGTCGGGTAGTTCAATTGGTTCAAACATCATCCTAATATGCCAAGGTTATGGTTCAGTCCTGGTCAGGGCACTTACAAGAATCAACCAATGAATGCATAAACGCGTGGAATAACAAATTAATGTTTCTATCTCCCCCTTATCCCCTCCTCTCTGTCTAAAAATGTATATGTATGTATATAAACATATATATGTTTCAAGTATACAATTCTATAACACAATTAGTCTTACAGAAAGAAAACTCTGGTACTGTATACTTTTCTAACTTCAAGAAAATCTATGATTCTGTAATATTTGAGTTAAGTAAGCAGATCAGTGAGGTCATAGCTGATTACTAAGAAAATTCAAAGTCTTATAGCACAAATATTTTAGCAAATATGGTTTCCCATTAAGAACATGCATAATCTCAACGTTTTAGGTAATTGCTCATTGGGAAATAATCTTTAAATATTTATTAGTAAGCAGACTGAAACTCAACTTTGTGATGAATACATAAAGAGTAAATATACATTTAGTTTACACTATTATAACAGAAATATAAATGCATCTAATCTCTTCCTCATATGTAAGGTTTCTTATATATGAGGAAGAGATTAGAATGCACTAGAGCTTTGCATTCTTAAGGGTATTTGCGTCAAGTAAACATCTTCACTTTCATTAACTAACTTAAAATTTATGGACTATAATTTTTGCTAAGGACGAATCAAAGTATTCAAGGTATATATCTGTTTGGGTATTCTGAAAATTTATGTTAAAGTATATCAAAGAGGTAGTTTTGCCTGCCTACCTTTCATTCCCTGCATTTCCTGCATTGCAAATAGGATGTGACTTGGTTTTTCCATATTGTTGATGTCACAGCTTCGTAAATATTCCTTTTAATGCACATAGGTGAGAGTAAAAAATGAGAATCTGCACAATTGGACTACACCATTCCTGAGTTTTAAAGTTGATAATTTTGCAAAGCTGGTATCTGGTACTGGTGTGTCTGCGTGCTTGTGCACTGTAATTCAAGAAGCTCATTGTGACTGTTCACCTGTGCTGTCAGTGCTTGAACCCTCCACAGATGGGTCCTCGGACAGCTACAGACGGCTTATTTGAAGTGCATGTTTAGACTGTTAGTTTGGTGTAGAAACTTCAGGCCTGTGTTTCATCCCTAGAATATAGGAATATTATAAAGTTAAATCTAGTTCTTCTCTCTAAATGCAGTACTCTAGTGATCATTTAATACTCTTGCAATCAGAAATCAATAAATACTTATTGTATTTGTGTATTGTGTATACACAAGACTAAGCAGATAGAAATATTTAACTAGTTTAAATTTTGAAGCAAGTATATATAAGAGTTAGAACAGCTTCCAAAAAAGGGTCTTTTTAAATTGAGTTTATATTGATGTTATTATAATTCTAATATTATTGAATTAAGCTTTACCAATGTACAATAATTAAACCTTTGCCTATCTTTTGCAGTGCTTTTAATTTATTTAATGGCAACTTAAATAATGTTGTTCAAAAATTAAATGTGGTCTACATTTAATTTTCTTTTAAAAGTACTTTTAGAAAAGCAACTTAGGACAATATATATATTCTATATCTTTGCTCAAGTGTCCTAGCATGGTTTATTCTCAACCAGTTATGGCAATGATATAAAAAGCATTTATTTAAGTTAATTTTTAGGTGATACATTTAGCAGGTCTGTGAAATATTAGCATGCTAATGTTTTAATGTAAATGTTTATTAGTTATGACCCATAAAATATTATTTTATGGAGAAGCTAAAGGCTTAAAACACATTTTTTAATTTAATGCTTAGCCATTACAAAATATGAAGTGATTGTAGTATTATAAATTTAGAAGAGTGAACGGACTAGAACAATATATACAAGGGGCTTTAAAGGCTTCCCTTGTAAGGTCCTACTACAAATGCTAGTCTTACCATTAAGTGGGTTGCTTATTTCTAGGTTAATGTGGTTTAAAGGATGGACTTTGTTTAATAGATGTCAGTTGTGGAACACTAGTTATTTCTGCAAATGCAGCACAAGTCAAAGGAAGAGTACAACACAGAGCAAGTACACCCTCCCTTGTCCCCAGGATGGGGGGAAATGGTTATGAATGAGCCAGTGTCATTTCACGTTATATGCACAAGCTTTGTATTTAAGCAAAGCTGGGTTTGATTTCTGTTTTGCCTCTTACTATAAATGACCAAGAAAACTTAAGTTCCCTCATGTGTTTTTGAGGTCAAATATTTTAAGGAAATATAATAAGTATATAATTAAAGGTGCCAATTATTTTTATGATAGATTTTACTGATGGATGCTGTGTGTTGCAGTATTAGTAGTTTTCATGCTTTATCCTGAATTATCCATGCCATCTAAAGATTCTAGCACACATATATCATATATATAATATATATTATAGATAATATATTAGCATATATATGGATCCCTGAGTTATATCTACCCACTACTTTTTCAAAGATGATTAAAAAAACATTTTCTATTGAGAAAGACCTCAGATCAACTCAGGGCAAAGGGGGAGATAATAATGCTCAAATGAAATATATAATTGTAGTCCCCAAGGTGATCCAAAGTCCAGTGTAAGCACTCTAGTAACCCCAGAACGCCTGAGAAAGCACAGGGTTGACTAATATTAACCATGCAGCACCCCAGGAACCCGAGTTTGCCTATGTCAGCTCTCAATTAGTGCAGCTCCACACTGGGAAGGAGATTTAAAAACAATGGGACATCATTAGTGGACATTCATAGTACAATATTTTGCCAACCTACCAAATGTCTGCTTATGAGCCATCCACAGGGTCCCACTAAAAAGGAAAGCAAGGTCTTAGCCCTTTTGGTAGGCTTTGAAACTGGGAGCACAAGGATGAAAGTATAAAACAAAGGGGAGGAAAAAACCACACACTTACCCACTGATGGGTCCGTGCACCTCAACAAACCTGACAAGGGGCAGCGCACTCAGTTAAGGCACTTAAGGATCCTCCTCTGGAAGTAACACGTTGAAGACATCCAACTCTCTTGAGTAAAAGGTAAGCATTTTAATCTGTCCAGATCTTTGATTTGGAGTAATTTGTAACATCTTCCAGGAGATATTTTAAGTCACCGAATCTAGAATCAGAGTTGAGGAGGCTGGAAGTGACCTCTAGGGTTCATGTCAGCCTGATGGCTTTAATCACTTACCTTTCTTTCTCACTGGCTTTGACTGCCAGTTTTAACCCACCGCCAAAGGATAGAGAGCGGACTCACTGCACCTGCAACGTGGCCCCAAGATGTGCTCGTGAAATAAGCCGGGGAGGCCCCTTCCCTTTGCAGATGCTGCTCATTATGTGTGAACTTAGCTCTGCCTCCTCTCCTCTGTGGCACAGAAATGTTATGTTGTAGCAAAATTACGTGTGAAATTGTGATAGCACTTTACTGGATAAAAATGGAAGTTTTTAATGGCCTAGTGTGGTAAGCATTCCCTCTGGAGTATGATTATAGATCACATCGGAGTGTCCTTTCCTTGTCCCTTTTTATGTTGAGATCTTTTCTAGTAAGGAGATTAATTGTAAGTAATATCATCACTATCATCTTGGGGATTTTGTTACTCATTATACGCATGGCTGTACAGAAATGGAACTGTTTTCTAAAATGAACGCTAATATAAGAAAAAGGAGCATTATATTAAAAATACATGTGACTGGTTAGTTTTAGATTCTTTAGTATTAGACTTCTATGGTGTATATTATCTAGCTGTTGGATAATTTTTTTAGTTCACTAGCAAAGGCAAATAGAAGCATGTAATCTCTATTTTCCTGAATGGTTATCTGGATAATTAGTCTTTCAGTTTGTTAGTGTTTGTGGGTATTGTTTGTGTGATCTAAAAGTGCTTGTAAGTGATATCAAGTCTCTGGAGAATTAATTGACTTTGATTTTTATTTTCCTGTGCAGACAAATTGAATGTGAGTCAGTGCAATTAATAACTTACTCATCATTGGATAATATTCTAGAAATAATTTGTTTTTATGTAATGATTTTTCTTTTCATGCTGCAACTTTCTTGGAAGATGCTGTGTAGTGTGTAGGCATTAGCTTACCCCTTAGGAGGAACATCTTGGCTCTTAAATCCTATTCCTCACCTTAGAAATTATAGTCTCGATTTCCCCGAAGACTCTACTTGCACACCCCCCCAAAAATAGTGAACAATATGTAGTCATTAAATATTTTTCAGAGAAAGAGATAAAAATAGGATATACTTTACAATCCACAGCTAACAAATTTAATATCCTCACAATACATGTATATTCTCCAAGGTCTTTTGTTAGTCCCTTAGCCACTGGCTGTGGTTGCAGTAGTTACTGATATTCACATCTCTAGGATCTTCCTCCCAGAAAGATTCTACCTGGTGGAGTGTCCTGTGTATCGGCAAAGCAGTTCAGCCCAGCCTAAGTTTTACCTGCCCCTGCCCCTACTTTCATTTTAAGATTCACTTTGGAAAACAAACAAATAAGTAAGCAAACTGCATTTTTGTTTGTGTTTATTTAATAGAGCCAGCTTCTTTAGAAAGCAGTTTAACAACCGACTTTTGTTATCATTGAATGTCCCTGGATACCTTCATTCCTCTCTGTTTTGACTTTCCACTGAAGGAAGGAATATTAATGAATGAAATGTTATCAGTCTGTTAAACCCAAGTGGTCTTAGAAAGTGGTGTAAACTCCCTGGAAAGCATCAGATGTGTCAGGGGAAATCGAGAGTTGTATATGAGAGCAGTAAATGTGGAGGAAATGTTATAAATTAAGGGCACTGCTCCTAATGAGGACTGAGCGCCAAAGGACTATTGTTAAATGATCAGAGTTTCACAAAGAAGAAAAAACATTATTTCTGTTGGGACAGTGTACCTAGGTAGCTGACACCACTTTATTTATTTATTTACTTTTTATTTGATAAATTTAACATGTTAAAATTTATAATTTTAAGGTATAGAGCATGCTACTCTGATACATTTATATATTGCAATATGATTGCCATTGAGTCAACATGGATCACTTTATATCATTTTAGTGTATTATTGATTATATTCATTATACTATTCTTTAGATCTCTGTGACTTATTTATTACTTACTATCAGTTTGTACCCATTTGATTTCTCTACTCTTTATCCCCTGTTAATTTGCTATCTTACTCTCGGTATTTTTTATAGGTTTGACTTTTTTAGATTCCACATATAAGGGACATCATACAGTGCTTATCTTCCCTGTCAGACGTAACTCACTGAGCGTAGTGTGCTCACAGTCCATTCACGTCGTTACAAGTGACAGGATATCTTTCCTTCTCATGTCCAAATATTATTACACTGTGCAGTATACCACATCTTTTTTCGTCCTCTCATCCATCAGTGGGCATTTGGGTTGTTGCCATATATTGGCTATTGGACATAATGCTGCAGTAAACATGGGTGTACACATATCTCATCAAAACCCTGTTTTCATTTTTTTGAGTATATACCCAGAAGTAGAATTGCGGATTGTATGGCAGATCTATTTGTAATTTTTTGAGGAACCTTCATATCATTTTTGATAGTGGTTGGATTAATTTACTTTCCACCCAAAAGTGTGCAGGATTGCCTTTTTACCACCACCACTCTGAAAGATTCTCTTTCCCATTCCATTAATGGCCTGAATTGTGCCATGTTAGAGTCTGAACCTGCGGTACATTAGAATGTGACTGTGTTTGAAGATAGGGCCTTTAAAAAGGTCATAAAGTTAACATGAGATCTGTAGGGTTAGCTGGAATCCAGGATGACTATAATTGAAATTTTTTTAAGTGATAAAAAAAGAAAACATGAAGGTTCTAAAAAAGTAACAAAAACTAAGGGGAGTTTATGTCTCTTAGTTATAATGCTGATCCAAATGAACACATGTGCACTGTATATTGGCTGAGATTTATGAGATATTGAAGCTAGAAGAATAAGCAGTGGTTTACTTGAACTTCCACAAAATATGGCCAACATTTCCACATTCCTGCCAGGAGGTGCATTGAAGTGGGAGCGCATGGGTTAAAACATATCAGCAGAAGGCACTTACTTATAGTCTATGATCTGGAGATATTTAGATGAAGGCTTAAATGCAGAGTAAAAATTGCACACTGAGATGGGTTGTTGACAGTCAGTCTGTTTACAGTCTTCATATTCGTCTTCATTTATCAGCATTATGCTAAGCGAAATAAGCCAGGCAGTGAAAGACAAATACCAGAAGTTCCAAAATATCTAATGGACTTTCACACATGCCTTTGCGCCTTGGCTTATGATACTCAGAATGGAATGGCTTTACTCATTCTTGCTGCCTCTGCCCCTGGTAAACTCCTACGCAGGCTGACTGCCGTCAGCTCATCAGGTTGCTTTAAGAGAACCAAGTAAAATTTCCCATTATATGTGTTTCCATGGCATGTCATATTGATATATTTATATTGATGTAATACAGAAAAATATTTGTATCACTTACTTTGGGTCAGGCACTGTGCTAGGCACCAGTTATGTACCTGGGAAAGTGTTAAAATCAATGTTTCTCAAATCACTCCGAAAGTCTTCATTGTTGGGAGTTTGTGTCCCTGCCTCAGTCATCATGTCTCTGGTGCCTGATGCTTACTTGGGTAAACTAAGTTTGTTTATTATAGTTTTACTCCTACAAAGTTGATATTCTGTTTACTATATTCATGGTAAGGTACTATTAAGTATTTGAAACACCAAAATTCCCGTTCCCATTGCAACCTAAACAAGAGAAAAGTAACTATCAACATTCAATGAAATTATTTAGTGTCTTTAAATTTTTTAATCAAGATAAAATGCACAAGCATCTTTGATATAAAGGTGAATGATGAGAAAATCTTTTAGTAGAACAATGTGTTGCCATCAAATAGAGTCATGGACAGTTTTTTCATTAGATATTGCATTTTCCAAACAGTTCATGTTGTGGAGGAGGGCATTTGAAGAAGGTGGCGATGCAGACACAACACATCTGAAATGCCCCTTTTCCATATTGGTTTAAGCGGATGAGATTAGAGTTCCTTCAGTATTCCTTGAATATTCTATTCATACATGAGGCATTTAGGAAAAAATATTAGTTAAATACTTATGGAATATGACATTGACATTAGATTCTCTGAGCTGTCAGTTCCTTAGTATGCCTCTTAGAAGATATGGAAGTTACACTTTGATGGAAAAGGTTCAGGACAAATGCATATATATTCTCTTCTGTGCTCTGTTTAAATTTAGAACTTCAAATAGCCTGACTTCTTGTTGGAGTTTTCTTACTATTTGTTATTCAGTGGTTGATTCCTACAATTTTATTATATTTTTATGGATAACTTGTCTTCTGTTTTTATTATTCTGCCTCAATTCACATCCTTAGGAATTCAGTCTTGATAGAACAACATAACCTTGTCATGCCCCCCTTTTTTTAACCTAGCTACCACCATCACAATGCACTCCAACATTTGCTGTTTTATTCCATGACCGTGCACCAGGGCCCTGCGATACTCTCCTCTGACTTTTTGATTTGTAACAGCTTCCATGATTGCCACTTCTGTTTTTATGTCAAGCCCTTTCAAGGTACATAAATGCTAAACACAATGGTTTAGAAACCTAGTTCAGCTTCTCCATTAACTGATTTATGGACTGAAGATAGGAGAGGATAAAACGTCTTTTCAATGGGGGTTTATTCTCTGCTTCGATCCACTCCCTAAACAAGTGTCTAGTCAAGGAAGAGACGAGTGAGAACTGCACGGGTATGTGATTAACAAAATATATTCTAAAGCTTTGAATTCATCGTTTTATAGTAGGACTTACAACTGAGCTAAAATTAACCCTGAGGTTTGTGACTTCTTACAGAAATACTTTTAAGGTATGACTACTATTTAAATTCTTTATCTTTGCCTCATGTTATCATGTCTGCATTTATGTAAGTGCTTTTAAAATGCTTTTGTAAACAAGTTGTAAATACAAAAGGAGTGATCACTATGTCCTGTTTTAAAAACTAGTATTTTATAAAAATATTGTCAAAGTGCTCAGAGGATAATTATTTACTTAAAATTGATATTAGCATATTATTATTTTATTTTAAGGGTACCCAGGGTGTGTTTGAAAATAGATAGGGGAAAGCATGCACACACGGGAATTACTGTCATGAAAGAAGTTCTTATAGTCACACATTTCTAGGAACAGGGGCTCCTGCAGGACATTCCACAAAGGTCAAGGCACCCCGGTTGGTCAGGCTGCAGGGGAGAGAGAAAACTTGGGCAAGAGCCTTTATTATGGCTACCGTGGGGAGAACTCGGTGACTAAGCTAAGTAGGCTTAGTGGGTTTAGAATTGGATAGCCTGAATGATTTCAGGAGACTCTGGGTTACAGAGGACAGTGGCCCAGAGTGATACCTGTAAGAGCTAGACAAAGAAGTTGGGGGCGAGGGCTCTGCCTTGACTGGTTTGCATGTCACATGCATCCTTGCGGGTGAGTTGCTCCCTGTGTCTGGGAATTGGCTAGCCTTGGGAGGGACAGTCTCTCTCGGGCCAGGAAGGACCCAGATGTCAAGGCATCAGAAACCCATGGTTAATACATTTCTTATATAGTAAGTCCATGTATAACCAATTAAATCTACAGATAAGATGTAAAAGTGGGTTTGTTTTAGAGCATGAAAACCAAGGCAACCTTGTTTGACCATCAGTTATACTCCTAGTGTAGCAGTCAATGTGGAGCATCGTTGCTTGTGCCTGAACTACAAAACAGACAATCACAGTTTTAGAGTGAGCATAGTTTATAAAATACTTTACACTAATATTTTGTTAGTCTTTCCCACAATCTTGCACATGTGTGTTTTTCCCCATTATAGAGAGACACATGTCGAAAGAGGCTAAGTAACTTGCCAGAATCACTCTATCGGTACATAGTTATAGAATCCCAACTGTCTGCTTCTAAGTCTCATTGTCTGCCTTGTGCTCTGCTGACTGCTCCTCTGGGGGAGTGTGAGGGGCTCAACACACAGGTTTGACAGCTACAGGTACGGCTGAGCTCTACCAGCTGCCTGATCACGCACAGGGCTTAGACAAGTTGAGACTATTTTGAACATTTCCCCCCCACCATTCTTTTATCTCTTCCATATAACATTCATCATTTACTTTAATTAGGTGCTCTCCTGAGATAAAAATGAGGGGGGATGATGAGGTTGATACAGAGGAGGGCTCTGGGGTACAGAGATGGGCTCCATCCACACTCAGATACTAGTGTTCCTCAGCAGGGCCGTAAACATCCTGTCTTTCCTTAATTAGAGCGAGGGCTTTGGGCTGTGAGTAGGGAGTTACAGAGAGAGAGAAAAGAGGCAAGAAAGGACCTAGATTCTGTTGCCGCTTAAATAATCAGAATATACTCTGGTTCTGCCAGCATTAAAGCCAAGATCAGAAGCAGTTTTACTTAATTTTTTTAATTTAAATTATATTTTATTGTTTGTGTTATTACCAATATTCCAATTTTCCCCCTTTGCCTCTCTCCAGCCAGCTCCCCACTCCCACAACCAACCCCCACACCATTGTCCATGACCATGAGTCGTGCATATATGTTAACTAATCCCTTCACCTTCTTTCGGCCAGATCCCTCTTCTCCTCTTACAGCTGTCAACCTGTTCCCTGTTTCTGTGCCTCTGATTATGTTTTGCTCATTAGTTTATTTTGTTCCTTAGATTCCACATACAAGTGAGATCACATTGTATTTGTCTTTCACTGACTGGCTTATTTCACTTAGCAAAGCAACATTATTTACAACAGCATTATTATTTCTAATAAAAAAACCCCTCAAGTTCTACTTGAATCACAGCTATGCTTGAGATTTATTTTAATTTTTGGTTTCCTTAAGCAGACTAACTCCATCTTAGTGCCTTATTTCACATTAACGGTATCAACAGCGAACACTCATGAATTTTCGTACAATAGAGATGTAAAGTCATTAATATGATAATGAGTCAGAGACCTTCTAGATGTATTGAGGAGAAAGATCCAGGAAGAGCATCTGGTGGAAGAGTACATTGTAGAAAAAAACAGTATTTAGATCAGCTAAGCATTTTAGTTTTTCAATTTTTAATTGATATTGAAGATTATATGCAAAATACAATTTAATAACAGATTGACCCAAAGTGAAAGTATAATCTTGACACAGTATGTCACGTGTACACTAAAATGGAGTGACAGAGAAGGAAAAGGCAAACAGGACGGAGAGTAGAGAACACGACGTGGAGAGAATGATTAGTAGCATTCCATTTCTACAAGTGGTGTTGAATTGAGCAGGAACAACATATTTATTAATTTTGTTAAGTGGGAACTATAATTGTTAATTATTTTTAACATCTGTTTAGTTCCAGTTTAACCAGTATTTGATGACCATCTTCTCTGAAACAGGCACAAGCCCTAGGTCATAGAGACATAGCGGTGAACAGGTAGCCACAGTTCCTGGTGTTGTAACGATGACCTGAGAAAATGTCTAGTGACCCTTTAAAAACCGTGGTGCCAGCGGATCGTGTACTTAGGATTGTTGCGGGGCTGAATTTTGTTTCCGATACCCTGACTCTGAGTCCACTGCGATGTGCTGCAAAATAACCCCTAGCCAGGGTTCGAGGCACTGTCAGTGAATTTCCTTACGGGAAAACAAAAAAAGTGAGTCAAAACACTCAAGGGGAAATTGCATTTCAGTATTCTAATTAATTTTACTGATACTGGCTTCTTCTTATGCCTGTCTGTCCCCTCACTCTATTCTAATACCCAACATACACACACACACACACACACACACACACACTTTTTTTTTAAATTTGAGAACTTTATTTCTGTCATTTCAACCTAGATTATCTCCTTGGTCTAGTTTTACTTCATATTTTTCTGTTTGTTTACTTCTATATCCATGTGTTTTCTCAAATCAGTGTACATTCATGTATTAAACTAATAAAGAATATGCCAGTTGGAGCGTGAGGCCTCTTGGGGCGCTGTGGATCTCTCATCCAGTGGTGCCAAATGAGGCTTTCTTTATGGATACTGATCAAGGACCCACATGTGTCTGAAAAACTAAAGAAGCATCATTTATTTCCATCACAGCGGCAGATTTTATAGCGATGCTTTGTTGCTAGGGCTGCCATAACAAAGTGCCACAGACCATATGGTTTAAACAACAGAAATTTATTTTCTCAGAGTTCTGGAGGCTAGAAGTCAAAGATCAAGGTGCCCATGGGCTTGATTTCTTTGGAGGTCTTTCTCACTGGCCTGAGGATGGTTGCCTTCTTGCTGTGTCCTTGCATGGCCTTTTCTCTGTGCTCATCCTAAGTGTCTCATGCTTTTAGGACACAAGTCTTTTCTTTTTAACTTTTTTTAAATTGTTGTTCTAGAACAATTGTCTCCATTTCTCCCCATCACTGCCCCCACTTCAGCCATCCCCACTTCTCACCCTTGATCCTAACCCCCCTTTGGTTTTTGTCCGTGTGTCCTTTACACATGCTCCTGAAAACCCTTCTCCCCCCATTTTCCCCCCACCCCACTAACCACCCCCGCCACCTCCCCTCTGGTTACTGTCAGTTTGTTCTTAATTTCAATGTCTCCAGTTTTATTTTGCTTGCTTGTTTGTTTTGTTGATTAGGTTCCACTTATAGGTGAGATCATAAAGGCCTTATTTTCTATTATAGTCATATAAGGCTCAGTGCTTCAACATATGAATTTTGAGGATACACAGTTCAGCCTGTAACACTATGGTACAATTTGAAGAATAAAGTAAATACTGTCATGCAGCACTTAATGATGGGAATATGTTCTGAGAAACGCATTGGGAAGTGATTTTGTCATTTTGTGAACATCATGGATTGCGCTTTGCACAAACCTAGATGGTATATAGCTTACTACACAACCAAGCCATGTGGTGCCGCCTATAGCTCTCAGGCTACAAGCCTGCACAGCATGCTGCCATATAAAACAACATGAGATTAAGTCATATACAAGAGAAAATAATGCAATTCGGAGACGTCATAACTACAAGATGTGTGAGGCTGCTGCCAATGTGACACAGCATACTGTTTTACAGCAAACTTCGTTTATCAGTAGAAAGAGTACACTTCAAAATAACAATGAGAAGTACAGGATAGTAAATGCATAAAGCAGTAACATGGCTGTTTCTTATCGTTATCGAGTGCTCTGTACTGTAGATAATTGTGTGTGCTGTACTTTTATTTGCCTGGCAATGCAGAAAGACAGATTAACTCTGCAGGGCGCATGATAAAGCCAAGCATAGTGGTCTGAACAAAGAACCCAAGTGCTCTCAAAAACTAAAACAAAAATGATCTGCCTGTGTGCTGGCAGCATGATCAGAAGGTGTGACTGCCGTCTTGTTTGTGGGATGGTTTCCCCAGGGCGTCACAAGGAGAGGAAAGGCCAGTGCAGTACCATAAGATAACCTGAGAGGGACCACGTTCATGTATCTTGTATCACAGTGTATTGCTTAATTGATCTATTTTATTATTGTTGCTGTTAGTCTCTTCTTGTGCTTAATTTATAAATTAAACTGTGCCATAGGTGTGTGTGTATAAGAGAAAACTTAGTGTACACAGTGTTGGACACTCTCTGAGGTTAAGGCATCCGGTAGGTGTCTTGCAACTCTTTCCTGCAGGTAAGGAGGAAATGTTGTAATATAGAAAAAGAAAGTGAAGCAAGTGTATGTATTTTCACCCCACCTTCTCTTTAGTACTCTTTCAACTGTTTATATCTAAGTGGTGTAGAGCAGCCCTGGCCAGAATACTCACTTAGTTAGAGTGTCGTCCTGATATGCCAAGGTACAGCCTCTGTCATCTACACTTTTAACCTTAGAATTACTGCTTAAGATAGGCTAAATTTTTCTAATATCTCATTTTATATAATTTAGTGATATATAGTTATTTTGAGATTTCACAGACTGTATGCAATTGTTCATTAACACCAAGAGTACGAATAAGAGATTCATTGCACTTGGCTATTTATTTTTCTTAAACATTAGTTTGTTAATAGAGTCAATAACCTGTGTGTTGCTATAAAGGCAATGAAAAACTGTTTTAAAATGAGAGAGAAAAGAGCCACTAAAATTTTATTAATGTAATGTTTCAGAGAGACTTTTTATTGAATGATTTTTGTGGCATTTAGAAAATTAAATATTACATGTATACACATTGCATGTGTGTATGCAATACACACTGAGATAGATACACTGTTTATATATACACAAATTGATAAAACTATAGATAAAAATCTTTTTATGTTCTAAACACATTTCCTGTTCCAAAGTATTTGACATATTTAAATGACATATGCTTAGGAAAGTTCTTTCTTCTTCTGGCCTCTCAGGAGTTATTTTATTCTGTCCTCAGTTGATCTATTCATCTAAAGATAAATGTGTGTCTGTGTGTTTGTGTGTGTGTGTTTTCCAACATTTTTCAGCATGTACTACTGGGCGGAGGTTTCTCTGAACATTGTGAGAAGGCTCAAACCATTTATGTTGACTTGATTTCTATTCTTACGTATATAAGCTCAACCAGTAGCTCAAAATATTTGATCACTTTTAGTCTCTCAAACTATTTACTTTTCATATTTCTTGAATATGTAACACAGAGAAATATTCTTTTCCTTTTTTTAAAGAAACTGCCTGAAGCGTATGCATTTTAAAAACTGAATTCATGTCGTCAAAGATTATCCTTAGGCCACACGAGACTAGTGGAAGGCTACGAAGTGGAAGAATGCTATTATGGCTCCTTGAAAAACCATAGCCTTACTAATAATACCCTTGGCTTTAGAGGGGGTGCCACAGTATTCAGCCTCATTAACTCAGTTCGTTTGATGTAGTGATATCACTAAGGGTTTGTCTCATATGTGTCGATAAACTTCTCTAATATAAAACCTCACAGTGTTCAATTTTAAAATTTAACACTAAGAGAACCCTCTGCACTTCCTGGTGGCTTCTCCAATTTCTGACAGTGAGGACTGTGAAACTGACTATTTTGCCTGTTAGGAAGCTCAATTTAATTTGAAATTCAACTGTTCTTAAATATATGGGTCTTATAACATGCTCATTTCTTTTTACCCTTTTCTTAGTGTTTCATTTTTATTTCTCAGTTCACTCTTTTGGTATTAATGCTTTATTTTTTCATCACAGTTTTACTTTAGATATTTTGTTGTAAATCTTTTCCAACCATATGCATGTTGAGGCACATGATAAAATGAAAAAAAACGTTTGTTCCTAAAATATTGAAGTTATTATTGGAGAACATAAATAAAGAGGTTTAATAGGAAAATGCTTTAGAAAATCATTCTGGATACAAGACATTTTATTCATTACTAAAAATATGAACTCTACAGCTTTTTAAGAGATACACATTTTTAAATATCAGTTTATGTTGTATGAGAATAACGTTATTAAATCTTTGACTTAATTATGACTTGGAAATGATCCTTGTGCTTTAGCCGCCCTAGGGCACTGTCTCCTTTTTTTATTTTTCACAAATTTTAAGGGCTTTTCATTTAACATCGAGATGGTAAGGAAAATTTCAATTGTTTTACTTATGCCGTAGAAATATGCAGTCAAGATAAAGTATATGCACTGATTAAAAGAGTATTTTCCCCAAAAGGACCCCAAAAATTATACATAAAGTGTTAGTGACTATAAAATATTAACACAAATTACATTACTGTGTTGAATTAGTAGGATGAATATTTCTGAATATAATTTAATATACTTTAGCATCTTTTTCTCTAATTGATTTTAATGGTTAGATTTTTCTTCTATTCTTTTTTGTCTTGGTCGATTCTTTTATCCAATGTACGCTATTGATCCAAGTGGCTCCAATTCTTTGTGACCACAATGATGACAAATAGTCTTATGGTAGCAGGTTAGTTTGACTCACCTTTACATGCCACGTGTACCTTGAAGGGTGTCTGTCCGTCAGCTTTAGCCGTGTCTGCACGTTTTCAGTTGTTCTCTCCTCCTGACTTCTCACTTACTTTCCTTCTCTTGTGGCTGCCTCACAAATTATAGCAATAGTGATATCGCCTAACACTGTGGCATTTTGGTTTAAACAATGAATCAAAATAGTTGAAAATGTAAGTCAGTTCGTAATGTTGATGTTTTTGGAATTTTAATTTAAGCCTGACTTGGATACACTTGGACATTTATTTAGCTTCATTTAGATTTCTTATACAAATTATTAGGCATACTGTATGAACAATGTTTGCAATTAAATCTGGTACTCTTAGAGATGTCATTAGTTCTAATCACAGTTAATTTATCTAAATTCTTAAGAAACTCTAATATGCTTGTCAACTATTATACTGTGCTTAGTTAATTACTTTTTAGTAAAAATGATCAACTAGGGGCTCATACACAGTAGTTCAGCAAATGAATGCATTTCTCACCCAAATGTCCTAGTCTCGAGGAGGAAGTGTTTTATGTGCTGGCCGTGCTGGTCAGTCTCCCACCTGAGCTATTTTTAAAGAACCAGGCCATGATTTGGAGCTGCCATTTTTATGTGTGCTTTATCGGCAACCCAAAGGAGAACCCAGCAAAAGGAAACCCTCGTTCCCTTTACAAAAGTACAGCTAAGGTCATGTTTAAGTATGGTTTTCAGAGTTTGTAGGAAGCAGTGCTGAACCTGAGTTTAGACCATTTCTGAAATGTGAAAGCAAACATATGTGTGCTAACTAATGAAACGAATAGCCCGATGCGTAGAATTGTTTCAGGATTACCGCAGTTGGGCAGCGTGTGCGCTTCCCAAAGGAACCCAGCTGTGGGGAGCAGTGGGGTGTGGAATCCAGGGGACGCTTCCTTTGAAAAATTGTGGGCTGGCTCCTGTTTCAGCGGTGCCATTGGCTTCCCTAAGAAGGAGCACATTTTTCTAATATGTCTGTCCAGTCAAGACACGTTTTTGTCATTACAAAGTGGGGTTTATTTAAATATTAGAGAATCTATAAATAATATATAAAAAGAATATTAAAAATTTAAACCACCCATCATATTAATATATTAGAGGAAAAGTCAGGATTATTTTCATAGGTACCTAAAAGACACCTCACAAAATTCAATATTATTCAACCTAACCATTAAAATTGGGCTGTGTACTTATCATGAGGGCCATAAGTTCTAAAAAAAGCTTCTGAATGAATGAACATAGACATAATCTTTTAAATGCTTATTTAGGTACTGTTGATCTCCATTTTCATCATTTTAAACCTTTAGGACTGGAAGAAAGATCAGCCTTTGAAATTAAATATCACCATAAAAGTCATTGGGTTGGTGGTCGTTAGTCCATTTCAACATTTTCTACTCAATGCAAATTTCAGATCTATTAAAATAATAGGTTTTTTGGAGACTTTTCTTTGTGTATGTTTTGGTAAAATGAACAAAAATTTATTAACGGTTGTCTCAGTTCTTACAATACCTTTGAATTAAAGAAACTTGGCTTGCTCATTAATATATTTGTATGGCTAGCATTTGGTTTATGCCTAAGAACTATTTTTTTAAGAGAATGGCAGGATGAATGTGTCAAATGTGTCAGTATTTTAAGAGGGGTAGTGGCGTAGAAAACAACACGTGTGAAATGTCCACTGTAAGTCAGCGTTTTACAAAAATGTGTGTGTTGTAGCTGAGCCACGCAGCAATTCTCTCTAACAGATTTACCCTTATTTTAAAGATGGAGAAATTGAGCCTTTGAGAGATTAAGCTAACTGCCCAAGGTCATAGTTACTAGGTGACTGATCTGGTATTAAATTCAGTTCTGTCTGACTTCAAAGTACATCATTTTGAGAAGCACACTTTTTTCTGCCATATCATCATAAAATTGACTTCCTGAAGTGTCTAGGAAATCTGACTGCACATGGAAGAAAGACAAGTTTTAACACTTAAAGAAGCCTATCAAGATTTAATTTTGGGTGTAAAAACAGCATGATTTTAAAGAGCATTATTAACTAACATATGAAAGTGAATAGTTAATAATTTTTTAAAATGTTTAAATGGATTTGGTCTTTTCCTTGAGATGATAATAAAAGGAGCTATGTTAAAGAAAGTCAGTTAATTAAGTATTTAGAGTGTTCATTAAAGGTCTTGGCAGTGCTTACTGCTGTTGTTATAGCTTACTATCTTACACAAAGAGATTAGATAAATATGTTAATACACATTACTGAGTAGCCACAAACTAGTTACCACAGGGCTAAATCCAAGTATTACAGTATGTGGTGTGTAATATATTTTAATGGTGTAAATTATATGACTTCTGATTTTTAACACTGGGTACAACTCACGTATGTATATGAGTACAATTTAGAGGGTTACGTGGGCTAATTTCTCATGAAGAAGAAATTAGAGAAGAAATCACTATTATTAAAGCATCAATTCAGTTCACTGACATCTTACTGCTTCAGAAAAATTAGAGGGAAAATTTCTGCTCATTAAACTTCAGAGACACCATAGTAAATTCTAATGAGTTGCTTATTAAATTAGCAATCTTCTATAACTGGCATGATTCATCAACTTTTCTGTCATTTGCAGTTTCCAGATTAATAACTAAAGCCCAAATAGCTTGACACGGCTCTTCAATCAAACTTACTGTTATTAAGAGACCACAGCCACTCAAGCCGTTTTACACCATGTAGTGAAGAGCGGTATTTCAGGAAACATAGTTTCCTAGCTGCTGTCCGAAAATGTTTTGGAACTATATATGAATTTATGGCTGCAAGGAATGGCATATGTTGTATTTGCTTATTTAACATATATTGAGTATCTTCTACAAATATATCAGACCAGAACAGAGTTTCTGCCCTCACGTAGCCTAAATGAGTGATGCAAGTGTAGTATTAGATATTATAAAGAAGAAAAATGAAGCCTCATGAGGTGATGGAGAGTATTGAGGATAATACATTAG
Organism: Trachops cirrhosus; assembly: GCA_028533065.1. Lineage (NCBI taxonomy): Eukaryota > Metazoa > Chordata > Mammalia > Chiroptera > Phyllostomidae > Trachops > Trachops cirrhosus. The sequence goes on along the minus strand of CM052548.1, from coordinate 72,842,826 downwards.
ATTGCATGAGCAGGGAGATCTTTTAGATGGTATAATACTTGAATAGAAATTATAATAAAAATGAGTCATGCAAATATCTGGACTTAGACCACCCAGTCAAAGGGAAAAGTGACTGCAAAGGCCCTAGGACAAGAGCATCTTGCTGTCTTCAAGGACCAGTAGGCGGTCAATGTGACCAAAGAGAGAACAAGGGGTAAATGGTAAAATGTGAAAATTTTTTTGAAAGCCAAAGCCAGATTTATGTAGCACCTCAGAGGCAAGTAAGTATCTTAAATTGAGTTTTGATTGTGATAGGAAGCCATAGAATGTTCTGATAAGAGTGGTAGTATAATCTGATTTAACATTAAAGGAATATGTTGGTTAAAATATAAAAACTGTTAGAGGCAAGTTATAAGGCTTTTGTATCAGCACTTAGGAGACAAGATGGAAGCTTGCCCCTGGGTAGTAGCAATGGAGAGGTGAGAGGTGCTGAGCTAATAAATTGTAGGGCCAGCAGAATTTACCAATATAAGTGAAATGGCATTTGAAAGAAAGTCATCAGAGAGTCCAACATATTCAACTTGATCACCTGGGTGAATAATGATATTCTGTGTTAAGATGCAGAATGACTGAAAGGAAATTGATTGTGGGGATTTGGATCAATAATTTTGTATTTTGGACTCGAGTCTGAGTTGCCTCTGAGTTGTCATGTGGCCACGTCACGTAGAAATCAGGATACAGCATTGTAGGGATCAGGAGTGATACAGAGCTGGGGCTGGAGGGCTACGTCTCACAGTCAGCAGTATAAAGAATCTGTGCCTTGCAATCTTGAGGACACAGAAGGGCTAAATTGAGTTTCTTGTGTAGGGTGTGTAGGGTGTGTAGACAGAACACTGAGCCCTTGTGTGTTGTACCAGTAAATGTCAGGGAGACAAAGAAGAAGCTATAAAGGAAAGACAAAAGGAGAAGACACTAATGTGGGAGGAAAATTAGTAGAGATTTCCAAGTGTAAACATGGAAACAAAGTCAAGAGAGTGCTTCAAGAAAGAGGAAGTGATCAACTGTGTCATTACGTACTTATGAGAGGATGGGTAATAAGAGAACAGAGAATATGTCATTGGATCTGACCAAGGGAAGGTGATCGGTGAACTTGTCAAGAACAGTGGGGAAAGGAAAAGCTTGATTAGAAAATCTTAAGAAGGTAAATCTGTCTCAGTAAATCATTTCTAGGTATTGTATTCTTTTTGAAGAAATTGTAAATGGGATTGTTTTCCTAATTTCCCTTTCTGATAGTTCATTATTGGCATATAAAAATGAAGCCGATTTCTGGATATTAATTTTGTGTATTGGTACTTTACAGAATTCATTTATCAGTGCTAGTAGTTCCTTGGTGGGTTCTTTCGGGTTCTCTATGTACACTCTGCAAATGGAGACACAGTCTCCATGTCGTCTGCAAATAATGACAGTGTTACTTCTTCTTTTCCAGCTTTGATGCCTTTCATTTCTTCTACTTGTCTGATTGCTGTGGCTAGGACCTCCAGTACTATGTTGAATAAGAGAGGTGAAAGTGGACATGTCTGTGGCGTTCCTGATCTTAAGGGACACATTTGTGGTTTTTGCCCATTGAATATCCTGGTGGTAGTAGGTGTGTCATATATGGCCTTTATTATGTTGAGGTATGTTCCTTCTCTTCCCACTTTGCTGAGAGTTTTTTTCATAAATCCGTGCTGGATTTCATCAAATGCTTTTTCTGTGTCTATTGATATGGTCATGTGGTTTTTATTCCTCATTTTGTTTATGTGGTGTATTGCATTTATTGATTGGCCAATGTCGTACCAACATTGCGTTTCCAGAATAAATCCCCCTTGATTGTGATGTGTGGTCTTTATACTAAGTGAAATAAGCCAGTCAGAGAAAGGCAAATGCCTTATGATTTCACTCCTATGTGGGATCTAATGAACAAACTGAACTAAAAAGCGAAACAGAGACAGACTCGTAGTCAGAGAGCAGGCTGACAGAGTGGAGGGATCGAACAAATGGAAAAATAACTCAGTGACGTGGACAACAGTGTGGTGTGTGAGGGGGAAGGAGTATGAGGGGGATAAGTGGTAATGGAAAAAAACAATAATAAAAAGATTATTTTGAAAGAAAATCTTAAGAGGGGATGAGACTAGACAATGCATAGACAGTGAGTGTAGGATCTTTTAAGGAATTTAGTCATTAAGAGAATGATGCAATTAGGACATAGAGGCAAAGGAAGATCAAAAGAGATTTGTTTGTTTTAAAGATGAGGTACACTTTTTCATAGTTTAAGCCCATGAAAATGACCAGGTAAAGAGAAAAATGCTGACAGTGAGGAGAAGCAGGGTTTTATTGGAGAGCTGAGTGGATGCGTAGATAAGAAAAGGTAGGATCCAGAGCAGCGTGGAGGAAGCCCACCCACGGGAGGGGCAGCAGACCCTGATGCGGTGAAGGGTAGTGAGAGCGGGCAGGAACAGCAGCGAGGCCCGTGGGGCGGTGGCGCTGGTGGGGATGAGAGATGAATTCCTCAGTGGGATAAGGGCCAAGACGGTAAACGGACCATGAGAACGGCAAAGGAAGTTGGAAGAGCGAGAATGTGTAACAGGTTCATTGCCTTGGAGAGAAGAGTTTATTGACAAGGAAATATAGTAGCCTTATCAGGCTGCATGAGTGTCCATGGACTCTGTTGTGCTAAATGTAAATGGATAAAGCCACGAAGCCCCAGTGTTGTTTTTCTCTGTCCACCTTCTCTATCCACGTTCATCTCCTCGGCAGTAGGTGTGGAAGAGAATAGAACTGGGTTTAACTAGGGTTGAAGCTTTATTTTAGATGAGTAAATAAGAAAAAAATGTTAGAGAAGTGCGTTGTATTCACTGGTCCAAATATTTTCATTATTCTAAGAAGAGAAAGGTCCAATTGTCGATAAAAACTATTGTTCGTTTTTAATAATAGTTGGATAATTCATTCCCAAATAGTTTATATAATAGAAAAGAGAGTTAAAAGCTCGATGAGGTCTGTAAAAGATGAATATTTGAACAATCTTATGTTGCAATTACCTTTAGTTATATATTTGTTTAACATTTCATTTTCACTCAGTTTCTCGGAGTGTTTTTTTTCCTTTGCAACAGTTTTGTTCCGTGAATCATATGTCTGCATCCTGTACTTTCACACATTTTCAGTGCCTTTCACTAACATTGTATAACTTAATGACATTAAAATATATAAATAAAGGAATTAACTTCTTATTAATGTGAGTCTCTTTACATTTATCTACGTACTCTTCCTCCTCCATTCCTTCTTCTTGCTAATTATTATTTTTTAAATTTCCAGCTTCTTCATAATTATTGACTGATCAGCCTTTTACTATACCACCTTTCCTCTCTGGTGAAAATTAGCTTCTTTTTAAAAAGAAGTACTGGTTTTAGGAAATGACTTTTTTCATGCACTTTTTTTCACAAATGTGCTAACATTCCAAATGTGTTAGGTATTTTGCGATTGTTTGAAGAAGAGATTTTCTAAAGAATTTTCATTTTCATAAACTCAAATACATCAAACTCAGAGGTCGATAATTATCACCATGTTTCTTACTGAGGAGTAGAATTTCACTTATGGAATGACACTGACAAATGCAATAACAGTTTCTACTTATTATTCACCTACTACCTATAAGGCATTATATGTACATCTATATATATGTATTTTATTTAACCCTCACAATAAAACTTACTATGAATGGCCTTGGTCTTGTTTGCAGAGGGAAAAACCGAGGCTAATAGAAACTAAATAACTAGATTGTAGATACCCAGAAGGTAAATTGCAAAACCTGGATTTTTTGTGCATCAGTGTAGTTCTTTTACACCATGCTAATTTGGGCCTTTGTTCTGTGATAGGTGGTTATACAAGATATGAAAATCACACCTATATTTAACATAAGAAAATCTAAAATGTAGATGGGAAATTTATAAATACTCAATATTCTATCAAAAAGTGGTCAAAATAATGGAAAAATATAGATGACTGCCTACATTTATTTTGCTGTTGTTATTGAATACTCTGTTAGTGTCATATAATTCACACACAGCTGGGAGACATCTTTTCCCCCTATTTATATTTATTTAAATTAAAGTTCAAAGTGGTTAAGTGCTTCTCATCTCACTGGTATATTTTTTCCTTAATTTCCTAACTTTTGTCCCACTTTATTACCATATTTTATTTCACCTCCTTGTATATACTTACACAGCAGGTACTATTCTGGTTGAGAATCCACTCCTTCCAAATTTTTGGGATAACTTGATATTTGATCTGCCCCTGGTTTACCTTTATACCCCACAGTGGGTGAGAACATGTATGTTTATGTCGATCATGCTCCTCTCATTTCTTGTTGTATCTCGTTTTCCTCCAATACAAGATGGCAGGGACACGACATCAGCTCGTTCGGTGACACAGTGAGTGTGCCCCGGCTCAGCTTGGTCCACAGTTCTCATCCTGACCAAGAGCAGTGGGTCCGAGGCCAAGGACTATCTGCTTGTATTTAGAGATTATAATACATAATTTCATGTAGTAAACAATCCTATAGACATATATAATACAATTATATAATACAATTATATATGTATACACATGATTTTATTACATGCATACGCTGAATGCAGAAAATATGTAATTTTTAATATCAAACCAGTAATTAGCTACTTTGCTGGAAAATACTATGCCTAGTGCCAAATTTCTATAATTATAGGATTTGGGTTATAACTGATGTATTTAACAGTTTTAGTAAGATAAAAATACTTTTAAGAAAAGTCAAAACCTGTATTTTTATTACCCCTTGGCTCTTGATATAATCTTATGACTAGTTAAATTTAACAGTTTCATTTGAAGTTAAACTATAGCAACTTTAGATACCAGACAAATCTTTGTTCATCCATCTGCAACATATATTTCACTTTCCCAGAAGCAGTGCTTAATGGGATCAGTGTATTAGGAACTATGATGTGCTGTAGCTTAAGGGTCTTGAATAATTTCACATAGGAGCTCAAGTTATTGGTGCTGAACATCAAGAAATGTAATATTTTATTCTTATAGGAAAGGGAACACATTGGTGTTTGCTTTGACCTCTAGAAAGGTGACCACTGGAACGATGAGTGCTTATTAGATAGGAAGGGATCCTTTTATTCTTCAGGGGAGCGACTAGACAAAGAACACGGACGAATGCCCCACGGACATGGACAACGGTGTGGGAATTGACTGCGGGAACTGGGAGCGGGATGGGCAGAGGAGGGCAAAGGGGGAGAATTGGGACAACTATAATAGAATAAAAATATAAAATTATTTTTAAAAGTTTAAATGACTGAATGTTGGCTTCTTTAAATGATGATAATACTCAGAAAGCAGACTGAGCATTCAGCAAACACCAGAGTGGTTCGGATGTGTTGGAAGGTTCTAACCTTGGATGCTGTGTACTGACGGGGAAGAGAGACAGTGGAGGAAGACGGAAAGCAGCAAGGATTCCGAAGTCAGTGATGAAAAAGGGCCTGTTTTGAGGAGTAAGTGTATTAGATAGCTGGACAGACTGTTGTTTGTAATATAAAGTAAGACTTAAGAGTTGAGGTGTTGAAGATAAAGCTATTTAAGATATTATAAGATCCAGCGCTGGAATTGTAGTGGATGTCTTGTGGGAAGATGGAGATAATTGGCAGTGAGAAAGTAAAGAGATTCTCAAGTACATTTTAGAAAGGCTTACTGGTGGATTTACTGACTTTAATATATATCATACATGGCGCAAGATGAAAAAAAAGATAGAAGCTCATTGTTGAATTCACTAAAGAGACATATATCAAACACAACCAGCTATATAAACTTAACTATAGGAATACACGTAAATATGTGAGCATTTAGATGGGACTGAAATTCAAATGCGTTGTGAATGGAGGAATTAATATGTTTTTAAGATAAGTAATACATTAAAAAATATTATGTGCCAGTACTGTGCTGATTGCTTTACATCAGCAATTGATCTTCCAAAAATCCTCGTTTGATCTTCTAAAAATCCTATGATTTTTTCCATTGTGAAGATAGGGAAACTGAGGCTTAGAGAGATTTGCCAAAAGTCAGTGGTGGTAAAGCCAGAATTTGATTCCAAGCATTCTGACTCCAGACCCCTTGCTCCCCACCATAGTATCCTGGCCATTCTATTGTAAAAACTGAGTTGAGTGAATCCACATCAACTAATTTATCCTCAGTACATAATGCTTCGTCATACTACAGAAGTAGCAGACATGTGTTTTCTGGACTTGAACCCCTACTACTGGTTATGGAACACTGGACAATTCTCCTAAACCCTGTGGATTTTTGCTTCCCTATACCTAATGTGAGATTACACTAAGCTCATTTTGTTTTGGCGTTTACCAATTTTAAATTTCCAAATTATCTTCTACTATAACCATGTGTGAAAACATGTCTTCATTGTCTTCTGCACTTTAACATTGCGTGCTTTTGGCAAACACACACCTCCGAGTGCCATGCGGTATTTGTGTTGAAGCCCGTATATACCATGCAAACTAAAATGAGACAGCATGTCCACTCACAAATGCACTTTCCCCACGCAGAAGAGGAAAGGCAGAGGAGTGGAAGAGAGATTGGATAATAACAAATCTTGACCATCAGAAAAGAAACTGTCAGGAATGAGTATGTCTAGAAAAAAAAATTGAATCTAAACTACGGTAATTTTTGCCTGTTATTACAAATGCAAAGCAGCATTCTTTGTGCGCAGTAATTATTTTCCCATGGATGTGTGAGGAGAGGAGGCTTTGACATTCTCGAAGCTCAGGGAGGCTAATGCTTTAATGAACAGTTTGTTATCAGCTGGCACTGGCTCTGCCTTGCTTGCAATTCCCAGCCCCACTCAGTCAGGAGAGAATCGTTGTGTTAAGTGTAAACATCTTTCATCCTGATACATCCTCCATGCCTTAGTCCCTAAAGTTCTCATATCTGTTATTTAATTATCTGTTAATTAAATCACACAGTTTAGAGGTGTTTTAGATTAAAGGAATATTAAATGTCTGATTCACTTTTATAAATGTGATACAATGTCACCCCATATACAATGAAGGCATTAATGGAATATGCATTTTAGGAAAATGCAATTTTCTATTGCCTGAAAAAGCAGCCAAAGTACAATGGTAGATAAATCAACTATTTTTATAAAACTACTGTGAATTGCCAAATGAACTCTTGGGAGAGTTAAGGTGAGAGAAGTAAGGAAACTGATACATATAAAATTCCTCTGATATGATATAGCTGTTGGAGGCAATTTGGAAGGTTTTAGTTTTTAATATTTTATCTTGGTTGCACAGACTAGACGTTCCGTGCCCCTCAGTTCACTGACTGTTTTCTGTATTGATTTGGTAATTCCTTTGTCTCATTTTATTACATGCTCCTGTCATTTCTAAGCCTCCTCCCACTCCCATCTCCTCTGTAGGTAACTGTCACTGAATTTGTGTCCTTAGATATGGATGCATCTTGGAAACTATATAACACCTGTTTGTGTATGAGCACATTTAATTTGTATTGATGACTGTGTTATATAGCTATCAGACTCGTTCTTTTACATGTTAACTAAAATCAAAATATGTACCCATGTTGCTATATGTGAGTTAAGATCGTAGAAGTCTGGTCTTGGCACAGAATGTGGTCCAGGTGTGCACCATGTCCACCCTGGTGACGAGACCCAGGTCGCCCCCTACTCCCTGCTGCCACCACAAGTGTCACGATACATGGCCTCCTACATGAGACTTTGAACATGACATAAATTCCTTAGGATATTGCTAGTGGTGCTTATTTCATGAGCATTTACTGTAATTTCTTCTACTGTTTTACATTGCTGTGGTAAATAAAATTGTGTTTTCTTGTAAGGGTTTATTATCTAACCTTCCTTATTGTTCTAGGTTATTGCTCTGTGATAAAAAGTGCTACACAAGAGAGCCGTGAATACTTGCTAGTGGCAAAATATCATTAATATCATGACCACCACCATAAAAGTCGTCTCTAGTCATTTTCTATTACCTGGCTGTAACGCCCTAGCCGACTCTGATTGAGCGTCCCCTTCCCTGAAACCAGCTGTGGTCATTCATTTCCTTGGACATCAGCCACTTTGTTTTTTCGGGAAGGACAAGTAATTTGTTTTCCAAAGCACCGAAGAGTATTTTCATTTTTGTTTCTTGTTTTGGTTTAGGTTGACGTGTATAATAAGGCCTTTCTGTGTGGTAACTCTTTTGAAATCATTTTATTTTCTCTTTACATTAAATATTGAATTTTGAATATAAATTTGGAATGAACTTTGGATAAGCAAACTGATTAATATTTTCTGGGAAGTACTGAACAGGTAGGTATATTGCTAACCTAGCAATCTTTCTAAGTGAGATTTTAGATGGCAAAATAATATTTTGTAAGGGTCAGTTTAAGACATTTCATTTCAGTAACCGTGATTCTGTAAGAAAGTCTATAGAAATGGCAATAAGGTTTACTAAACTAAAAAGTATTAAGCCAGTCAATGCTTTGCTAAATGCTGGGGTGTTCAGTGTGACCAAGAAAATCACAGCTCCTGTCTCCATGAAAATGAGAATCTGTCGGGGGAAGCTGGAAGCAGGCAAATCTTCAACTAGTTTCTTGAGTTCTAGAATCTTACTTTCCATCCTGGAGACCCACAGAGAAGTACTCTTAGCATTAAAGGGGGGTCAAGACAAGGGGCGGGGAGGGTTGAATGTGGGAGGTGGGGGTGGATAGGGTGGGTGAGAATAATGGGGGAGGAATTGGGATAACTGGAACTGAACAACAGTGAAAAAAAGGCAATCAAGCCCTGAGGGAACTGATTTATGACATTATAATGGACAAAAAAGTAAATGCTGGAATGCTAATTAAATAATTTGCAATTAGAATTAATTGTAAAGAGATTATGAATATGCAAATACCCCAGATCAATAGATTCTTTCACTGTATTAAAGGACAGTCAACATTTCAAAGAGCACTTTTGTAAGAACAGAATAAAAGAAAACTTAATTCATACTGTTTTATAAGTTTTCCAGTTAAAATACAGTCATGGAGGTAGCCTTGCCCAGGGAACCCAGGTCCTTTATGGCGCCCAAGGTTCTCTGCCCTTCCTGTGCTTAATATGCACGAAAGGTCATATCAGCCTCCACTTGATTTTTCTGTGTATCATAGTTCATCAATTTTATGATACACTTTCTCCAAATATTAATATTGGTGGATTGGTTCTGTGTTTTGTAATCAATGGCATCTTATAACTGCTATCAGCCAGTCAGCATTTACAATATAGTTGTTGTTACCTCCACCTATGCAAATTATTAGGAATCAAAATATCCTTTTTTCAGGTGATGTTATTCGTGAAATAAGGATTAGATCATTCTTTCTTCCCAAGAGGCCCTTAATCATTTATTAGTTGACATATATTTTATAGACTCTGCTATCTAAATGTGTTTATAAAGATTTTTAGCCTTTTGAAAACTAAGTTCAGTAATCCAGCATTATATTTAAAATGCATACAGCGACATGAGTATTTATTGCTTCTGTGTTTTTCAAATCAAGACCATTCATTCATTAATTCAACAAATTATGTGCCTCACCTGAGTATTGTGTATTTATTCAGATAGAGGTCATCCATCACTGCAGAAAAAGACTTCCTGTTGTTTAGGAGCTTAAGTTTTAGTGCAGAGACAGACAATAAAATAATAAATAGGTAACTTTATAATATATTAAAATGTGAATGTAGGTTGAATTCTAAGTTTATATTTGCCTGAACATATTGTTCATAATACCTTCAGGATATGAAATTCTTTGTGCTTATATCACATGCATAACATTTTTTTCTTTTTGCATTAAATTACATCTGTTGGTTTGACAGTGGTTAATAAGATTATATGGATTCCATGTGTTCAGTTCCATGATGCATTATCTGTCTGTTGCATTGAGTGCCCGCCACCCCAAATCAGGTCTTCTTCTCTTACCATGTATTTGATGCCCTTTACCCTTTGCAGACTCCTACTCCCTTTCCCTCTGGTAACCACCATATTGCTGTGTCTGTGAGTTTTTGTTCTTGTTTGTTCATTTTTTGCTATCAGTTTTATGTCCAACATATCAGTGAAATCATGTTTCTTAACTTTTCCCATCTGACCTATTTCACTTAGCATGATATTCTCAAGATCCATCCATGTTGTCTGAAATGGCAGTATTTCATCCTTTCTTATGGCCAGGTGGTATTCCATCATATGTATCTAACACATGTTCTTTACCTGTGCACCTGTTGAAGGGCGCTTTGGTTGTTTCCATGTCTTGGCCACCACGAGCAGTGCTGCAGTGAACATGGGGGCACACATACCTTTGAAATAAATGTTTTCAATTGTTTTGAGTGGACACCAAGGAGACGGGTTGCTGGGTCATGTGGTAACCCTATTCTTAATTTTTGAGGAGCCTCCATACTGTTTCCCACAGTGGCTGTGGCAGTTTACATTCCCACCAGCACTGAATGAGGTTTCCTTTGTCTCCACATCCTCTCCAGCACTTGTTATCACCTGTCTCGTTGATAACAGCCATTCTGATAGGTGACATCACATGCATAACTTTAAATCTTGCAACACAGTCTTGTAAGGCACATGTATTTGGTAATGAAAGTAAAATCCATATTCAGTATATATATTAACCATACAGAGCAAATTTTAGAATTGTAGAACGATTCAAACAAGTTGGAGAAGTTGCTTCAATATAATATAAGAATAATTTTCAGGCCATAGTATAACTCTTCCTCTGAAAACATTTAATTAATTCACTTGCTGCAGTATCTTAAAACACTCCTTAGGTGCTCCAAAATGACCCTGGAGCAACCCACAGAGTTTTTTGTTTTTGTTTTAATTGTGACAGTTATTTGCTTTAGTTAATCGTGACAACATGATTAAAATGTCTGTGGGACTTTTCCTTAATTCTCAAACTGCTTTTCTATTCCAAAATCTGTCTTTAAAAATAAGAGGATTTACCATAGTCTGTTTCATTAAACTTTTCCCTAATAGTATTCTTTATTGGTTTATCACTGAACTTTTCTTAGGCAACCCCTTCCGTTTTTGTGGCCTTTGCATGAACTCCCAGTCCTCTCCCATTGTTCTTGGTGCCTCCTGCACCCATACCACTCACTCCAGCAAAGCCAGGATAACACAGCAAATGGGGATTCTCTTTCATTATGCTTCTGTTGTGTTAATGATTCTCCCCTGCCCAGGTCCGGGAGAACTGGCAGTGATTACACAGTTCCTTGCTAAAAATAAGAGCAGGTGCAGCTGTAAAAGTCCCTGATTAACAATTTCATTTAAATATTACAACAGGTTTCTGTAGGGCAAATTATTCCCAATGGGAAGTAGGTGTACTTTGGTATATAATTCACTAAATCTAGAATTTAATTATGCTAGCAATAACAAAGCCCTTAGTGTGATCACAGTGTTCCAAATATACTGGCCCTTCTGTCCAAATAACTACTGTAAAACAAATGAGTTGTAACTAGAAATGGTTCTGATGAAGGAAAATTGTAAATCATCTTTCATAGTTGTACTTCTGAGGGTCATGTATATTGATTAGTGTTAATGGAATGAGAAATAAAAATAATTGTTTTTAATATTAGCATGCAATTTGTATTTTTTCAGTGCTGTCCTTAATTATACATACTAAAGCTCTTAAATGAAGTAAAATATTTGGAGGTTTTTGAGAAATGTTGATTTTAAAATCATTCAATATGTTAGGTATAAAATATGTTAAGTTTAAAATATAATGTTTCCACTTACGATTTTATAGTTTTAAAATCAATTTGTAAGTAAAATATTTTACTCTAAGTAATAATATGTGGTTATTAACTGTGCAGAGTCACAACTTCTTTGTAGAGCTGTAAACTATAGTGGAAAAGAGAAGCTTTGATTTTGCTTTTCCATCTCTCATTGTCTTGTTTATACTTGCAGCCATTTTACTACTGTTGCAAATTTAAGTCTTTAAAAACTTTTTATTCTTTCAGAATCCTTTGTGGATAATTATAGTAAAATAAACCAATAGTAGAAATTGTAGATAAAATATATACCTAATTTTTTTGTTTTAATACCCATTTCAAAATTTATATTAATTACCTTCTCAGTAGAAATCAACTATCATTTTATTATGTCAGAATTAACATAAACTCTTGTAGTAGTTTTAATACTTAAAGTAAGAAAGTTGACACTGCTTGATTTAAAAAATTATAAAATAGAATGTTCTTTAAAGTATAAGAAAAGCCTTAGGAAATAATATTTCAATTTTTTTTCAATATTTGAGCACACTATTTCAAATGCAAGGCATAATAAAATTTTGGTAAGGCTTACATTTTTAGCCATTTTAAAGTAAAGTCAAATGTAGAGATCTCTGAAGCAGACAGATTTTTGCTTTTTACTTCAATGAGTGCTCTGCTTATGATTTAATGATTATGTATAGCAGATATGTTTTAATATGACCAATATTTTAAAACATATCTGTCTGATAATCTGTAATATTTAAGTAGAATTTTTTGAAAATTAAATAATTGTATTTAACTTGCATAATTGACCCACACATGCACTAGAAGTCCATATAGATATAGATTAATATAGATATAGGTAGGAATGATATCCACAGTACTTCATGACTCGCATGCTATCAGCAGTGGTTAATTAGACTAATGCGATAGTCCTTCAGTGTCAGCCCTTAAAAATGGCTCTGACCTGATTAGAGCATTATAGTAAGTAGATATAGATGGGTTACCCGAAGGATGTTGTCATTCAGATTTTGCAAAAGGTTTTCTGCCAATACCATAAACTATGGGACTAAAAAGGATTAAATTTGTTAAGTTAGCAAAATTAACTGTATTTTCATTTTTATAGGTAATTTAAATGTCTTAGTAGCTTAAGCCAAACTTTCAACTGTGTCCAGTTCTCATTGTAATTCAGCAATGTTTTTTATTCTTCTTAGTATATAAGTATCTTCCCTAAATACAACATAACAATGAAAAACTTTCATTTCATTAATATGCATTCATTATTTTGTTTTTGGTACAAATAACTTCTTTTTTGAGAACATAAACACATCCCAGCATAATGCAATATGAATATTCAAATTTCCTTCTCCAACAGTATCAATGTTAAAATATTTAAACTTAAGTTCAATTAATAGGGTTCAAATAATTTCTAAAGGAAATGACTTCACAGTGCAGTCAAGATGTTAAAGACTTGCCCCAGAGACTTTAAATGAATGGTTCCCAACAATTGCAAATCATAATTTAGCGTGCATGCCGATCCACAGACAAAGTTTGAATGTGCAATTAGAAATTTAATTACAGTGAAAATGCCACTGCATAGTTAAACAGGTGACCCGGCATTACAGTCAGCAGAGATAACAGCACCTCCCCCACGTGTGCTTCTGAAGACTCTGCTGTTTGCCGAAATGACAGGGTCCAGCTGCTCAAAGGGTGTGAAACATTATAGAATTGTTTTAAAGGTAATACGTCTTTGAAATAATGCCATACATGATGTGGTTTCTGTTAAACTGTTTTCCAAAGTAATGGTGTCTAAAAATATTTATCCTTACAAGCAGTTACATTGTTTACATTAAATCTTAAAAAGTGCTTTGTATTTTTATCCTCTTATTTGTTGGAATGTTTTGCATATATATTTTATCCACCAGAAAAAAATTGTCTTTTAATGAAGAAATAGAATTCAGTAAGTCAACTATTAAGTCATGAAAATAATAGATGCAATGCAAATTTGAATAACTATAATTATTTAATAAGGCATTTGTAAATCAGGAAATTGATAAATATATAACATACCTAATTTTTATGACTAATAAATTTGTTTGGCATGATTTAAGAATTTTCAGGTTGTTACTTAAACTATACAAAAAATATACATGTATAATGGAAAGTAATGATGCACTGAGCATATATAGTCAAAACCAAATTTCTTCATCATGTGTGAGAAAAATACCAGCTTAGTGTTGTATTTTTTCAAGAAAATAATATTTAAGCAATGTCTGTATACTATTGTAAAAATATTACTTAGCAGTAAAACAACTGTCCATCTGTTACAGGATGATAGGGAGAGAAGGAAGTCATTCATATATCTTTAACCCATGGCTCTGACTTTTGTATCTGGTTACCTTAAAGTTAGTCCAAAAGTGTGATGGAGAAAGACAACACTTTTGCAATCATATTTTCATATTCACTCAATTCATGCAGTCTACAGCAACTGATTACCTTCTGTGGCTGGAGACAACTCTAGGCCCTGAGGTCAGTGAGTAAAATGGGCTAAGTTCCCACCCTCATGGAGCAATATTCTAGTAGGAGACACAGGCAGCAAACAAACATACAACATATACAACATAATAACAGTACTTTTTAAAGAAGAGACTGATGGCTTTTTTTTTTTTTTACTGAGGACACTCTAGGTTAATTTTGATATCAAAGGCATATTTGTTACTTAGTAAGTTTATCTGTAAATGCCATATTTACAATAAGTATGAAACTCTATTGTAATGTAAAATGAGGTTTTATTAAAGAGAAAATGGTTGGAATTGTGATTGACCATCAAAACAAAATTTAGGGCTCATCACGTGGGTATTTATAGACTGTCCTTTTCAAACAAGTAATGTAACAGTAACAACTAATAAAGAACCTTTTTATATTTTTTCTTGGAAGACTTGAGCCAGTTATGACAGAAATATCTCCATGTTTGCCATATGTATGCCGTGAGAATATTAGCAAAACTTGGCAGCTGCAAAGCACCGGTCAACTGTGTGTTTCCACAGGTCTTTTAGCCATGAAGACAAACAGCCAGAAGAAAATGTGTTCAATTCTTTAAAGTTACAAATACATACAAAAATGATCTAACAAACCTAAATGTAACTGTGCATAAATGTGTTTCTTTGATTCTGGCTCTTAAAAAATAACTTTATTTTTTAGAGTAGCTTTAGGTTAACAACACAATTGGAGGATAAAGATTTCTCATAAGCCCTTTGCCTCCCAGAAGTATAGCTTACCCTATTATCAGCATCACTCACCAAAACGGTACATTTTTACAAAGAATGAACTTACATCATCACCCAAAGGCAGTAATTTATATTAAGGTTCATTTTTGTTATTGTATATTATGTAGGTTTGACAAATGTATGCTGACATATATCTATCATTATAATATCACACAGAGTATTTTCATAGCTCTAAAAATCCTCTGTACAGTGCTTACTCGTCTCTCTCCCACTCCTAGTCTTGGAAACCACCCATCTTTTTATTTTCTTCATAATTTTTTCTTTGTTTAGAGTCTCATATAGTGGAAATACACAGTACATAGCTTTTCAGATTGGCTTCCTTCATTTACCAATATGCGCTTAGATTCCTCCATGCCTTTTCACGGCCTGATAGCTCATTTCTTTTTAATGCTGATAATATTTCATGTTCTGGATGTTTCACAGTTTATTTATCCGCTCACCTACTGAAGGACATCTTGGTTGCCTCCAGGTCTTGACAGTTATGAATAAAGCTGCTGTAAACACCTGTGTGCAGGGTTTTGTGTAGATAGAAGTTCTCAGCTCCTTTGGGTAAATACCAAGGGCAGTGATTGCTATATTGTATGGCAAGCGTGGTTTCGTTTTGTAGGAAATTGCCCAACTATCTTCTAAAACGGCTCCCCCGTTTTGCATTCCCACCAGATTATGAGTGCCCTGCTGTGCTACTTTATCTCTGCTTTGTATTGTCAGTGTTCTGAATTCTGGCCATTAATAGGTGTATCGTATGCTCATGGTTGTTTTATTCTGCATCCCCCCGATGACATGTGATGTGCAGCATTTTTTCATTTGCTCTCAGTTTTTTTTTTTCCTGAGGTGGATGTTAAGGTCTTTGGCCAATTTTTGACTCAGACCATTTGTTTTTCTTACTGTTGTTTTAGGAGTTCTTTCTCTATTTTGAACTAAAGCTATTTATCAGATATATCTTTGCAGTATTTACTCACAGTGGCTTGTCTTCTAATACTCTTGATACTGGTTTGCTTGTTTGTTTGTTTGCTGGTTTGTTTTCACAGCAGAATTTTTATGTTGAAGTCCAGTCTATCAGTTACTTGTTTTGTGGATCATGTCTTTGGTGTTTTATCGAAAATGGCATCAACATACCCAAGATCATCTAAGATTTCTCCTAAGTTATCTTCTCAGAGTGTTTCATTTCACATTTGCATATATGATCCATTTTGAGTTAAATTTGTGAAGAGTGTAGGGTTTGTGTATAGATTGATTTTTTCCATGTGACTGTGAAATTGTTCTAGCGCCATTTGTTGCAGAGACTACATTTGCTGCATTGTATCATTGCTTTTCTCCTTTGTCAGACAGCAGCTGATTATATTTATGAGGGTCTGTTTCGGGGCTCTCTCTTCCATTTTAGTTAAATATTTGCCTCTTCTTTAGCTACTGCCACACTATCTAGATTAATGTGGTTTCAAAATAAGTTTTGACATTGGGTAGCATCAGTCCTCCAAATTTGTTCTTCTTCTTCAATATTTTGTTGGCTCTTCTGGGGCTTTTGCTTCTCTGTATAGACTGTAGAATCAGCTTGACAATATTTATAAAATAACTTGCTGGAATTTTGACTGGAATTGCATTAGTCACGTTGGGAAGAACTGACATCTTGACAATACTGTATATTCCTATTCATAAATATGAAATATCTCTCAATTTATTAGTTTTGTTTTTATTTTATTCCTCTGAGGTTTATAGTTTTCCTCATTAAATCTTGTAAATTTTATTTGATTCACACTCAAGTGTTTTGTTTTGGAGGATGCAAATTTAAATGGTAATATGTATTCAATTTCAAATTCCACTTGTTCGTTGTTAGTATGTAGGGAGACAACTGACTTTTGCGTATGAACTTTATATCCTGCAGCCTTGCTCTAATCACGTACTAGTTCCAGGAGGTTTTGTTGTTGTTGTTGTTGTGGTTGAATCTTTTTGATTTTCTACTTAGATGATCATGTAATCTGAAAACAAATACAGTTTTATGTTTTACTTCCAATCTGTATTCATTTTCTTTTGTTATTGCATCTTGAAGGACAAATAGTACAATGTTATGAAGGTCTGGTTGTTTTTTTCCTTTTTGGCTCAATCACTTTGCCCCTCACTCAGTCCCCCAAACCCCTGCCCCCAACCCCGACAGCTTTCAGCATGCTCTCTTTCTGTAAGTCTGTCTCTACTTTGCCGGGGGAGTGGAGGAGGTAGGTGAGAGTATAGGGGCCTGAATGGTGATGAAGGAACTTGACTTGAAATAGTGAACACCAAGTGCTGTGTATGATGGTGTTTTGTGGGCTTGTGCACCTGAAACCTGTATAGTTTGTTAACCAGTGTCATGACAGTGAATTCAGTGAAAAGGAATGTAAAGGAACAATAATGATGAAGCAGTCAAAGCAAAAAAGAAGAGAAGAGAAAAAAAAAGATAAGAACTTGTTGGAGGTCATCCTTGCCTCGTACCTGAGCTTAGGGGTGGGAAAACGTCAACTTTCTCACCACTAAATGTGATGGTAACTACAGGTTTGTCTGTAGACATTGTTTAGCAAGTTGAGAAGTGCCTCATGAGTCCTAGGTTACTGGGATTTTTTCATCATGAGTATCAATGGGTATTGGGTTTTTCAAATGGTTTTTTAAATATCTTTTATTGATTATGCTATTAAAGTTGTCCTATTTTTTTCTCCCCTTTAGTCCCCTCCATCCTGCACCCCTGTCCCACCAGCATTTTCTCCCTTAGTTCATGTCCATGGGTCATACAAAGAAGTTCTTTGGCTTCTCCATTTCTTATCCTATTCTTAACCTCCCCTATTTTCTACCTACCATTTATGCTTCTAATTCTCTGTGCCTTTCCCCCATTCTCCCCTCTCCTCCTCCCCACTGATAGCCCTCCATGTGATCTC
>CM052548.1:72767209-72824336 GCA_028533065.1 Trachops cirrhosus | reverse complement strand
CTTCCTCCTCCTCCTCCTCCTCTTTCTCCTTGTCCTTCTTCTTTTCCACCTCCTTCTTTTTGTCCTTTACTTCTTTCCTTCCCCCACCATCCCCACCTAGACTGAGAATATTTCTGGTTTTGCTTGTTATATTCTTCTCAGTGCTTGACCAAGTGCTTGGCACTCAAGACGGGCTCATTATGCATTTATTAAATCATTGGATAATATGTGTATTCATGTGAATGGAGGAAGCTATATATACAATGATGCTATTTAAGGAAACAAACAAAAAGAAGGGAATAAACTGTCTTAAATGTGATTTTAGTTCCTGGAGTTTGTATTATAGAATATATTCTATGTGTTTAGTATGTGAATTATCTACCTCTAAAGAAAACCTTTCTGAAGCAACAAATGTATGTTATGCATTCTAAAGAAATTCTAGACAAATTTTAGTTCTAGTACAATATACTATACATTTAATGTTAAAAATTGTGGAGTGGAAAAATGGGTGACCTAGTTTTGCAACAAATATTTTATTACACATAATATATGATATATATCATATATAGATATATAATGTATAGATACATATAGCTGTACATATATATAGATCTATATGTCCACATACAGCTGTGTATATCTACGTTACCTATGGATATATATATATGACAGGGTGTGTGTCATATACACACACACGGCTGTAGTACCAGTGGCTAATGTATATCCAGGGATCAATCAGTGAAAAATAACTTACTTCATTTTGCTATGGAAAGATATTTTTGTATAATTAGTCTTTTATTTATTTTTTCTGTGAATTTAATCTTGTAGATGAACTGTTTTGATTAGTTTGGATGTTAAAAATTTTCTGAACTATTTTTGGTTTTTTAAATTAAAGAGAAAATAGCTTCTTTAAACAAATTGAAAGTTTCACATTTGCATTCAAATTCAAATGATAATGATTTTAGGTTTTTTAAATAATCAAAATATGTTTCAGAACTTTTTAAAAATTAGGTTATGTTTTTGTTCAGAGGTTAACCATTCACGTTTCTTATTTTTTAAATGTTCTTGTTGTTGTTGTTCTATTGCAGTTCCTCCAGTTCTCCCCATTGCTCTCCCCTCCCCTGCCCTCCCCCTCCTCCCACACTCCGTCCTCCCCCTGTTGTCCTTGTCCACAGGGCCTTTACATGTTTCTTGACTTGACCCTTTCCCTTCTTTCCCCTGTTATCTCACCATTCACATTTCTGATTAAATGAGTAATTTAAACTCAACCATAACACTTTATCTGCAAATCATACTTTTGCATTTATAGCTGAAAATTCTTTTAAAATATCTAAAAGTAGTTGACATACTCTAAAATAAAGATATTTTAATGCCAGTACCTTTTTTGTTTTTAATTTTTTAATCCATATAATTAAAATTAAAATAGTATATTTTTACATCAGAAATCATACATTTTGATGAAGATTATGTTTAATTGTTCTTTTCTTTCACAGATATTTTAAACTCTAGAATATATGAATTATGTCTGTATTGGATATAAGATTATCTTTTATTCCATTTTGTTTAATTTTATTTAGTTTTTTACATTTATGTATTCATTAGTTAAAAACGTGTTATGGCCTTTAAGTGTATCTGACCTCACACACTAACCACCTAGTTTGGAAGAGAGGTTCTGTGTTACCGCTTGCCATACGGTAGAGTGAGCGGTATTATGTGTGAGCACAGTGTGGAAGGGCAGTGGGATGAGGTATGATGGGAGCATAGAAAGGTAACCAGCGCATCTGCGGTATGCGCCTGGACCAGAGGTTGGCAAACTATCGCTAACAAGCCAAATGCCACCTGCTGCCTGTTTTTGTAAGTTGTGTTTTATTGGAACTTGTGTTTTACTGGAACTCAGCGCAACCCATTCCCATCAGCTTGTCCAACAGCTTTCTTTTTATAACAGCACAGCTGAATCGTTGCAACAGGCACCAAGTAGCTCAAAACGCTTAAAATGATTTCTGTCTGGCCCTTTATTTAAAAAAATCCGCTGATCTTTCTGTACACCATTTCTCCTGTACTTTATTAGGAAAAGTAGAGAGGTTTTGGTAGCAGGAGGAGAAATAACAGAACCATGTAAGCTAGTGTTAAGAGAGTTTTGGAATTTAAACCAGAGGGAAACAGTAGGCCTATTACGTGGGAAAGTGTTTTGACTTCTGTTTATTAACCTTTACATTCTGAAACCTTCCTATAATCACTTACTAGTTAGTAGTGTTTCTGTTGAATTTTTGGATTTTGTGAGAAAAAGACAGTTTTATGTCTTCCTTGCCATTCTGTATATGTTTTATTTTATTTTATTTCTTATTTCATTTGTAAGTTCGCCAGTAAAATGTTGAAAAAGACAGGTGAAAAAGGACATTCTTGCCTTGTTGCTAATCTCAGTGGGAAGCTGATTTTTCTCACCATTGAGTGTGGGATAGCTACAGGGTTTTTCGAGATACTTTTCATCATGTTGAGTACATTCTCTTTTGTTCGTGGTTTACCACGAGTATGTCAGTAATGGTTATTGGATTTTGTCAAATGCATTTTCTGTAGCTATTGACATTGTCATTGTGATATTTCTTTGTTAGGCTGTTGATGTGATGAATTACATTAATTGCTTTTCAAATGTTGGCCCAGACTTGCATATCTGAAATAAATCCCATGGGTCAGGGTGTACAAATTT
Organism: Trachops cirrhosus; assembly: GCA_028533065.1. Taxonomy (NCBI): domain Eukaryota; kingdom Metazoa; phylum Chordata; class Mammalia; order Chiroptera; family Phyllostomidae; genus Trachops; species Trachops cirrhosus. The sequence goes on along the minus strand of CM052548.1, from coordinate 72,821,653 downwards.
TTAATACATTATTAGATTTGATCATTCAATCTTTTGTTGAAGAGATATTGGTTAGTAACTTTTTCTTATAATGTCTTTGTTTGGTTTTATGTAAGTGTGATACTGACCCTATAAGATGATTTGGAAAGTATTTTCTCTGTTTCTTTATTCTGAAAGAAATTGTAGAGATTTGATATAAATTCATTGAAAATTTGGTAGAACTCACCAGTGAACTCATCTAGGCCTGAGGCTTTCTGTTTGAGAAGATTATCCATTGTTCCTTCAATTTTCTTAATAGATGGGGGCCTGTTCTATTGTCTGTTTCTTCTTGTGTGCATTTTGTCAGATTGCATTTTTGAAGGAAATGGTCCATTTCAACTAGGTCATCAAATGTGTGGGCATAGAGATGTTTGTATTATTTTGTGATTATCTTTTTAAAATTCATGGAATTTGTAATGATTTCCCCTTTTTCATTTTGGCTATTAGTAATTTGTGTCATCTCTCTATTTTTTAGTTACTTACTGATTGTATTGATTTTTTTCCCAAAGAACCAGCTTTTAGTTTCATTGTTTCTCTATTGATTTCCTGTTTTCTGTTTCATTGATTTTTGTTCTTATTCTTTTTTTTCTGTTTACTTGGATTTAAATTTCTCTACTTTTTCTACTTCTCTAGGAAATAAGCTCAGATATTGATATTAGACATTACTTTTCTTCTAATATAGTTGACCCTCATCCACACAGGTTTGAATTGTGCATATTCGCTTATGCTCAGATTTTTTGCAGTAAACATACAGTTGGCTGTTTGAATCCGCGATTTCACATCTGCCATTTACCAAAGGTGGATCAAAACCACAGTATTTTTAGTGGGCGGTTGGGAATTCTTGGATGCAGAGAGCCCACTGTGTGCCTTGTTCTGCGCTATTTTATGTAACGGTATGGAGCATCTGTGGATTTTGGTATCCGTGTGGAGTCCTGGAACCAATACCCCATGGATTGTAGTTAAGATTTTGAGTTATAAATCTAACACATAGATTTCAAGTGCATGTGGGGTTGAGGGTCCTAATTCCCACACTGTTCAAGGGTCAACTGTATGTGCATTCATTGCTATAAATATCCATCTAAGTACAGTTTTGTGTGTCTATGTTATACATTTGAATTGGTTTTCATTTTCATTTAGTTCTTAATATTTTTAAATGTTTCTATTAGGTTGGTTTGTTCTAAGGTATATTTTATGTCTAATGTTTCCTTATTGATTTTCTGTCTGGATGGTCTATCCATTTTTTAATATAGGGTACTGAAGTTATCTCACATTTTTGCATGCTGTGTATTTCTTCCTTCAGGTATGTTATTATCTCATTACAGTTATGTGTTCTATTTTTGGATGCATATATATTTAGGATTGTTATGTCTTCTTGATAAAGTGATCACCTTATCATTATATAATGACATTTTCTGTCTCTTGTTATAGTTTTTAACTTAAATTCCATTTTGTCTGGTGTAAGTTTAGCTTATCTCTGCCCAACTTGGTTTCTGTTGCTAGGAATAACTTTTTCATCCTTTACTTTGAGCTTATCTGTGTCCTTAAAGCTGAATTAAAGTTTTGTAAGCACCCTATGGCATTAGTTTTTAATTCATTCTTCCACTCTATGTCTTCAGAGAATTTAGTCAAATCACACATAATTATTGATGAAGAAGTACTAACTAATGACCTCTTATGACTTTTCTCACCGCTTTATAATTCCCTTGTTCCAGTCTTCCTCTTCTGCTGTCTTGCTTATGAGTTGATGATTTTCTTTATTTTAATGCTTTGATTCCTTTTTAACAAATATTTTATTACTTTACTATAGGTTTTGGCTTTGTAGTCACCATAAAGCTTACATCAGACATATTATAGATATAACAAAGGGTCTATTTTAAGCTGATAACAACTTCTCATTTGTGGCACTCTCCTCCATTGGGGAGAAAGATTTTTTTTCCATGTTGGTGCCAAGGCTTGAGGGCAGTATAGTATGGATAACGTGAATCTATCTTTCCTACTTCCTTAGTGCATCATTTCTCATTTATGTGCTTCATCCAGGTGCTATAATCCCTTACATGGAAACCTCAGCTCTTATGAAGTTATTTTTGTGCATAGATAATGGTTCACATATTTCTGGGGGAGAACAGATGCTAAAAATAACTTTTCTGCCATTTTGCTAATGTCATTCCATATTCTTTTATATTTGTTAAGATATGATTATGGCCCAAGAATCACTCTTCAATAGTATAGAAATGTCATATAGTAATTCTTTGGTAATGATTATTGAATACATGCATAGGTAAATTAAAATATTAATGAGCACCTTGTAATTTGAATGCTTTATGATATTTCTTGTAAGAATTTTTTTAAGTAATAGATCTGAGCAATTTAAAAATGTTCAGCTGAACTCTCTAGTATATACTATAGATATAGGACCTTAATGCTTAGGAAATCATACATTATCTGTAACTTAATGACCAAAAGTTATTTTAAGTAGGTCAATAAAATAGTTTTCAAAAATCAGGTTATAATTAACTGCCATAGAGACAGTATAGTTAGTACACAAACTGTCCAAAGGATTTAGAAGGCACAGAAAACGTTTTAAGCATTTTAAAATTTCTACAGCATTTTCTATTCTCAGTACTATTTTCCTGTTTACAATGAAAGAAGTCAAAATAACTTATGAGTCTGTAGGAAACATTTTTAATATTAATACAAAATTGGGAAAGTGTCCTTTATTTTTAATGTAGCTCTATCTTCAGGTTTTAGAATTTTTTTCTCTTGAGATTAAAAAAACTGGTAAAAGATGTTAGAATAATTATAATTCACAATATTGGTGTATTTATAGTGGGAAAAGACATATTCTAGAACTAAACTTTATAGGCAAAAGGCCTTCATAGTATATTTATAATTAGTAGAGAATTAAAACATGTATTTGGGTTTTTTCTTTTGTTTATATTTTGGCAGTTACTCATATTGTTACCCCTATTGTTTTATACAAATATTTGTACATGGTAATATGAGTGAAAATGAAGGAACTGAGTATAAAAGTAGAAACTACTCATGCTTAATTTATGAGTTTTTTTGTCTGTTTTGTTTTGGTTTTTACTTTCTTAATTATAATCTTCCTCATCTATGTCCTTGTAATAGGAAGTTACACAATACTTTCTTCTTGGGGAAATTTAATCGTGTTTGTGCTAGCCTATAATTATGCCTTTCCAAAGAATTGCATAACTGTCAGTTAAAATTGGTAGCATTAAATGCATAAAAGCTTTCAAACTTGGCTTTTTTTTCCTGTATAAAAATTAAAATCAAATGATGCCATCCCATCTGTTCATAGAGGGGAATCTTACTTTAACACTTGATGAAATATCCTTATTAAGTAAATTAGGCCCGTGAAGTTGAAGCCTGGTTATGCAGGGCTGGGCACCAACCGTCAGAAGAGGTCATGGGAGATGCCCGAGTCAGGGCATCACTGTGGGCTCAGCCGAATGCTCTTACCTGCACATTTTACAATGTTCTGAGAGGTCACAGAAGAAATTAGATCTGTAGGTGTATGACTCATCCTTTTCCTCTGAGTCTGAAGTGCAGAGGACCAGTGACTTGTATAAACCAGAGGAACTGAAGAAAAGAAAGAGGAATATACTGGACCACTGCTTTCCTCTGCCCGTCAGGAGTGGAGGAAGCCGGAGGGCTGGACATGGCTTCTTCACACACATACAAACCAACCAGTTCTTTCTCTCAGCATTTCTCACTGTTGGCTCCATCCTGGGCGCTATCACTGGCACTTTAGTGCAGTGCATTAAAAGTATGGACTGTGCAGCCAGATTGTTGGGGTTGGAATATTAGCTTTGCCACTGTATAAACTAGGGCACCTCACTGAATTCCTTTGAACCTCAGTTTCCTCTTCCTTAAAATGAGGGACGAGAATAACACCAACCACATGGGTTATTTAAAGAGTAAATGAGTCAAAATATGCAAAGAATTTAGAACAGGGCTTGGAACTTTGAGAGTACCAACTGTTTTTTGTTGTGCTCTTATTATTACAGAATGTACTTCAGTTCTAATATATTATTAGTTGGATTATTTTCCTCAGATATAAGCATTTTAGTAGTTTATATTTGTTAATACTTTGTTGGTCTCAAATATTATCTAACTGGTCATTTCTATTGTCACTGCAGGTTGTTAGCCTGTGAAAACACTAAAAGATACACGACAATACTTTAACTCGGTCGTTACAAATCATTTTTTCAGGCTCATCAAAAAGTACCAGTTTGAGCTACTAATGATAACTTCTCAGTAATATGCAATGCAACTAAGACAGTGTTAAATACAAATTCAAGTGCAGACTATTTTGTTCTGATTTTGAGGGGAGTTTTAAATAATCACCATTTTCTACAAGTTAATGTACTTAAATCACCAAAGTAATTAATGCATTATACTCACAATACAAAATTTCACATTTACAGTATATTAGGAAACACAGCTTCTCATTTTTCAAAGTCTAGGACATGGAATATGGGCAGAGAAATTCTTAAACATACGTGAACACAACTTGTCACTTTACCAAAACCACCAAAGACACATACTTTTAAATTCCTGTTGGAGTTAATGTCCCTAAGGATGAATTTGACTAGTGACAAACTATTTTTACTAAGAAGGGCAAATTCGTTATTGCTTTCAAATGCCACCGTAAATGTGTATGCATCACGATGAGTAACAAGGAGAGGAATCTGGCCCTCTACCTGGATCTTCTGCCCTTTGTCTTGATGTCTGTGTGGGTTGAAAAAGAATGCGGGGGTAATGAAGCGGCCTGATGTTGGCATCTTGACTCACACCCCTCCTATAAATCCTTCCAGGTCACCGCCTTGGCTGTTCTGTGACAAAATAGTGCTTCCATAATTTCTCCTAACTTCAGCCGAGGGTCATATCTGAATTTATTGCCTTAGGACAAAGGCATTTTTTACAAGACACATGAGGGAAGAGTAGTCAAAATTCAGGTTTTAAAATAAGTTATGAAGTTCAAAAGGGAACTAAGAGCCAATTCCTGATTATAAACCTGGGTAGATTTCAGGTGTTAAATTTTATCTAGAAAGGCAACAGCCCGATTTATCATGCCCGTTTTTTAAACTTTAGAGATGGACACAACCTAAGCAATCAAACAAAAGTATCACCTAAAGTCAGGGGTGTGATTAGGCAGAAAATATATATATATTCAAGTGCTGGGTATGATCATAACAAAAAATTCTGTCTCTCAGCATGGACTGAATATATTTGAAATGAATCTAGGCTGTTTAGTGGATCACAGTTCAAATTTCCCTGAAGAGGTATATGCAAACTCTATTTTTAGTTATCCTTAAGAGATCTGAGCTCCTTGTACATAGGAAAATATTTATTGTAACAATTTTGCGCTCATTACTTTTCGCTAACATGTATTTTTCCGTTTTAATGACCTGTCTCAATCACTGAAGGCCATGTTTTATTCATTCAGAAATGACAACAAAACAAAGTGCCTACCCATAAAAAATCAATAAACATTCAAATATAATGATAATTCTAGATATTGTGATTTTACAGTTCTAAATAATTATAAATTTTTGTGTATCTTTATAGATTAAACTGCCTATCAATGTACAGTATTCAAAGCAGAGTCAAAAAATTATAAATTTTGCTGGTGTTCAGTACATCAAAAATATAATAAGACAGTTTTACTAATAGCTCTGTTTAAAAATAATGGTTCAGATACCATTCTCTGGAAGTTGATGTAGTCTGGCAAAAAGAGCTTTTATGGCAACATGAGGCTGGCCAGGTGCTGTGGCGGCTGGGACCCCCCGAGGGTTTATACGTGGTTCCCAACATGCTGAGCGAAGCCTCAGAGAGTGATACTTTGAAAAGTATAGGCTTGTGAATGCTGCTTGTCCATGCACGTCTCTTGTGTCCATATAAATTTTATAGTTTTGTATGTTAGACTTACTCATGACTCATACATGTCAGAGGGATCATGCATGGTTACTTTAGGAACTGCACACCCTCGAAGCCTTTTGAATTACTTTCAGTTCTTCCACCATAAGAAAACAGTTTCAAAACGGGTCCTGGAAAATTTCAAGTTTCCGTTTATATCATACCTGCTTTCAGACAAATTAAGTATTGAAGATAATACTGTAACATCTATCTATCATCTATCTACCTGTCTTTGTAGAGTTTATTTTTATAGACTACCTTATTATTTACTTAGGTTGAAATTAAAATAACTTTTTAATAAGGCTAAAGAGTTACTACTCCACTCCCCCAAACCTGTAGATATAAGCAAAGTGATGACCGATATTATTTCTCTCAACGTGATAAAAGAATTATTAAATGTACCGTGGTTTTATCTTTTTTCCTTAGAAACTGATACTTCAGTTCTTTTCTGCAAATCTTAGAATCGAAGTATATGTCATTGTCTCTTTATCAGGAAAGTAATTTATGATTTTCTTCTCACTTTCAAACTCTGCCAAATCTGTTTAAATGTATCTATAAAAGCTAGCTAAGCAAAATAGGTTGCATTTATCTATGTGTTGTTGATAAGGTATAATGGACATATTAGTTCTGATTTGCTTTTACAGTCTTTAATCCACTGTTTGTTTAGCAGAAAAAAGATTGTGAGGTTGAAAGGACACTAACAGTTTCCTGATTTGCTGCAGCTAGTCACCAGTTACTATCATAAAGTGAAAACTATTCATTCATTTGCAAGACAGCTTTTCCAAGACCTTGCATGCGAGTTCTGCCATGCCATAAGCCCCTGATTGTGAGTAACTTGAAAACAGTAAAGTGGAAATTACAAATAACATAGAGGGTATTTATGACTTCACATACTGCCAGTGCTTGCTTTTATGCCCTGCAAATATTTGGGTAATAGAATGCTTCATGGGATTTGGATGCAATGAAAGTATTCCTTAGGAAATTTGAAATGGAGGTACCTGGCAGAAACATCAGGAGCTCCATGGTTATGGTAGATGTAGAGGCTAATGGTTAAATGCTTAGAGGAAGCACATGTTTACTCTGCCTGGATCAGTTTCCTGTCCATCCTTGTAACTCAGGGCCTAATGTTGCAAGTGTCACATGCTGCCCAGGAGGTGGGGTGCTGTCCCTGACCTTCTCTCAAAGCTCTTTGTTTAGGATTATTTGTGTTGAAGAGCTTAAATTCACTTAAAAAAAGGAGAGAGAGTAGAAAAGTTAATATATTTCAATTCATATAATCGACACAAAATATTAATTTTTGAATTTCATTTATTTAATTTTAGAATTAACATAGGACGTTTTTATTTTTAGTGGCAGCTGGTAAAGACTTACTTATACATTGACATTAAAACAATGGAAGTAGAAGATAGAAACATACCTCTTTTCCTTGGTTAGTTATATTAAATATTGGAAAGATGATAAATGTGATATGCAAATTTCCAAGTAAAGATGGTTGGAGTAAAACTATAAGAAAAACTTTCCTCTTTTGAAAAATAGAAATACAAAAAACTGACATTTATGGAACACTTATCGTACAGCAGATAAAGTGCTAAAAGCTCTGTATCTCTTGTCTTCTTTACTTTTCTCCTAAAAATGTCAAGGGTGTTTACATATAACCTGACCAGAATCACATAGTCACAGAGTTGGGATCCAAATCCGAAACGAGGTGACTGGCTTGCAGAGCTAGCTCCTCTAACCACAGTCCGTGTCATAGAGCTTTTTTAGAACAACGCAAGATATTTAGCAACAAATGCTACTTGCTGTTCTTTGAACATGTTTCTCATAGAATCCAAATTATTAGTGCACATGATATCAACTGCTGATGGAAGGTTTTTAAAACCAGCAATTTTTGAGACACAAAAGTAAACCATAGACTAACTGAGCCACATGAAAAATGGAATATACTAAAGCAAGTCATTTACAAAGTGTAATACCACTAGTTGATCTCACCCTGGTTTTAATGAAAAGCATCTGAGCCGTCCTCTTTTAAGGGATGACAATATCAATGTTACATTTGTTTCTCTGTACAAATCCTGATTCCGTTATAGAATCCCCATGTTTTGATTTCTACTCCTCTTTAATCTGCTAAACAACATTTAGATCCATACAATTTAATTGACCAATATTGGAATTTCTTTCATTTCCAAGACACTCTTCTAAGCACAGGAAAGTGGATGAGTAAAAGATGGCCTTTATCATCAAGCAAACTCAGATAATTATAGAGATTCCACCCCCCCAGACCCCAGACGCAGTGGCCAAGTGTTGTGACCAACTCCTGGAGGCGAGCCTGCACTGCGCCATCCCCAGTTCGTCCACTGAGTCCGCCTTTTGTGTTCTGTGAAGCGGCCAAGTGCTGAGTTCAAACAGTACTTAATGCACGGTCTTTTACAGCATAAAGACAGTGGTGAATGCAGATTTGCAGAATTTGGGAAAGTTATTTGAAACCATTTTGTTCTCTTTCTCCATTTATATATAATGATGAACATTTGGGATGTAAGTCTGGGGATAACCCGACATGGCTGGAGTGGACCTCGATTACAGGGAGGCACTACTGCCCTGAATAGCAGAATAAAAAAGGGAGTGCGTTTCGGGACTTGGTACCCAGGCAGCTCGTTCTCTGAGGTCATCTCCTATTTCCCTTCTCTCATTGCAAGTCGTCTGTTTTCCTTAGGGCTGAGGATGGACTTAGGTCCAGGTGCTGCTGACAGGTCACCGTGATCAAAGGAGGAAATGTAATTGAGTCAAATATTTCTTGAGTCTTCACCTTAATCAAGGCATTTTTCCAGGTTTTAAGTGAGAAAAGAATCATTCCAAGGTAATACTAGGATGTCAGAAATTTACTTTTATCTGTTTACTTAGGATAAAGTGCATATATGTACATAAACAATAATTTTATAAATGGTCATATGGAAGTATGCAAATATTGCAATCAATTTAGGGGGAATGAAATGTTTTTGGGATTGTCAGTTTGCGTTTTATATAAAGATAAATGAAAACTGTATTTCCAATTGTATTTTAAATTACCAAACCATTTGCATGATAACTGCTGAAGTATAAGTATAAATGTGAAGTATTCACATTTATAAAGATAACTTATTACACTGAAAATTTAAACAACTTGTGGTTATTATAAAAACGTTTTTACAGCCCTAATTTTTGTATCATAAACTTAATGATTATTTAAATATATTTTATCATTTTGTAGTTTAAATTGCAATTTCAACTACATTTAAGAACTTTTAAAGATTGGTGGTTTTTCAAACTTTAGGGGCCATAAGAATGCCCTGGGATGCTGTTGGTCAAATCGATACATTTTTAAGTTTCTTCCAATCGGTTTGCTTTAGTAAGGCTAACATAATTCAAGAACCTACTTTTAGTAGATACTTCACGTGATTCTGACATGGATAATATGTGAGGACTGTAGTTCACCATCTAAGAAATACCATTAGAGATTTTTTAATGTAATTGCACAATGACTGTATAAGTATAGCAAAGTTTTATTATCTAAATCAGTGAGAAATATATGTCTGGTATTATTGGTACTCAGTTCCCCCTTACAAATTTTCCCCTTAAAATGATCAACCAGTTATTTGAATGTGTTGTAAGTTTACTCAAGAAGTAAAACTTGTTTCATTAGCTACCTAAGAACACAGAGGGAGGGGGAGAGAGAAGGAAGGAGAGCAACAGGAGAGAGAGGTTTTAAGGAATGAGCACACACGTCGGTCCAGGGAGGCGCGTGTGAAATCTGTGGGGTGGGCTGGCTGGTGCTCACCCCAACTAAGAGTCCATGTTGCCGTGCTGGTCGGAATTACTCAGGGCAGCAGGGTGTCCGTGTTGTGGTCTTGATGTAAGTTTGCTTCTCTCTTGGGGAACTTCGGTCTTGGATCCTGAGGCCTTCAATTCATTGCATAAAGCCCATCCACATTATGAAGAGTACTCTGCTTTACGGAAAATCAACCTCTCTACATGTTAAATCTTATCTGGAAAAAAATCATACCTTCACAGCAACATCTAGACTGATGTTTGGCAAACAGCTGGACACGCTGGCCTAGCCAAGTTCACCCATGACATTAACCATCACCATAACTTAAACTATATTGGTTCGTAATAACTCCTGGAAGGGTTTTAAAATTTTTTTCAAGTTATTTTTGTGAAACCTTACATGTAGGAATACAGTCAGGTATCGAATCTGTTTTTAAGGATTGTGAAAGTATTGGTCTTTCTCCACTCACATTGTCTTCTAATTAAATCTGTAAACCGCATTTTTATTTATTAGCTGTTGGTTATTACTTAACAGCTCTATCTTAGTTTATTCATCAGCTTGTGCTATTAACATCAGGTTTCTGTGGCTCATAATAGAGGCATCCTTCAGTTTCAGGATGTGATTTGTTTGAAGGAGAAACAAAGGAAGGCATATTATATTATTCAAGACAGCTCTGGTTTGTCTTTCAGTTAATTCCATGCTTTAATCTTCCAGTGCTTTGGAGTGATTCTGTCATCAACATGTGTTATAATGGCCCCGTTACATTTAATTTATCAGTGTTCCTTATGGGGAGAAAGTTGAAGGCAGAGAGCCATTATCACACAATTCCTGTTTTGCGGTGGATCGATCTCTTTTTCTTAGAATACTATTTTTACCTCTCTCTCTGCTCTTTCCCTCTTTTCATCTGCTCATTAAATATGACCTGTATTTATGAAGCTCTGCTTCTCATTGTCTTAGTCACTAAATCTGGTCTACTCAATCTTAATTTTGAAATTATTTACTGCAGTTTGATAGTGATATATTCCATCTAACATGTACATTGTAAAACAATTGTAATACTTTATATTGCATTGCATTTAGCTACCTTTTCAATGTTGACATCTGCTATTTTAAATTCTTATGTTCCCAAAGTAACACTGTAATTCACTGAGGAAGTGAGAAAGCATTTTTCCTGTAGAAGCAACGAGGCACAGGATGTTATGGAACTTATCCTGGACAGAGAATTAGATCTGAAGAGAAGCTACTGCTGTGGTTTCTGCGTGTGTATGTGAAACAGTCTAGCACAGGTAGACTGGTAAAGGGTCGGCTATCCGTTTTCTGTGGGAGTGGAGTTCTTGCTGTGTCTCCAGGAAAAGAATTTCCTGAGACCCACACAGGGAGAATGGGCTTCCTGCTAAAATTTGTTGATGCTGTAATCCTCTGGAGTGTGAAGCCACAGCTTCCTGGCTAAGGAAGCAGCCCATATTCCCCAGTTTCTTACACTCAATGTCTAGTTCCTTTAGCATCCCTTCCTTTATTAATAAGTAGCTAAATACTGATGGTAACAGGTCCTTCCATTGCCAATGTAAACTTTTTCAAACTTAATGCAAAATTAGGCCACCAGCATGTCCTCATATCACGCACATTTCCGCTCTCTTGTTGAGGTGCTCCTCGGAAAGCAGAGTGCCAGTTGGGCTCCAGAGGAAAAGCACAAGCAAAAGGCACAGTGCTGGGTGCAGGGGTGATTATAGGAAATGTCGAAAATGGAAAGCTCATCATTTCTTCTCTCCCTTTGCACTTCTGTTCTGCTTCCTGGAACATTTCCCACTATCTCAAGATGCGACTGAATCAATTGCCTTGTGTTTTCCTGACTGACTTCCTAAGTAGAATGTTCCAAAATCACTTATATTTCTCTTGGAACAAAGCCTTTTATGTATTTCATTAAAGTGATAGCAGATAAATTTTTGGCTCTAAATAACCTAATTAAGCTACTTTATTAACTACTCCTACCCTTCTGAGCTATTTGTATTTATAGCAATGGTATTCAGAAATCCAAATAAATATCTATCAGACAATATTTCAGGTACAGCAACAAAATGAAGTGAAAAATAATATAACCTGCATTCAATTTGAGCAAAACATTGTGACTTCTGGGGCCTACCAGCTTAGTAGGGGAATGACACTCCATAGTCTGTGATGCTAATAGGGAATAGCTTTCTTACTTTTCACTGCTTTTTTCTTTAGTCCATTTACTACTCATTGTTTAAATTTATTTTTTAGAAGTGTATATAAAGAAAGGAGAAAAATCCAGTTGAGTGCATTAGTATAGCATCTTTGCTTTAGGTAAAAGAATACCAAAGTCAAAATATATTTATTTAACAAATAATATTGAGCACCTGCAATGTACAAGTCATTTTTCCAGGAGCTTGGAATGAAAGGGAAATCTCTCGCAGTTCTAGGCTTGCATCCTAGTGTAAACTAAATAATACAAGCCCAAGCAGTTTATTGCTCTACACTTTACAAGGCAATATAAATCCTCCTTTGTTTTATTGAAAACCCATGCTTTGTTTTCTTAGATATTCCGAGTTATTTATTTCCTTAAAACTGATAAATTTCTAAATCTGGTTAAGAAATTAACTATATTAAAAAATAGACCAGTTTTCTGATGCCTGTATTGATTTTAAGTAGGAACAGCATTGTAAATAAAAAAGGAAGCTATTTACGAAAATTTCCATAGCAATTGGAGTGAAAGTATTTGCCACTAAACAGTGTGGTGGTTGTGGGGGGGCAGTGAAGGTGGAAAAGGATATAAAGGGGATCAATGGTAATGGAAAAATACAATGAAAATAAACTATTAAAAATAGGCCATAAGGAAAATAAATAACAAATACTGTGTTCATGTGGCTGAGCACGGAACCAAGGTATCGGAAGAAGCACCTGTGTGGCATAACTAATAATGCTGTGGTGCCTCCTTTGGACCAGAATCTTTCTGATCCCCAGAAGGAAAGGGCTGTGACTACAGGCAACGCAAATGCTGTCTTCTTGCAGGTTCCCATCTCTTGAACAGGTACGAGGGAGAGGCAACTTATTCTGATTTATCAAGTACATGCTATGCCTTCCCTGTTATGTTATGCCAGTTATATAAACACAGGCAATGGGAATAAAAGTGATGTCGTTGCATTTATTTTACCTACTTTTTAAATGATTTTACCCCATTGGATTTTTTTCCATTATATTCTGTTACTCTCAGAGAACAAGATAACATTCACATTTTAGTGTTTTCATTGCCCATGACTTAGATATTTAACTGAGCTGAAGTGTCATATTCTAAGGCATGCAGTGCTTTTCCATTATTAAAAAAAAACAAAAAGCAAAACCCAGCCCTGGCTGGTGTGGCTCAGTGGATTTAGTGCCAGCCTGCAAACCCAAAGGTCGCCAGTTCAATTCCCAGTCAGAGTTTGGGGTTGTCTGAGAAGCAGCTGAACAATGTATCTCTGCCGCCTCGGTGTTTTTCCCCTCTCTTTCTCCCTCCCTTCCCCTCTAAGAATAAATAAATAAAATCTTTACAAAATACCAGGTAAACTGTACAAAATAAAAGAAGATTCTCTTTTTCATATTGTTAAGCACTAAAGAATCATAGATAAGTGGATTTATTGTACAATGTAAAGTAGGAGATTATCTAGGTGAATTTTGAAGTCCTTCATCCGCAGAGTCGTACAACTGTAGGCAGTAAGTAGCTTTTGTTTCAAAGTAAGTTTGTGTGCCATTCCTGTCTTTGTCAGCCTGTGTGGCTCTGCTGATTTCTGCTACCAACAACTGTAAATGGTAGAATTACACTAAAATTGACTTTATTCTTTTTGTTCCCGTAGGAGTAAGTAGTCTAGAATTGGGAAAAGAACTCTGGATTCTGAGTGGCTCATAGTCTGGAAAATGAGTTTACAATAAAAAAAATTACATGATTAGAATTTCATAGAACAGGTGATCATTCCAGTATCCTCCAGGGACGAATAGAAAAATACGGATTTTAAATGAGATCTATTGTGTTTTGAAGGCTGGCTAAATAATTCCTGAGTAACTTACGTATTACCTCAGACACAATACAGTTTTTCTTGTGTCTCTAAACAGAAGACAGAACGGAGTGAAAGACTGCTGCCTTGGCAGCTCTAATCGTGTGGGAACGATGAGATCGGCGTTCGGGAATTGTGCAGGGCCCTGGAATTGCTGCGAGAAAATGACGTGGCTTCACGTCATTTGCTGTGATTCCACTATTTTAAATACAATGCTTTAAAAAATAACGTAAAAACTCTTTAAAAATTATATATAAATATATACGTATATAAATGAATATATTTACATATATGTGTGAATATAGTTCTTTAAATATATAAATATAGATTTACATATATATTTTCATGCAAATGTAACTATGTAAATATATAACTTATTTTTATATACTTATATTTATATGTGAAGCAGCTTGAATAATGGGGTCATTTTGAAATCTTAGTTGTGTGAGTGTTGTTTAAATATGTGCCATGTGTGTTGTACATGTGTGTCATATGTACATGTATATGTATGTTTTGGAGTTTTAGCTGTTGTTGACTGATTGGAAGTAATGCTGCGATTGAGCTACAACATAATTGACAGCGTGTTGCCATGGCAAACAGCAAAGTTGCCACTAGTTTTGGGAAACTCGTTTGGGGGAAAGATACTTGGAAGGTGTCCTTGGATTCCTATATCCGCTTACCGTTTTGGAAGTTTTGATTCAGTTTGGACTCTAAGAGAAGACAGGAGCAGAGTATATTTGCCTGTTATAATTTCCTAATGGACTTCTCAATTTGATATTGTCTGCATTGCATAGAGCAAGATTTCACCTCAATATTACCTCTCGTAGAACAAAATAAATGAACAAACCAAATTGAAACAAACTCACAAACTCATAGACAAGGAGGTCAGACTGGTGACTGACGGGGTGGGGGATGCTGGCAGACGGGTGAAAGAGGTGAAGGGATTAAGTACTAGTTGGCAATTAAAGACCAGTCATGAGGATGTAAACTACAGTATAAGGAATATTGTCCACCTATCGGAATACCTGTGTATGGTGATGGGTGGGTACCGGAAATATCAAGGGGAACGCTTTGTAAAGTACAGGATTGTCTAGTCACTATGATGTATCCCTGAAACCAATACAAAATAATACTGAAGGTAAACTGTAATTAAAACTCAAAAACAAATTAAAATATTAAAAAGCAACAGAAAAAATGAAACGATTTAAAAATATTACCCCTGTGGCCTTCAGTGATGAAGAATATATTATAATGTCCTGGCTACATGTCCCCAGATCTTATCCTAGACATGACATTTGGCCCCACTGGCTGGAGCTCAGAGTTTAGTCCACCACATCCAAAGGATGCAGAGGGTACTGGGACTCTAAGTGTCGGTAGTGAGGAGATGTGCCTTGCCTCTCTTAACAAAACATTAGCTGTGTGAGGTCTTCTCAGACTGGAAGATGCAAGGTGATCTTGTACTCCAAGAAATACTCTGAATTGAAGTTCAAACTCCACTGTTAAGCAATTTTAATTGCTTTTACTTTTCTGTCCAATTTTTTTCTTAATATCTTAATTTAAATCTGATCTTCCCTTTGTTAGATAGTAAGTATGAGTAGTGTGTGCTAAAAAGTTATATTAACATTTTAATAAAGGGCTTTTATTAAGAAACCATTTCAATATAATACATGAATATATACCGAGGTCTGTCCAGAAAAAATCCAACCATTGTTAATATAATGAGAATGGTTTGTGTTACATTGATGTAACCTGACAGCCAAGGAGAGTGGACTGGACTGCACATGTGTGAATGACGATGACTTCACTGTGCTAGTCAGTGGGCACAGTAGACACTGTTGAGGGAGCATGTGTACTGTGTGTCTGTTACATTCAAAATGACTGAGCGAGTAGAGCAAATTTTACATTAAGCTTGAATATCCCTGTGCAGAAACTATTCAGATGGTTCAGAAGGCTGCAGCTATGGGCCCCTTGTGATTAACAGCTTCATCACGACAGTGTGCCTCCTTACACATCACATCTCGTGCAGGCTTTTCGCTGAAATATCAAATCACCCAGGTGGCTCAGCAACCCCCACAGCCCAAACTTGGCACCCAGCAACTTCTGGCTTTTCCCAAAACTAAAATCACCTTTGAAAGGGAAGAGATTTCGGACTGTTGATGACATTCAGGAAAATATGATGGGGCAGCTGATGGTGATTGGGAGAACTGTGTGAGGTCCCAAGGTGCCTACTTTGTCGGCATCGTTGTCCTGCGTACAATGTTTCTTGTGTCTTGTACCTTCTTCAATAAAAGTCTCTATTTTTCATATTTACATGGCTGGAAACTTTCCAGACAGATATACATGTTTTATTCTCAGTGTGAGTAAAGGCTTGAGTAAACCAAGGACATGCTTTTTCTGTTCTAAGTTAAGCATTCATTGTCGTCTTTTGATAGTATCTGAATTTCCAGTACAGGATCTCTAAGCTGGACCAAGTTAAGCCGGATAGAATCACGTGACTCACATGAACTCACTGTCCTTGGAACTTTCCCTCTCTCAACTAAGAAAATAGCCTTTTACATGATTTTTCTAAGTCAGTGTAATTTTGAAACATGTAAAAGTACTGCATATGTGTATATATCCATGTGAAATAGGCCTTAAAATATTCTGGACTATATTAACAACTAATACTACTGAGGCATTAGCTCTCTGTGTTATATTTTGAAATCTGCTGATTTGCCTGAAAAAACAAAGTACAGTAGCAGTGGTTTGATTTATCCCCTGGTAATCCCTGATGTGGTTGTGAAGCACTCTGTTCCCTTGTTAAAGAACATGGCCCTTAAAAGCCTTGCCCTGGGACTTTATGAGCTCGTGACTAATGGAGGGAGCTTGAGGAAAAGTCATTCTTAATGGCAATTCCCAGGTGGCTTTTCGGAAGAATGTATTAGCAGTAAGCCATACACAGGTGTTGCCATTCTGACTTTTAAACAGAATTCTCCTGACTAGTTTTCTTGCAGGGTTTCTTTAAAACTGGTCTCACCTTTTTGAGATAGTATTCCTAAATACACTTTTTCTGTATTCTAATATTGTCTAAAGGTATGCTCTTCTTGGTATAAGTGAATTGAGAGCTTTTTATATGTAATATATTTATTCTTTCACTATGCTAACATATGTTGAGAGCCTAGCATGGGTTTGTAACTGTCCTAAATGTGGAAAATAGAAAATTAAATTTACAAATAATATTTGCATAAAAGTCACATTGAAGGTGGCAGAGATTCACAGGTTAACTAAGCTTTAAAATCTGTAAAGTCACAGGAGTGTTTACCTTGAGGCTGAGATATGTTTCAGGGAGGTGACAAGTGAGCTGAGACTGAGGGGACATGAGTTCACTGGCCTGTGAAGAGGACATTCTCATTCTAGAAGAGGGTAAGAGGATTTTGCGGGTATTCGGAACTATTCAAGGGGCGAGGGTGGGAGGTGGGGATGGCTGGGGTTGGGGGAGTCGTGGGGGCAGTTGGAGACAACTGTACTTGAACAACAATAAAAAAGTATCTAAAACTATTGAAAGGTGGGGAACTATTTTAAGTTTGCCTTTAAGTATGGTCAGTTATTGAGGAAGAATGCTTTGGGTATGAAGCCCCAGCCAGATTCACCCCCACGTGTAGTCTGCTCCCGCAAGGCTGGCAGGACCATGAAAATACTGTGTTTTCGGTAAAGCAAGAGCAACACCACACTGTGCGTTTTCTTCGGGTTCGATCATGGGCTGCGGTAGAGTAGAGAGTGTCTGGCTTCCTTCTGAAGGCCTGTGCCTGCACCCAGCGGCCAGGCTCCAGCCAGCGCTGCTGCTGTAACATGTCACCGGACAATCCTTGGAGAGAAAACAGGGACCAATTATGAAGATTTCAAACTGCGCAGTTTAATCAAGACCTATTGTAGTATGTTAAAAAACGTTTCAATTCTACTGAAAGAACAATAGTTCTCAAATTACTGAGCACTAAACAAACTGAAGAAATTTAAATAGCAAGGCATTGTATCGCAACAACAATATTATCAGTTTAACTGTCAGATAAGGTGGCAAAATTTGTATGTTTACTAAACACAAGCATAAAACAAATCGTTTTAAACAATTAATATGTTGACTAATACATAGCAGATACATGTAAAATGAATGAAAATACCTCAGGAAGCATTTTATCTATAAAGGAGGGTGCCTGCCTTTTGTGAAGCTTCATTTTTATAAGAATTGATGTCAGGCATTTGATCACTGCAATGATATTAATGATTTCTTACAATTCCTGTATTATATTATGGATCTGCATAGAAAAAACTACTGGCTTCATTAATATGTATTTTCATTTAATGCATGTATCTTTAGTCAATTCCTCTATCATTAATATTATTTGCAGATTCACTAATTTTATATTTCCTACTGCCAAATGATTTGATGTGTCTGTGATGAACTTGGCACAGCAGACATTAAAACTCTAAAAAAGTCACTTTCTTGGCATGAAAAACATTTTTCATTGGGGAATTCCTAAGGCTTTCAATAGAGATGAGCATTCAGTTGAGGCTGATGTACTGCTTTTATGAAATCTGGTAGTGTAAGCTACCTAAGAAAATAATATTATTCATGTTTCTTCATTGGCACTTTCAGAAATTAAATATGCATATGTAAAAATTGCTAAAAATGTAAAGGAGTGTTGAAGTTACCAAATAATCCTGCACATATTAAATATTTGTTGAATGTATGTTGAATTAAATGGAAAGTGGTGTATACTTTACAGGCTGGAAATTATGCAGGACCTGTATGTGAGTAGGTTAGGGTATATGCTGAACAACAGCAACAAAGAAACTAAACAATGCTTTGGCCAAATATAACAGTGTGTGCTGTGTGCCTTCCAGGGTGGGAAGCAGCTCTGCCCCCCCATGACCTTCAGCATCTCAGGTTCTTGTCTGTGTCGCTGCCATCCTTTCAATTATGGGCACATTCCATGTGTGCAAGCTAGCTCTCAGCACCAAGACCATACTCATCCCCAGGGGAGGGCGGGACTGAAAGGCCATCAGCTTCTTCATGGAAAAGGGTTAAAAATTGTCAGCATCATCATCACTTCCATTCATTACCCACTGACCACATGAAGGGGTTAAGTAGGCTGGGATATACAATCTGTGACTGAATATTAAAAGGGTAAAATTTTTAAGTCTTTACTTAAAGATCCACGAGGTGACTGTTTTCCTCCCCATAAGGTGTATTAGTTATTCCCGTTGTCCTGGGAGAGACAGAGGCTGAGGGATCTGCTGCCTCAGCCGGTTATGGGCTCAACAGCGGATGCTCCTCGGGGTGTTTCACCTCATGCACAGAGACATCCCTTTTAATCACAAAACATCCAAGTATTATTTCTGTGCTTTTCTTTTTAATTATGTTTTGGTGCAAACTAAGGTGGTAAGAATGTTGTATTCTCACTACTTACTTGTTTTTCAAGCTTGATTTTAATTTCTAATTTTTCTCTGCATTAATGTTATATTTTTGGTCATTGGTTTTTCCTGTTATTTTGTGTTCTTGTGCCTGCACTCTTTTTATTTTAAATAACACTCTATGGTAAACATTGTTAAGTTCAAACAGACTGCATAGAGTTCTGATAAGGCCCGTGAGGGTGGTTCCTGTTCTGCTGTGTTCTGGAGGACAGTTCTGTCCTCTGAGGTATCAGAAGCGTCAGCACCCATTTTAGGGCGTATGCGTCCTTTCATCCCTGGTACTGAGGGGATCACGTCAATGCATAGGGTTAGCCAGAACATAGGAGAGAGCTGGAGCTTTGCCTGCTTTCACGCCAGTTCTCCACTTAGCTAACTAATGTAAAAAATATGATGTGTCTCACATTATTTAACTAACGATTTAAAATTTAAAAATGAACTTGAAGGCATTCATGACATTACTGTAAGTGACTCTGATTTATTACCGGCACCATGAGTCATCTGACTTTCCAAGGCGCATCTCTCACACTTTTCTCACATAACATTATTCTTTCTTCATCAAAGCGTTACCACAAGCACTTGCCTATTTTGAACAGTCACCTAAATTTTTTCCATCATGTTTTTATTGGCTTCCAATCTATCTTAAAACACTAAATATGGTATTTAAAAAGAAAGCAAGAAAAAAATAAAGGGACGTAAGTACCAATGCATGTTCAGACAGCACTCATTTACTGCTTTTCATTGTTTAAAGTTTGCCTGGTCTGGCGAATTGAACCTCCCTGTACTCTGAGAGCACCTGACCTAGAGACTCAGTTTTTGTGGTGAAAGGAGTCCTGCCCTTGGACTCATTCAACCTCTACGGGACTATCAGATGAGTGAATACATACATACATACATACATACATACATGCATGCATGCATGCTTAGCCCTGCCCTCAAGAAGCTTATAAAAGAATCTCCTGTTAAATCCAGCGGGCAGTTCTCAGGAGACAGCAGCTGCATGTGATGGGTGCTCACAGCCCTTTATACATATATAAATTTTGCTGTCAGGATAACACATATTCTGAATTGTCTCTGAATTCAACAACAAATCCTTTTCAGTCAACTTTGCAGATTTCTGTTCTTCCAAACTTCTCTGTGGAGGGTTCTAGGGCTGAGTCCTTGGGTCTCCACTCTTCTCTTTCTACACAGACTCCTTTGATGACCTCGCTGTCTCTTAGATCTCCAAATACCATGAGGATGTATGGTTTAGAATTGTTATCTGCAGACCATATTGCTCAGTTGAATTCCAGAGTCATATCTTCACTAGGACATCTGCAAGATAAATATGAAATTTTCTTATTTTTCTACAGAGACGTTTAACCACAATCTTCTACATCTCAGTTTATCCTTACTCCATGATTACATTGACCCAGGCCAGATTATGGCATTATACCTGACTCTTTTTTTTACTCACACTGTCCATCTAACTGTTTAAATGACTCTCTGGGCATGCCTTTGAAGTATGGTATATCATAATCGGCTCACTTCTCATCACCTCTGTGGCTCTTACCCAGTGAGCCTCCATCATCCCTCTAGGGAAGATCCTGTTATTCCTCTGCTCAAAATCCTCCAGTGGTTCTACTTTTTACTGAGTAAAAGAGGGTCTTTCTAATGGCTGTGAACCACTGCCTGAGCTGCCCGCCCCTCCCCCCGTCACCCTTCTACCCGCAGCATTTCTCACCCGAACTTCTACAACAGTCACCTGCCCTTCTTGCCATCCTTTCGATATGCCAGGTGACTTTATGATTCAGGGCCTTACCCTGGCCCTTCTCTCTCTGTAGGTACTATCATCCTTCAGGTGTCTGGATGGGCTTTTCTCAAAAAGACTCAGCCTAATAAACATATTTAAAAGTGCAATGGGTTCTCTTCAACTTGTCTTTCAAATTGATGTCCCCTTTCCTGCGGTCTTTCCTCTAACATACTTGCATAACACACCATATAATGTACTTTTTATTGTGTTTACTATCTGTATCTATTATAAAATATAAGCTTTGCAAGGGTTGACATTTTTACATCAACCCTTGCTCTATTGCTAAATGATTCTAAGTACCTAGAACAGTGCCTGGCACTAGTAGCTGCTTTGTAAGTATCTGTTGGGTGTATGAAAGGACGTGAGATGAGTTTATGGTCAGTCATTTAACAGGTTATTCCCAGGTACTTAGAAAAATGGAAACTCAAGGATGTCTCTGGACTGCACACTTGTTTTTGGAAAAGGGGATTATGTATATTTTCTCTACTTCCTAAAGTTTTGGGTGGTGAAATAAGTGCACACTATAGAAGTATTTTTCACTTTGAAGTTCTACACACACACAGAGATATTCACACAAAATTCCTGTCCAACATGCTTCCGTAGGAGCTCTCCCCTCGTCAGGAAGGCGCGGACGGTGCGTCTCGTCTTTCCTCTTCCTCTCTCTCCCTCTGTCCCTGCGCCTTGCTTCCTGCCCCACGTCCTTTTGCTCGTCAGTCTAGTTGAATGCTGTCTTTTCTCAAAGTCTCAAAAAAAGCCATGTATATAATTTGAAGTTTTCCCTGAGTAATCCACTTCATGTTTATTTCTGTTTTCTCTGAACTCCAAGTGCATTTATAGTTCAGACAGAGAAGCTTAAAGACAAATATCCCTGGCTGTTTGCCAAAATACATTTCTGGAAAATACTTCATACCCTTCATCATTTTAAAGCTTAACATTCCAAGGATATGACTTTCTGATCAAAGAGATAACTTAAATCACAAATGTGGCCAATGAGCTATCATAACCATCCAGATAAAAGACACTTGACAGAACAGTAAAATGACTTCATATATACCTATTCTATACCAGTGGTATAAAGTAGTGTACATATTGATTTTCCCAAGTCCCCTAATGTTCTTTATAGTTACAAATAACACATATAACTATAACTTTCTTACATAAATTTTATAGAAAATATCTGCTAAGTGTAAACAGCATCTGTTAAAAATATAATTAACACTTATTTTTACTCTCTTGTCATTAAAGGCTTTGGGGAATTAAAAAATAATAGCCATCAAGATAAGTTTAAACTGATATCTTCTTTTCCTTACAATTTTGTATTCATCAAAATTATTTCATTTTTTCTAGAACTGTCCTCCATCTTAGAATCCTTTCTTTTCATAAATCTCTAGCTTGCCCTTCTCTTGTTACTGAAAGGCATGATAGCGCATGAAATTGTATGAAGGAATGTGAAAAGTGGGGCAACAGGAAGAATAGTGGCCGTTTAAAACAGTTGGGGAATAGGAAGGAACAGATCAATGTAATTGTGCTGTGCCCCTGCCATGAAATCTCTAAGTTCCTTGAGGACAGAGCTGAATCGCTTTGTAGATTGTCCAGATCGCCTGCCTGCTTTTACCTCTGAGTCTTTTCTTGAGCCATTTCTCCAGCTGGAAGAGGCAGGTCATTTTATCAGTTTCTTGACAACACATTTAGCCTAGAAGCAAGAGAGGAATATTGTACCAGATGACATAATTTGGTGTAATTTATTCTGGAAAATCCAAACTATTACTAGTTACGTGACTGTTTTCAAATGAGGCTCCGTGAAGGGCTTCTGCTCCCCTGCAGGCAGAGGCTGCACCGGCAGTTTAAACTGTCCTGGACTAGTTAAACACACGATCTGTAACTGTCACTAACAAGGCAGTCAGTTGTTGGATGGCAAGAGAACTCGGGCTTGATCCTTACTATCTTCACCTTCTACTTTTTGTTCATGGCATCAGTTGATGCAATGCAGATAATGGGCTTGGTCACCATTTGCATTTCAGCTTTTCTTCCTAGCTGTGGATGACCAGCTTCATTATATTCCTGCCCAACTCTCACATCGTATCCAAACCCATTCCAAAATGTGTACCTTTGTATCTTTGGAAATTGCAAAGGGATTCAAGCAGACTTGGTTCGGGTTTTCTCATCAATATCTCAGAGCTCTTCTTTCCTGTAGCCAATCGCACAATAAATGACTTTACTTCCCTCTCCCTAATCTCTCTGTGGTTGGTGTTCTTATAGAAGACTAGCTTTCCACTTAATATGTCGGTGTAATATAATATTAACTCTTTATTCCTTTATGTTATAGGTAATGGCTACTTAGTTTTTCCCTAAGCTGAGTTTCATAATTATAATTATGTTTTAAATAAGTAATTTAAGGGTTTTTAAGCTGTTGCATTCCTTTTTGTTAATTACTCTTACACATTTAAACTTTATATTTGCCTCAGAATGTAATTGTTTTAAGTGTGGTCTGAGTATTACTTATGCAACCTAATGGAGTTTCACCTTTGCAAATTCTTCATGCACTAATGATTGGGATAGTGAGAAATAACTCATCAGCTCCTGTCACAGAAGTGACAAATAAAATGTTATTTGCAAGAGTGCATCATCTTAAAATTGTCATTCAATACATTACAATTCAAGCTACCCTAATTTCATGATTTCAAATGATCAGGCTTTATAAACTTTACCACAGAGACTATTTTGAGTCTCTGTATTTTACCATTTCTTCTGTTAATGACCACCTCAGTATGGTTCTGATCACAGATTTATGATCTCACCAGTTTTATTCGATGCAGTACACTAGAAAAGACAGCTTCTATTGTTATGAAAAACTATCTCTAGAGGGAAGTAACAATGCATGTTAAATTCTAAATTTAGATCCTAGTTAAAAACATGATTGAAACTGCCCTGGGCCTTCTGAGCAGTGTCCCCAGGGCTCTGTGGGTGGCGTTCACCCAGTGTGCACCTCTGCGGGGTCAGTCCCAGCACCAGTGAGAGCTCGGCCCCCTCTGCTTGTGCGCACCTGCCCCTGTGCACAGACTCTTCTCCCCATATTTGGAAGGGTTTTTTCTGGTTGGTTAATATTCCTGTTGTCCTAAACCTGTTCTCATAAAAAACCTAAACTCTTCCAAATCTGTGGCCTTGGAAAAAAACAAAATAAAACTCTAGGTTCTGACTAATCCATCCTGCGTAGCTGTAAATCCTAAATCCTCTTTTCCTAGCACATAAAAACAAGAACAAGAACAACCAAAAACCTTGCTCTTGCATAAGGAAACAGCAACTTCCATAGCTAATGTTTCCTGCAGCCCTAACTTGGGGGAAAAGCTGAAGGCTGCTTTTGTTGTTGAGTTGTTGTTTTCAATGGCTTGTTCCTTCTCCCTCTTTCAGAAGTAATGCTTTGGCAACAAGATACCAAGAATTAAAAAGCATATCCCAAGTGACTTAGCAAACATTTACATATCATACGTGCATATATTCTGCATCTGCATATGCTATCTATATTTACTGTGTTTACTCATGAATGACGTACCTTTGCATCAAAATGAATTTGTTTCTGGTTATTTAATGGCTGCTTAATAATCCGTCATGTTGGTAAGCAGTATTTTTAAACTCCTCTCTTAATATTGATTTGGATTTTTTCCAGTCTGTCGGTAGCATATTAGCACTTTAGCTACATATTGAAATAGTTCTTAATGAACCATATTTTACTGAGGTTTTTTTCTGAATTGGAGGTTCTACTCAAAAAAAGAATTTTCTCATTAACATTTTACAGAGTTTTAGGCAGAAAATATTTTTCAGCAAAAGACAAACAAATCACCCAAATCAATGTGGAACTCTATTAATTCATGTTAATTTCATTTATTAATGACTATTTATTTTATAAATTTTAACATAGAGACCAATACAAATTGAATTTCATACAAGTCTGAAATAACCACATTCCCAGAAACAACTTTTAAAAACCAATAAACTATAAGTGCCTTATTTTTTGCAGAAAGAATTCCTCAGTGCATCTCATATTTGCACACACACACAGAGATCCACCCACACACTACCTTAACCCATCAGTTTGAGGTAGCAAAGGTTTTTTTCCCCAAAAAAGTAATAATGATAAACATGTTACTTGGGAAGAATCAGTGTTTACCTATTTTGCAGTATCACTTTGAAGTCCATGATTTTTAAATGAGAAATAAGTTACCAAAATATGGTAAAGAAAATAAATAGGCATTTTAGATGATTCTAATCCCCAAATCTTTATTAATTTGATGACTACTTTTTGACTATTTTATAACAAAAGATTCTTTCCCTGATATTTGCTCATTTTTACTAATTGTTAAACATTTGCATGGTGATGGATGGAGACTTGACTTCAGGTGATAAGCACAGAATATGGTGTCTTTTGTGGCCAGTGGTAACAAACAACTCAGTAAATTTAAATTTGAAAAGAAATAACTGATTTGTAGTTCAGGTATATATGACAAATATTATTGGGTTTCAATCCCATTAATATTATCTGAATATTTAATTTTGACTTTTGCATTCTGGTCTTCAAGTTTGTAGTTCAGTGTGAAGACCCAGTCGTGTCTGTGTCTTCACGTGTGTGCACCTGTGAACACCTAACCCTCCGACCGTTTCTTCAGATTTGAGTCTTCCCTCGCTTGTGGTGATGTCTGTGCATTGAAAGGTCTTATAACAGACACAGCTTATCTTCTGTGAAACACCTGCTTTATAAGTGGGCATCTCCATGAACCCTCTATTCCCACTTACAACAGTGGCCCCACCTTGCAGCCAGAAATGTGTCTTGCTCATTGCGGATGTTCTGCAGGGCCTGAGTCAGTGCCTTATACCTACTAGATTTATAATAAATATCATTGAATTAAATTTGTAGCAGTGAAATAGCAGCAGTAGAAATTCCCAATATAACACTTGCTTATTTACCTTAAGTTTATTTGCTGATTCATTCAATAAATCAGGGAGCTCAAATCTATCATACTGATAATGAATAGAAAAATAATATTATGTGTAAATGAATAACTTCTTCATGTTCCAGCTGCCTCCTTTTCTTCTTCTGATTATTTTCTTTATTGTACAGTCTAAAAATACATGGAAGTAGCCCTGGCCATTGTGGTTCAGTTGGCTGCTGGGAGACCCCACGGTGAGAGGCTGCAGGTTGGGGTCCTAGTCAGGGCAAATACGGGCGTACCTGGGTTGCAGGTTTTATCCCTGGTCTGGGTGTGTGTGGTCCCCAGTCCAGGTGTGTGTGGGAGGCAAACAATCAATGCTTCTCTCTTGCACTGATGTTTTTCTCTCTCCCTTCTCCTCTCTCTAAAAAGCAATGAGAGAAATGTCCTCAGTTGAGGATTAAAAAAGTATAAAAAAAGAAAGGTATATATGAACCACTGCTCTTTGAACAAACACCTTTATCAATCCTTAGAAAACAAATATAGCTGTGATTTCAGTTCTGGGTACTAGGTTTTAAAATGATGTATCAGAAATGCCAGTTTTAAAGAACTGAATAGTGGGATGCCATTTTTATATCCAAACTCCATATAGTCTTGATCAGTGGAAGAAATTTACCTCCATATATTCAGTTAAATTTTATTTTTTCATGAGGTACTTCTCATTATGCCAGGAGGCCTAATTAAGACTTTTTGAAAGAAACTTATGCTGTTATTTGCCTAACATCTTCCTTCCAGGGATGTCAAAGTGACTTGTAGACATCTGGTGGCAGATATTGTCACTTGAAAATTTCTGTTGACATAATGTGGTACTGTTCCAAGGTAATTGTCAACCAAGAAACTAATTTATTGTATTGTGATCCTAGCATTGTTATTATATAACAGAATAAATAAGTTAATAAACTAAATGTCACCACAGGTAAAAAACCTGTTTATTCTTAAACACTGAGAAGATTATTTCCATAATATTGATGAACATTATTATTATGTAAGAGAATAAATAAGTTAGTAAACTAAATGTCACCACAGGTAAAAACCTGTTTATTCATAAATACTGATGAGTTTATTACAATCTTAAATGGAATTTATATTTAGCTAAATGTAACCTTAGAGATCTTTAAATTGTCTTTCTTAAAAAGAAAATTATATATAACTATTTAAAAGGTTTAAAAATAGTTCATAATATGCCCTGGCTGGTGTGGCTCAGTGGACTGAGTGCCGTCCTGCAAACCAAAGGGACGCAGGTTCAATTCCCAGTCAGGGCACATGCTTGGGTTGCAGGCCAGGGCCTCGGTTGGGGGCGTGCAAGAGACAAGCACACACTGATGTTTCTCTCCCTCTCTTTCTCCTTCCCTTCCACTCTCTCTTAAAATAAAGAAATAAATAAAATCTTTATAAAGAAATAGTTCATAATAGAAATAAAGATTTGATCACTTCATTATATAAAACAAATGAAACACCAGTAAAATTCCCTCTATCATCTGTGAAGAATTTTAAATACAGAACTGTTTGTTCCAAATGTTTTTCCTACTATGCAGTCATGTAAATTTAATTGCATCTAACTACTACCCTAAAAATCTATTTTTACTTTGGAGTATTAATGATTCTGGGCAAGTCGGATCTTCTTTTGTCATTTTTCAAGTCCCAAACTTTAAAATGATATGCTTGTTGTATTTGCCAGGCTTTTAAAAGAAGCCTCAAATAAAGCACGTAAGTTGAAATGAATTTGTGGAAAGCTGTGTTTATAGGTTATTTTCATTACACCTTGAAAAGAGTTTTGGCACTTCATTTTTGAAAAGCAGCTTTTTAGAACCTTTGTATTGTAATTATCTTTTTGTTGTGTTCGCAGCAATTAAGTGGCAAAGGAGTAGGATGCACTTTTCCTGCTGACAGTAATTGACCACACTACAGTCTTCCCCTTCATTGTTAGGAACATAGAACTTTTCTCATCAGTCACTGGAGACTCTGAAATCTGGGTTTTGTTCCTTACATCAGGAACAATGATTCTTTCACAAGTGGCCCAATTAGATTTTTAACCACAAGTAAAAAATATTCTAGAGTAATACTCTGAAATCCCTTTTGACAATATTATGAAAATACACTTAGGAGTTTCCACAAGGTGTAGTTGGTATGTGTGCTTCCATCTGTCTGTGTTGACACAATGGTCAAGATAAGCCTGAAATGCTTGTTTGCTTGGATATTTTCCATTTCCCATCTCTCTTTTCTTGATCATATAAGTCCCACAAGTTGAGTTCAAAAATTCTTTCTAGCTATTGGGTAATTGTCACTTTATTTCTATGTCCTGCACAGTTTGCTGGGGCTCACGGTTTGGATAGCGAATTGAAATCGTTGAGAATTTGGGTGGCATTCAAGAGTGCATGTGGTTTACAACTGCTGCCAGGTTTTTCTGGCATAAATGTTATGGAGGGTCAATGTACCATATTGGTAGGGAAATGTTTGAAAATGGCTTTTTTAAAAATTAGTACATTAACTGTTATTAAATTATCAAATTGAATGAATTAAAAGGATAGGAAACAAATCTATCATAGGCTTTGAGAGATAAAGAATTTCATGGAAGTTATGTTATCGCAGTGCAGAGAAAAACATATCAGTGCTGGAAATATGCAATATAAAGGACAATTAACTCTTTGGCAACCAGAAGCAACCAAATGTATGCTGGTAATCATTAGGAAGGAGGAGAGACAAAATCTAATTTCATTTAATTCTTGTTATACGTCCCTTGCTCAAGAGAAGTTAATAGACCCAGTTTACAGATTTAAAACAAACAAACAAAAAACAAACCCAACCCTGAGGATGAAACCCAGTCCATGAATAGGGGAACCAGGGTTTAAATCAAAAGCTGTTGGACTATCAACCAGTGGTTTTCCGATTTCCGCATGCTCCCTGACTGTGTGATGAGTATGGAAACAGGATCATATACTATTAGAACCAACAGTATTGACATTGGACAGTGAATTATACCCTGGCTTCTCTACTTACTGGGTAATTTACTCAATACCTAGTAGTCTAATACTTAATAGCCTCAACTGTAAAAACTTTCCACAAATAAGCAAATGACCCATCACCGTCACTAATGAGAGTAACACTGCCAACCACAAAAACAGTGACATCAGTAAGTATATCACACAACTCCTTCTTATTCTCTCTGTCCACTGATATGTATTTATCACTAACACATGTCAGACATTTTGCTGGATACTGCATGTACTGTGGTAAATAACATATTTCTGCACCTTCCCATTCAGAATTCTAGGTTAGTGGAGGGAAACAGTAAACAAATATATTTTTTTGGCCTCAGGACCTAGGACAAATTAAATAAACTACTAGATATTAAAGTGGGGGTAATTTAGGTGATATAGTCGTATAACATGTGACAGGTAAGTTGATACCTGAAAATGTAGGAGGATGAGGAGGAACCAGGATGCTGAGAAGGCAGGGTAGGGACATAACAGGTAGCAGGAACAGCAGAAACTAAGTCCTCAAGGGTGTCAAGCTCTTTGTGATGTTGAGGAACTACCAGACCATTGTAGCTAAAACTTATACAGAAGGGAGATGGTATGAGTTGAGGGGTTTAGAAACCAAGTGAGGATTACAACGGGGAACTGTTGGAGAATATGAGGCAAGAAAATGACATAATCAGATATATGATAGAAGCAAGTCATAAGTCATGAATTGGAGATGATGGGAGAATGTGTGGGAAAAATGAAAACAAAGGGATTATTTTAGCAATATTAGTATGGCTTGATTTTATCTTACACCTACATGGTAGTAGAAAAGTTGGAGAAAAATAGATATGTCAGTGATATAATTTAAAGGTGCAATTGGCCAAACTTGTTGATGAATTATTAGATGCAGTCCTAATAGAGAGGGAGGGATAAAGAATGATTCTTAGTGTCCTCGCATATTATAAGAATGTTTATAGAAACGGTCATTGTTTCTTGCATAAAAGAGACTTAAAATTACAGAAATTAGGAGGCTACACTTCATTTTTTTTACTGAGCACAAAATTCATCTTAGTCATTTAGTCTTTTTTAATTGCTACTTAAAATTCCAGAATGTTTTCTAATGCGAGCATGCTAATCTTCACTCCTATCCCAAAAATGATATTATTATAATTCCTGAGGGAACATTGCCTATATCTGCAAATAAGAAGTTAACTAAATTATCTTTATGATTTTTTCTCAGTCAATCATGAATGACTAAAATTCTAGAATTTACCAAATATTTTTATTTCTGATGGAGAGAGGAGTTTCTTGATACTTATGGATTGTTACATTTCAAGGTAACATTTTTCTGGTTAATTAGTGTTCTGTGGAATCTTCTTGGCAAATTAACTGGAGCTAGAGTGTAGTGCAAAATCAAGAGACTAAATATAAAGCATCTAACAAAGTTAGAAACATGAATTGGACTCAGAATTCTAAGACTAGATTCAAAATCAGAGAACAAGATTTTGGTTAAAAGCAGAGAGTAAGTAATTATAAAAGCATCAATTAATTAATCAATTAACATTTATTTGGTACAACACTGACAGTTATTATTAGTTAACGTGATCCCCACTGTCACTGTTGCTGAGTGGACTATTTGGAGAGCTTTTTCTGCAGGAATGGGACAGCAGAAACCTGTGGAGACAATGACCTTTTTGAAGTTCCGGTTTTTGTTTTGTAAAACTGGGATTTTCTTTTTGACATCAAGGAACACATCAGAATGCCTTTAAGTAAAAGTAACAAATAATTCTCTCTTAGCTATTTTAAAACATGTCTGGGAGACAGTTATAACAATTTGCCCTCAGAGTGGCTTGATACTGGATACACAGTATGAACACAGACATTCAATTACTTTGACAATGGTGTCCCAGGGAATGACGGTAGTTCTGGAGGTCTGTTGTCACTTCATTGGAACATGCAGTGAACAAGCCTCCTAAAAGTCAGGGTACATCCGTCGAGTTTATTGTGCCTGTCATGACATTCATCTGGCAAGAAAATGCCTATCTCTTAATAATTAAAGTGACTACATAGTTTAAGCTCTATTGCACAGATAGGGAAACTCATGGCTGGTGTATTGTCACTCCCTCTGCTGCGTGCGCGTGGCAGACATCAGTAATTGATCTTGGCATGCTTTCCTGCTGAGCCTACACTTGGCCTCACAGTGCCTGTGAAAAAAGGACACTCCAGGCAGCCCCTGACAATCGATTGGGGCTGGCAATGGAATGAAAGTGATTTGTCATTCTTCTTCTATAGGAGTCAATCTGTGCTCTGCTTAATATAGAAAATGGCATCCTGGCATTACATTAACATCGTGATGTATGTTTCAGAGGTTTAAAAAACAGTAGCACATGATAGTGGTATATTTTAAGGAAACAGAAATCATTTCTCTGGGAATAAGCCGTATGACATCTGAGTTTTAGTGGGGCTCCATTGTAAAGAAAATTGAATAATTGTTAGGAAACTTTTTTCAACCATGGTAACAGTGAGATTGACGGCCATGCAATCTTATTTTGACGCCATGATACAGCAATAACAGGTCATGAATGGCTAAATCATTTCATCGTATAGTTTCTGAATACTTACAACGTAGTAAAAAATTTCTTCGTATTGAGGAAAGCACAAAACAAAGGTAAGACTGGGGCCTGACCTCAAGCAGCCTAATCACCAGATAAAGTGGAATTGCTCGGAAGAAAGCAGCAACTTCATTTTCTCTGAAGGACTGTGACAAAGAAAAACCTGCTGTCGTGGGAAGAAGGTGACGTGTTACAGAGAACAAAACTCAAGTTCTCGTCTGGGGCGAGAAAAATGATCAGTCTCATCTAAATTCCATTTGTGGGTTGTTCTATCTCACAATATAAACTCAAATGATTTAAATTTTACCTTAAGTAAAC
Organism: Trachops cirrhosus; assembly: GCA_028533065.1. Classification (NCBI taxonomy): domain Eukaryota; kingdom Metazoa; phylum Chordata; class Mammalia; order Chiroptera; family Phyllostomidae; genus Trachops; species Trachops cirrhosus. Next base: position 72,789,735 of record CM052548.1, on the reverse strand, counting down.
AACCTTAAATCTTCTTTATGATCATGTTTAAAATTCCATTTTGTATTGTTCAATTACAATTGTCCCAATATCCCCCCATTGCTGTCCCCTGCCCTGCCCATCCCCTGCTCCATCCCATTATATTTATTTTTTAAAGATTTTATTTACTTTTTATTTTTTTAGAGAGAGAGGAAGTGAGAGAGAAAGAGAGGGAAAGAAACATCATCTTGTGGTTGCCTGTCGCACACCGCCTACTGGGGACCTGGTCTGTACCCCGGCATGTGCCCTAGACTGGGAATCGTACTGGCAACCCTTTGATTCTCAGTTCAGTACTCAGCCACTAAGCCATAGCAGCCAGGGCCCCATCCCATTACTTTTAAAATAATGTTAGTTTAAAGCTACTTGAAAGCATAAAGCATTTGATTTATATCTTTATGTGCTAACCTTCCTTAGCAGTATTTTTAAGAAAGGTAAAATTTCTTTTTGAATGAACACAACTATAATATTTACACAGATGACAACCATTCCTTGGCATTTTAATTTGCTGTGTGACTCTGCTCAAGTAACTGCTCAAGTGACACAATTTATCAGGTTCTCGGTGTTCCTAACTGTAAGATGAAATGTTCTTTTTGTATTATTTCTTAATTTCAATGGTAAGGAAAAAGTAATTCTTTGCTGAGTGTTTACTATTTTCAAGACATTTTTCTGGACCGAAAAGCCCAACTTTTATTTCCAAAGCTAATTGTCCTCAAGGTCCGGGTTGTCCCAAGGGTGGCACTGTCTCATGGCCTGTGGGTGTCCTCTCAGGCCACACGTGCAGGAGTGGCCTTGACTTGCTGCTCCCAATGACCTTGGCCCTGGTCTTTCTCCAAATTCTCCTGAGTCTCCGAAATCATGACTGCCAGTTTTTCTGGCTCGTGTATTGTTTCTTTCCCTACTGATTCTGTTTCTTTATGCCTAGTGTATGATTTCCCACTTCTGACAATCTTGTCTTGCTTATCTACTTGCCTTTCCTCAGCAAATATTCTTATTGCCCTTTATGCTGTGGATCTCTAGGCTCACCTCTTAGGCACTGGACCTCTACTGAGAAGTAGTGACTAAGAGATACTACAGATGCACAGTTTAGGTACTCATTTTACGAAGCTTAATTCTGGTGAGGGTTATTATATCATGGTTTTAACAGATAATCATGGAATAGTACAGTAGGGTATAAAATGATGCCAGTGAAGAACAAAGGAAGAAAAACTTCGGTCTACATATGGAGACTGGATTCCCTAAGGAATTTTAATTTGTTTGGAGTTGGGATTTTAATATATAAAACCTGTATCAATTATTTGGACTATACATTAATAATTAAACTGAGTTTACCTAAGTGGCATCCATACAAATCAACTTCATAACTACATTAGGAGACAAATTTGAATTATAATCCTGGATTTCTCATTTTATTAGCTGTATGAGTTAGAGATAGTTATATACTTCTCCAAAGCAGAAAATTTCTATATATTAACATTATTCAGTTTTAAGGATTAATCTAGGGCATCTACATATTTTCGAAGATGGGACTTGGGGCATAAAAGAAATGCTGTTTTCTCCACGTTTCCCTCTAGTGAAGTACTTCTGGGCATCCTTGTAGATAGTTTCATATGTGTCATGTTGAGAAAAATACTCTTCTCCCAAAAATGACATATAATCCCCATGTGGCTCAGGATCAGCTTTTCTAAACAATTAAAGGGCCAGCACCACCTGGATGGCTTCCTGTATGGGAATGCATTCAGGGAGAGTAACAGTTCATACCTTCATGCATGAAAGGCACGAAGATTGTCTAAAAAGTCAACTTTACAGCCATTCCTTTAAATACTTTTCATTATTTTTTTAAAATGAACCAAATGCAAGAAACTTAGTGTATAGTTCTACTAATTTAATTTCATAGCATCTGGCTGCCCCCGATATCTTTAATTGCACTCTCTAGGTATAAGTCTTAGTGAAAACCTTCACATGTGTACAAAGATGTATGGACTGGAATGTTTAATCAGTTATTTTTCATGATGAGAAAGACATAAAAACATCTAATGCCCATCAATAGGATATTGAATTTATGAGTTGATAATTGAGGTTAGTTGTGAAATGTATAAATAAATGTCCATTAAATATCATAGAATCACATAAATAATGTTAGCAAAGTAATAATTAAGTTGTAAAGGAATATACAGCTTCCCCTCGTGGGGCAGGGAGGGCGTGGTGGGGTGAAAATGGAGACAATCGTACTTGAACAACAATAAAAAAAGGAATATATAAGGTATGAACACTTTGTATAAGTACAAAAGTATATATGTATATACACACACACGTGTATATATACTTTTATACACACACACATACACACATATATGGTCTACCCGCCAAAAGTCCAGCCATTGTTAATATTGAGACTGGTTTGCATAATATTAGTGTAACCTGGTAGCCAAGGAGAGAGGACTACAATGCACATGCGTGAACAAGGACAACTTCACTGTACTAGTCAGTGGGGGTGGTAGACGCCATTGAGTGAGCGTGTGTACTGTGTGGCTGTTGCCTTCAAAATGATTGAACAAGGCAGAGAGAAAGTGAATCTAATGCTAAGACCTTTGAGGCATGGTGAGAGGGGGTTGTGGCCTGGAGTTCCCTAAGTGATTGCCGCATGGGGGAATCATAGTCTTTTTCTTTTAATCTCTTGACAAAGACAAAATGGTATAGAATTAGAAGAATATGAATTAGAGAATTAGAAGAAAATACTGATAAATAATACATAAAGTGCATATGCAAACTGGAAAAACATTAAATCCAATATTAAAATGAACAGCATTTGAACTAACAATTCAAGGAAGCAGTATAAGTTGCTAATAAATATATGAGAAAACGGTTCACTTGAAATCAGATATAGTAAGTATCCTATAAAGCTACCTAAACATTTAAAAGGGTAAGTCTCAGTGTTTTTGCCTGTACAGTTGAAATGGGCACTATTCCCTGACACTGGCCATTATATAACATTTTTAGATATCAATTTAGTAATAAATTATAGAAACATGAAATACTTTTATCTCTTCTCTAATAATATCTCCTAAAGAATCAGTGATTTCAGACAAAGACTCATGTTCATGTGTATTCTTCAAAGGATTCATTGCAATGCAGAATAATTGGAAATAATGTAAATATTCAGTGATATCTGTACCTTGTTCTGAATATTTATTTACCCTTCAGGCCACTATGTTTGGAGAAAACAAAAGGTGACTCAACAGTTTTACTGTTATGCATTGTGATACTCCACGTTGAGTCAACCTTGGAGGAGAAAGTGAAATACAGAGAAATGTATATCACCTTTTTCCAGCCCACTTGCCTGGGAAGAGACTTGTATCTACATAATCTATTGATTGAGTTACTTATATCTGCTATTACTCTTACTACCTTCCCTCTCTCACTCCAGTTCTAAACGCCTTGAATGTCTTCCATGTCCCCTCGGCAGGGCCTAGCACCGTGCCACGGGCCACACATTCCTCAGGAGTGCCCGAGGAAAGCCTTGGCCGAAGAAATAAACCAGCAGCCCTCGCAAAAAGCCAGGTTTTGTTAGGAGAGTGCACTTGCAGTTTGTTCAGTTAAAAATCGTTTAGCATAATCTAAATGCAGATGAAACTAAGAATGTCTATAAGCAGTTCATGGTTGCTTATAGCTGAACCTTGGAAAATGCTGTGATATTAAAGAAAACAAACATGTGACTTCAGACATTTTGAGGCAGCCGTGAGTTGTTTTGAATTCTCTAAACTATTACTCTTTTCAGGTTTCAGGATTTCCAAAAGTTTGATGACAGGTTTTATTTTCAGGCTTTTATTTTTAACTGAAGCACATCAAGGATAATTCTGCACCAATTACTTAATGTTTTCAAAGCTGCTGCAGTTACTGCCAGTGCAAGGAAATTCTGCTTCAATTTGCAAGGAATTAAAAAATAAACAATATTACAAAATAATTCCATAACCTTTATTGCTTTTTAAGCCACATGGACATATCTAGTTATGACAATTACAATAAAATATGTACTTGGTACATCAAAATGCTAATCATCCTAGTTTAAAGATCAAATTATATTTTTCCTGTTGAATGATAAAATTATCTTTTACCAAATCTGCTTACATAACAAGTGAATTTACTGTTCAATCATACTTGCTCTGAAATAATTTCCACGGCAGCGCTACCTCATGTGCTGGGTAGAAGGAGGTTAATGCAAAGGTTTCGACTTCTGCCAAGAATCCGCGGTATAATTGGGGAGGCTCTGTGAGCTATTTTGCTGGAAGCCAGTCATAAAGTGCCACATCTGGGGCTATCAATCCATTAAAATGAAAGGCTTACAAACACTGCAGAATATATTTTCACCCATCATTATGACAGATACTAAATAAGATAAAGATCACAACCTGTCCCCAGGACTCCAAGTCCATCTGTCTGAAGGTGGCAGGTGTTATCCCTCTCATTATTTAACACCAAACTGATGGGCTGGAGGCCCCAGGGCTGTCCGCGTCTGCGGCGCCGTCTTGAACACGCATTTTTCACTCATTTTGAGCAGGTCTGTTACTTTTCCTACATACTAAACAGTCTCAAAGTTTCTGTTTGGTCAAACTGATACAGAGTTCAGGCCATCTGCTGTGTTGACATGGCAAACTTGTACCTTTAAAAATGTAAAAATTATCAGAACAATCTAATTGACTGTTCATTGAGTGAGTCTCCGCCATTGTTTTCTATTACGCTACTATAAACTTTTGTCCTGAAGGCATTCTACCAAGACTGAATCACAGGATATTCACCATGGAAGGGGCTTGAGAAGGTGAGCATACCTTAATTGTTATGGAAGATGTATGAGGTTGCAGACAGATGTGATTTGCTCAAGGCCAGCCAGCTACTCCTGGGCGGAGCTCTGTTGGGCCTGAGAGTAGCCACACATACAAACCCCTGCTCTGTCATTTAAACGTTCCGGGTCATCATTGTTCTACTTGTGGATCAATTCCTTTGCCAGTTCTAGCTGTGTGTGTGCATGTTATATGTTTATATATGTGTGAGTGCATACGCATGTACATAAAGACACGGATACTTGAATATACTTGGTTTGAAGCTTGCCAGCTGTAGATATACCTTGACTTTGAGGAAATATTTAGTATATTTCCTTTAAAAAGTCATTGCTGTTTTCAAATGATTTGGGTTTAATTTTGCCTGATGGGCTTTAAACAAAGGGAAGTAAGGGACAGTGGTTCTTCAGGAGAAAACAGCCGAATGGGAAACATGAGAGAGTGGAACTAATCCCAGCTGCATTCATCATGATTATTGGTGTTGAAATTGTAAGGTGATAGTAAATTAGAGAGCAAAGCACACACAATAAAGCCATTTATATGATAGAAAAAGTTAGAAGAGATTAAGTTTATATAATAATTTTTTTGTAGAAAAGTCAGTAAACTAATGTTGTACAAATCAGGATAAACAAATATCTCATTTTCTCCATGATGAGTATCTATTGAGTTTTCAGTGAGGAAATACAGCAGTGTAGATATAGCAATGTTGCTGTAATGGTGAATGCACAAATTTTTTTAAAAAAGAAAAAACATGCTTAAATCAGAGCATTAAAGATTTGGTTTTCAATTCAGGAAATAATGAATTATTTGGGTCCACCTAATTATTATAATATCTACACAAACATATACAATGTACACACATACATATACCTTCATGCACACTATAAACAATCATGCATATTTTCTTTTTAATTTGAAAAATAACCAATATACATGCAGAGAGCTTGAAAAATAGCAAGTAAATATTTACTATATCCACCCACAGAAAACTATCCAGAATATTAAATAACATTACCATAGTCATAAACTGCTGGCTTTTATTAACTGCAGTTGCTATGTTTCATATGACCTTGCAGTCTTACTTAAATTTTTATGATTACTGTATTGTTCTATCCTCCCAATGGACCTATGAGATTGTTTGGATAAAAAAGACAGCTAAAAGCAATTTCATAGCTAGAAAGTAACAAATACATGAACGCAGATCTTCTGCGTTACTACATTAGGGTTTCTCAAGTACTTGTCTCAGGAAAAAAAAAACCTCAATAAAGTTCAAATTCTTAGCCTCTCCTCCCAAACTCTGAGAGTGGGCCTCGTCCAACTGTATTTAGAAAAGCTTTCCAGCTGATTTTGATGCAGGCAAGTCAGGAAACTGCTCTCTATCGATAATTGGCCGGTATTGAAGTGTAGCCCGCTTCTCTGAAGGAGCAGGGAATGACTCCGGGGATAAAATCCAATCCCGTGGAAAACATTCTCACGTGTAATAGGTTCCAGTATCTAACGGCCCAGTATAGGGTCGTTTCTCAGTAAGAACGTACTCTTTTTCATTGTTTGCATTCTACAGCTCTACTTTCATGTAGGAGGCATCTCAGTATTTTAGAAATTCTTATGCTTTGACCACTGTAACCATGCTTTCCAAATTAAAAATCAGTACTTATAAGGTGGGGACTAGAGAGAATACTTTCATTTTGCAATTTCTTGATAAGCAGGTGCATTAGCTCCCCGTAACTGCTGTAACAATTTACCACAAACTTAATGGCTTAAACAACAGTACATTTATCCTCTTATCATCCTGGAAGATAGAAGTGTAAAATCAAGACTCCAGCCATTCTGTGTTCCTTCTAGCAGATCTAGGAGGCAGTACCTTTTACAGCTTCTAAAGTCTGCCTGCATTCTTTGTTTAGTGGTCTTTTGCTCAAATCACTCCAGTTACTTGTTTCTGTTATCGTGTCTCATATATCTTCCTATTAATGTTGACATTCTTTCTTCATTTATATGAGGACCTTTGTGATAATCCAGAATAATCTTCGCATCCCAATATTCTTAATTTAATGCCCTCTGCCAAGTCTCTTTTCCATATAAGACTCTAGGTTCTAGGTTTAGTCAGAGTTTCTAGGGATTGTAACATGGACATCTTCGGGGCGAGGGGGCTTAGTCAGCCTACCATATAGGGGCAGATGTAGTTAAATTATTTATTTGATCAAGATAATTCAGAACCTATCTGCAGGCACGGTGCCAGAGGCAGCAGAAACAAACAAAATTCATTAGATTCACATGCTATAGACCTTATACTAGGGTTAAATTGGTCATTAAGTTACCCAGTGATAAATGGCTGCACATCGCGAGGCAAGGGCATTGCAGAAAGACATTTTGCTGCACTGTCATTGTAACTCTACGGGTCGGTCTACTGAACTCCGAGCACCGTTAAGGGAGAACCCTATTTCCTTCAGCAATTTTGAGATTCCTGAGCTCATCTCAGTGCCTGACACACAGTCAGCAGTAAAATTAGTAAGTTTGAGTTGAGTGTCAATGTAACATGAAATAAAAATTTTCTAGTAAAACATTCTAGTCTTTCGTTAGAGAAATTTCATGACTATTAATATTTGACTTATCTGCTAGAAAGTGTTTTATTTTAAAGCCATTCTTGCCTTTGATAACAAGAAAAGTAGTAAAATATGTGAGTTAGTTAAGACTCAGTGATGCACAAAAGATATATTGTACAAGGCAGATGGCAGAAATTAGGGCATAAAACTCAGAAGAGATAAACCTTCTATAATTAAGAAAGAAAGGAATCAATTAGTATGCCAATTAAAAGTAGAATTCTGAATATAAATCCCAACATATATAGTTTAAAGTTACGGTGGTAAAAAAAAATACTGGACTACATCAGCAGAAAATGTAAGCTTTAGTTCTGACATTGATATTGTGAGTGAACACAGTCTAATAAAGAAGAATAATTTTATTATTCTTCTCTGTTACACATTTTCTTGGAGGCATATCAGATTCCATTAATTCTAGATCTCTCAAATTTCACACTAGGAATAGAAAGAAGGCCTGGAATAATAAGTAATCTGAATTATGTTTAAATGGATAAATGAGAAACCACCGCAATGTAGTAAACCTCCTAAATCAGAGTAGTGGTAAAACAAAAGTTCCATTGCTTTAACACATGTAAAGTTGTGGTTACCTTCTGTCGGATGATATAATGGTGCAACAGCATCGAAGGCAGCAGCTTTTATTGTCCCTCTGCAGACCATCGTTCCAATAACAGTCTGGTAGTGCTGGCATCCTAGGAAGAAAATTGTGCACCTCAGCTGCTGCCTCCCTGTGGCTGTAATGAAGTCCCTGTCGTAATATGACTGTATCGACTTAGCAAGAAAGCGGAATTATAATTGACAACAGAAAGCCAAGCAAGTGGCACTGCCAGAAGAGACGTGCTGACTTCAACCGTTGCCATTGATGTCAAAGTACTTTTTCTTTAATGGCTAAAGTTTGCTGTCTCTAAATTACTCAGCTTCGGACATTAAAATTATGCAAGCAACTTTGTGTTTTGAGTTAAAACTTTTTTTAATTTTTATTTTTTCACTGCCTCACATCCATGATTTAGAATAATGTTGATAGGCTCTATCCATATCCATTTATGCTAACCTCTTACAAGGTCCATGGAATATCAATTCAAGGATAAAAATAATTATGGAAAAGTTTGCATCACAGATTGATTCGATTTTTATATTATTTCCCTTTGGGGGATAATAAATCTTTTCTATATTCTGAATATATAGTCTGTATAGTACTATTTTTTGAACTCTATAAATTAAGCTCATACATCTCAATTAATAGCCAGGATAGACTATATAAGCTCTGGAAATCAGCATTATGATATGAAATATAGGGAGAATAATGTATGAGTGGTTTACTTAAAGGGGATCTGGACTGTTAAAAATAATAATTTCTGTAAAACATCTTTATTTTGTAAATAAACCTGCTTCTAAATCTTCAGAGGAGTTATAGAAGCAACTAATGCTCAAAAATAAAGGACCATAGAGTTCCAATTTAGTAGATAATTTATTTGATATTATTAAAATAATTGTACTCTTTTCAATTATTTAGCCACTATTTAGAAAGAAAGAAAATATAAAGCATTGAAATAGTACATGAGATTGATCAAATGGCTTTGGCTTGTGGTACCTATATCTCATTTCCTGTTGCACCACTTTGAACAAATTTCTTGGAATATCAGTCTCCAAATGATGACAAAATACATGTATAAATAGTGTAACATAAAGCACTGTGTGTGTATGGAAATATCTCTACAAAGAGAACACACAACTCAAGGAAAAATTGTATTAGCTTTGCCATAGGTGCCATTTGCATAAATCAAACTTTAAAACAAACTCTGGTCCACTATTTGAATTAGGAATATAATAGAAAAACTAATGGAATAAAGTATAAAATAAAAAATAAAGTTATCATTTGAAAAGATAAATACAATAATGTATCTGAGTAAAATAATTATTTCCTGATTTCAATTAATCTTCATAATATACATTACAGTACTGTGCATAAAATGGAATGCAGAAAACAATATTTCTTGAATTAAAATTTATTCCACACATCTTTTAGAAACTCCTTCCTGATTTTTCGAAATAGTAGCAATTGCTCTCTCTAATACTTCTTCATCACTTTTTCTTAATCTATTTATATGTGAAGAATTATTACTTAGTAGCTTATTCTCATTTATTTATTTGTCTAATTTTTCCTACTATATATTAAGCACTTAATACAGATTCTTCTTGAATTCACTGAATGCATAACACAAGGCACTCGTTGAATAAAGTACAAGACACGTAACTACTCCATCTTGTTGAGTACCAGTGTATTTTTATTGAAGAATGTTCCTCATGTATTTGGGGAGGCAGCCCTTCCTATAGTACACGCATGCAGGAGCGAGCGGGGAAGGACCACTAGCCTGGCCTATCAGTGGAATCCCTTTCACTGATTGATGAAGATGGTCACTGTAACCTTAGGTTTGCTCTTATATCTGAGTGAGGAATTATAAGAGTTGAGATAACGAACTGGACTAAAATACTCATTTCAAGTTCTGTTAGGGCCAAGTTGAGTTAGGCACATTGTAGGGGACTTTTTTCTTGGCCTCAATATTCATATATGTGAAATGAGAGGTGGATAATTTATTTCAAAACATATCCATATATATCTTCCTAGTAGAATAGACATGCTGTATATTTTTCTTTTCTTCCTATCATTTCCTACTAATATTTATAATTCTGTCTTACTAAAAGAATTTCTACTTGTGCCCCTTCTACTTAAAAGCAAATAATAGTACTGTGTAATAATATTTTATTAAAGTTTGAGATTAGTAACTTCTTCATCAGTTTTACAAATAAGAACTCTAAAAGTAAAAGAGATTAGATGACTTGTTCAAGATTTCCCTGTGAAAGACTGGTCAGACCAGCCTTGTCGGAAGCTCAAGTTTTGTCTGGTTTTATCTACTGACATTATTATATATAAGATATTATGTAAATCTACAGTATTATTACCCAACTTTCTAAACATCTTTGTTTAAAATTAGAAGCCACTGAGAAATATGTGATCCATGAAGCAGTCTGTAAAATTGACAAAGGAGAGGTGGAGACCATTTTGAGTTTCTTACAAACTTGGCTGATATTTCTATTTGTAACACAATAATTTTAACTAACCCAAATAGTAAATTTACTTGCTGGGTTATTTTAATATTTGTTGTTTGGAGCAAGTAAAAAATAAAAACTTTTCTGTTCAATTTTACTGACTTAGGTATTATACTTAGTATTCAACACCAATTAATAAGGCTAAATTGGTAAGTAAAGATGAAGTATAAGATCTACTTCCTGTTAGATTGGGTCCATCTATTCTATTGAGGAAAGATACTCACTGCTACAAGATTTTTACTCTGTTGCTAATTAAAATGGCATGGACAGTTAAAATGCATTTAACAAATATGAAGACGGTTCAGGTGTATCTGAAAATCAAGTTATCCACAATGCTAAGCGAGTACAGGACCCGCCGTGGCGGTGATTGTCAAGGGTAACCGGTGATTCGCCAGTTTGGTATTCTGAAAGTCTTCCGGATTTCTAAACTGAGCACAGCTTGCATTTGCCTCCCTCCTTACTGCTTGTTGTTGCTTGTCTTTTCTTTTCATCTCCAACGTAAGTGAAGGCGATTTCATTGTATCAGGTCCATCACATGTTTTCTATAATCTTTTCTATTTTTATTATAAAATTTTGATTTTTAAAGGTCCTTGCATTTTAAAGAAAGTCTTGCTATACCCTCTGTTACAGTTTGATTTGAACCCCATGTCATTTAGCAATTTTTTAAATTTCATTATGAAATGAGAAAATTTTGCATGACATGTAATGAAATATTTATTATCAATTATATAGTATCTTTTATTTGTATACCTAACATTAAGAATATTTCTCAGTTTTAATATAAAATGAATATTAAAAATAAAAGGTATTTTTGTTTATTCACTTAAGAATTAGGAAAGGATAATTTGCAGATAATTTGATGTCTGATATGTGTTTTAATGAATTTATTCTACATAGCATAAAGACATGACCTTGTCTAATTTGTAATTTAAGCAGGTGATCACCATCATCAAGCAAATTTATTCTGTCAAAATTTTCTCTTTATCCTCTATCTTGATAGCATTTGTGGAAGTTGGACCTGTAAAAAAATTTGAAAAAATAGATTGTAAATCATTTAGAAATGGTATGCATAATTGTTAAAATATAGATATTTAAAATGAAAGTATAGTGTAAGCAGTATTTTTTTCTAATACAATTGTAGTCATTTACCTGGATATGCCGTACAATAATTAGACTTTCTGAAATGCTTCATTGAATAACTTTGCTTTGCTTAGCAATACATCACTTTGCATTTATGAGGGCTTATTGGATTTTATTCTTTGTAATAAAAGCAACCATGTGGTCAGCTTCACTATTTCATGGTTGGTGGATGATGCTTTAAATTCTCTTCTTGAGATACTCATGGTTTGCTAGTTCACAGAATTGACAATCACATGAATCCTTTGCTTTGTTTTGATAGAATCCTCTTATCTGTTTCCTGGCAATAAACATCTACTTAACCTTTGCATATCAAATATGTGAATAATATATGCACCATTCTTTGTTAACTGTTGAACTAATCCTCGATTATTAATTTTAATGATAATTATGTTTTCAAGTTAAGAAAATGTATATTTTCATAAAAGAATAACCTTTGTAAGGTAAGAGTAAAACTTTATAGGCTTCTAAAATACTCTAAAATGTTTGTTTTTACTTTGGTTCCATGTCAACTCTCTTAACAATTATTAATATTGTAATCTTTGGGGGCATACATTCTGCATAATGTGGAAGTCATAATGTATTTAAATAATTGAGTAGCCCGGCAATAAAAATATGAAAAAATAGCAAGTAATCTAGTAGTAATAATTCATGACGTTTAGAACTACAAAGATAGGAAAAATAAATATTATAAGGTGATATTCAATCAAAATTTCTTTTAAATATTCATGGAACTACAGTTGAGATTTCAGAATGAATGGCACAAATACAAACACAGTCTTTGAAGTTTTATATTTGAGTGAGGCACGTAACTGTATAAACAGAAGGATATAGTTATTGTGAAATGTGCATTAAACATCAAAGTTAAATTTTACTAATAGTTTTCATGTCTTTACAGTTAAAAACTAATGTTTTGGTAGAGATCTGAAATTAAGGGATTATTGAAGCATTTACACTTTCAAAATTCTTTCATGTTTATTTTGTCCTTTAAGCATCCATACTTACCACTTGAATAAGTTAGAATTTTTTCCTGTAGCCAGATGTGGTTGAAAATCCCCAGTGTGGGATCGACACTTAGGAAAATTTACTTACTACTCAAGTTTTATAATGTGCCTGTCAAATGCGAGAATGTATTTCTTACTATGATTTAGTGGGTTTAATTGTGGGAAAATGTGTATAGTACTACTTACCTTAGAGTTTAACATGTTTATACAATAAATATTGTATATGAAATCACCGACCTCAATGCCTACCCCCGAACATGTTCAATAACCAGTTTTGTAGCTGCCTCAATTCCTCCCTTTTTTACATATATTATGGAATTCTACCATATTCCAGACACTGTTACAGTTATTGTGAATAAATAATAAATTTCACATAGTTTTGGCCATAAAGGACTCATAACTCTCTTATTTTCACTTTTATTCTCATTGCTTAGAATCAATTAATTTATAACCTAATGTTTCATAATTCTATTATTTCTAGGTATTATCATTTCACGCCTATTTTCCTGTTTCCTTTCCTTATCTTAATGTTTATAATACATTAATTACTATAATCATTAGCTCAAATTGCTCTGGTGTTTTCCTTCACACACCTATTATTTTTATCATAAAACTTAAACTTGTTTAGCAAAAGTAAGCCCTTCAAGACCTGGCCTACATCTACATCATAAAAAATATTCATACTAATTTCAGCCCACACCCCATACAATAGTCACTGCACATTGCAGCTTCCACGACCTTCTCATGCTGTCTGGGATCTCAGCCTCGTGGGAATTCCGTCTCCTCTCCTGACAACCTATTCAGACATTACTTGTCCTTCAATGCACATTCTAACCCTGCTTCTCCTCCAAGTCTAATACTTAATAATCGTTTTCACTCCCGTCATTTAAATATATGTGGTCTCTAGCCCTCGTGGCCTCACTGTGTCTATACCTACATTAGCATAAATATTCAAATAGATTTTGAAAGACTTAAGAAAAATGACAGGACATTATACTTTTACATTTCTAGCAGAGTAATGCTGAAAAAATAATTATATTTAATAGTCTGCCCCATTATAGAAATAATTTAGGAAATTTTACATATATAAACACCTCAAAATGGGAAAAATAAAAGAGAGAAGAAAGAAATGCATAGATAAAAATGGTTTATTATTAATATAAATTATAAATTATAATTATTTTAGAATATAAATTATTACATAATTTGGGGTATACATTATTTTGGAAAGAAAGAGAGAGCATTTGGAAGATAATAATTGAATACGGGCCCTGGCTGGTGTAGTTCAGTGGATTGAGCGCAGGCCTATAAACCAAAGAGTCACCAGTTTGATTCCCAGGCTAGGGCACATGCCTGAGTTGCAGGTCAGGTCCCTAGTAGGGGGCAAGCAAGAGGCAACTACACATTGACGTTTCTCTCTCTGTCTCTTTCTCCTTCTCTTTCCTGTTCTCTAAAAATAAATAAATAAAATATTTTAAAAAATTTTAAAATATCTTTAAAAATAATTGAATACAGATGATAGGAATGCTTATTGATGGATAGTTGAAAATTTTCCTTTAAAAATATTTAACAAATTAATCAGAGAATATTTTTTCATCTCTCTGGAATTATTAAAGAGTACAGTGACTTCCAGGAGAGTTTTATCTAAATGATATACCCTAAAAGATATGATTATATATTAGTATATGTGTATATGTGACTATATGTGTATGTATATACACACACTTCTTTTGTAATTATGTATATAAAGACCAGCCAGAATAAAGATTTTTTTGGAAGCAGTATACTCTAGTTTTGGTTTTTGTTCACTAATTTCTGTTTGTTTTCTTTGTCTTAACCTCCTCTTTCCCTTTTTCAGAGTGCTCTGGCATAATGGACAGTGTGGAGAATTGCAGGAAGCAGTTTGCATTTTTTCTGTAATAATGAATAATAACGCTTGGTAAAGCCATCCAGACTCTGATGCAACATTATGCAAAACATGAGTGATTCTATTTTGTTTCCAAAAACTAATGTAGTTTACTCTCTGCTCTTCCATGAGTTTATTGCCCCATGATGCGGACTTTGGACTTTTATGATGGACTTGGATTAGAAAATATTCAGTCAGTAATGAACACTGAGCACTGTGGGGCAAAAACAGTAACAAACGGATGAGGCAACTCACTCCCTCACCTAAGAAGTTTACTCTTTTAAAGGAGAGTATCTCACAGGGTCGTATGTCAGTGTGTTGCAGGAGATATGATTCTCAAGCAAGTCATTTGCTTTTGAAATTACAGTGTTAATGTCAGACTTTTTCCAGAGACAGAAAGGAACATAAACATGGGCAAATTGTGTCTAAATGAGTCTGCCTGCTGTACAGTAATTAATCATTGTGTGCCTTTCCCACCAGAGCCTGGGAAAAGCCCGTCCAATCTATCTCCCCCGGCAGCTACTGCAGATCCATCAGAAAGGGCCCATGTGATGTAACCAGTCCCTCCGTTAAACAACTCCTACAGCTTCTTTAAAGCATCTTTTATGTGAACTGTAAAGATAATTACTTACCAACACATTTTTCCAAAATTTATTCTAGTCCATATATTGATAACTGTACCTCCGATTTAAGATATATTGTTTTACTGCTTAATTTTTCCTCTGTATAAATATGGTTTTATTTCTACAGCCTATTAATTTTATTTTACTTGTCAGTTGGTTTATCTATGTGTGTATTTATTTATATATACTACCATTATCCTCTAAATATTTCTGGTAAAAGTTTTTCTTCAAATAATTATTATAAGAATGATTTTAATAACAATGAATAGCCTTACAATCTCTTACCTATACATTAACTTTTAGTGCTTTTGAAAGTTTCTGTTATAATGATCTTTCATTTAAAGTATTATTTGTTTAAAATTTTCAAAATGGTTTTCTTGGAACTTGTTCAGATGCCTAAAAATCATAATTGCAGTTAGCACTAAATCTATGACATATTTTATTATTAGTATTCAAAAATATTTTGATCGTTGAGATAATATTTCTGTTTTTGTAAACTGTTGCCTTTCAAATTCTTTTCCTATTTCCATTTTACTATTTGGCTGCTCTTGCATTCCGTGTTTGTGATTTTTTCATTGGGCCCCTTCTTCTTCCCGGTAGACTGCGGTGCTCAGAACCACTCACGGCAAACCGCATCTTAAATCACGTCCGCAGACAGCCAAGTACTCAGCGGAACGAAAGTGCCCGTCTTAACCCACGTCACTCTCTGGCATATATAACATCTGCTTAGACTCAGGGGAACCTGGAAAGAATTTTTTAGTCTATCTATCTAGATACAGAACTATACCTAAATTAACTGTATAGAAGGAAACCAAGAGAAAAAAATATTGTGCCTATGGACATAAAATCCATGTATTTATTATATTACCATATGCCACTGTTATCCAATTCCTAAGTCTCAACTAATTTCCTTTGTCCAGAGTCCTCATTAATCCGACTGTCTTAGAAACAGAGTGTACTGGGGCAATTTAACACAATTAGTGTATAGGATATGATTGTGGTAAGTAATTGCTAGAAATCCATTGTTCTCAGAAAACTGCACATTTGCATAATGCCACATATGATATGATTTAACAGAAGTTTTATTAAGTTTAATAATGTCAAGAATCAGTGAATTAATTCAGCAAATACCCAAAGTAAGAGCTTGGGAACATCATTTGATTTAAAAGATGTGCAAGACACTATGCCTACTGTACTGTTAAGGTCATAGGGTGTGCATCATTGGGTGAACATGGAATCGGAAAAGAATAATGAAAATGTGCAATTCTGATAAGATTCTCCATTTTAAACACCTGTTAATTTACATACATGTACCGTTTTTATTTTTCTTTTCTAAATACATAAACATAAAAACACACTTACTCTTTTACATTTTGATGGGGTCTCTCATTCCATAAAGCACTCCACACTTGAAATGGCTTTGGCAACATTGGTTGTTGACATTTTAGCTAATAATGTATAAACCAAAAATGATGAGTTGGCCTAAGTTCTAAACACTCTCCTTGCTCTTTTTGTTGCTAGTGAGCAAACCAAAACAAATTCTTTAAACATTTCCTGTGAGCTTGCTATGTGTAAATAATGATATTGATAGAGGTAAAAATAAAAGCAAAGATCATTTAATTGTAAATATTAAATCTGGATAACTTTTTTGTTTTTACTTCTTAAAGTATATTTTAGGCCTGGCTGGTATGGCTCAGTGCTTGGGTGCCCGCCTGCAAATCAGAGGGTTGCCAGCTTGATTTCCAGTCTGGGTAGGGCGCATACCTGAGTTGCGGGCCAGGTCCCCAGTAGGGAGCACACAAGAGGCAACCACACACTGATGTTTCTCTCCCTCTCTTTCTCTCCCCCTTCCCCTCTCTAAAAAATAAATAAAACCTTAAAAAAATAAAGTATATTTTATTGATTATTCTATTACAGTTGTCCCAATTTTTTCATCCCTTTATCCCCCTCCTTCCTGCACTGCCCCCCTCACCCTTCAGCATCCTCCACCCCATAGTTCTTGTCCTTGGGTCATACATGGCTTCTCCATTTCCTATACTATTCTTAACTTCCCCCTGACTATTTTGTGCCTACCTATTCTGCTTCTTCCTCCCTGTACCTTGTGCCCCCATTCTCCCTCTCTCCTTCCCGGCTGGTAACCCTCCATGTGATCTCCATTTCTGTGATTCTGTTCCTGTTCTAGTTGTTTGCTTAGTTTTTGTTTCTGTTTTTTGGTTTCAGTTGTCGATAGTTGTGAGTTTGTTGTAAAAACATGGATAGTATACCTGTCCTAGATGATAGTAAATGATAGAGTAAGAAAAAAATTGTGAAGAAAGAGGTAGAAATTCAACAATAAAAAGTATTTTAAAATGGTAAATTGTAAATGGGATATTATTTAGTAACAATTATGTTTTGCATATCCTATTTGTATACAGAGAGATAAATTCTTCGTGAATATGCTGGACCCTTATAAATGAGGAATTTTCTTTTGTGGGCCGGTGACCCCTCTCTTCTTCACTTTTATTCAGGAGTCTTTTTGAAAACAAAATCACTAAAAGTAGAATTATCTACCTCCTCATTTATTGCTGAATTTACCAAAATGGAGCTCACCGTGTTTCCTAAGTCAACTATTTTAACACATACATAATAACGTTAACTAATTAAAGTACATTCATGCTTTCTAAGTCTTTCTAACTACTTTGAGCAGAGTGATAATACGTTTCCTTTGCATCGAAATTCTAGAATAATTTTGTTTTGTTATCTGGTTGCATGGTCAGAGATAATGTGATACTGTGTTGTAGCCAGACCCAAACCTGAGGGGTCATTGGCCAAGCGGGGAGGCAGAGGGGAGCTCACGCCCCAGAGCTGGTGGATTTGCCGATAACCGGACAGGACATGGATGCCTCCCCCCTTCCTGGCATGCGCTTTAGAGTTCTCGGAGTGAACTGGCATAAGGGGCTGCACAGGGACTGGCTAGGTGGGACTGACACCTGGTTGAGTCACCTGGTGACTCTGAGTTTTATTTGTCATCAGTCTTCTTTATGTCACCATGTCTGTATGTGTGTTTCTAAAATGTATATCCCCTCCCCATTTTAGTCAAAATAGGTGTTAATGTTCAAGGTGGAGTATAAGTGTGAAAGGTGTGCAAGGATTGTGAAAGCCCATCATCATTTTCCAGTCCTGTTCCATGCTGTACAGTTCGTTGCAGTTCACACTGAGGTCATTTGTGCTAAAAATAGAAACCAGAGAGTGAAAATTATTAATGTATAGAAACAGAAAAGTGACCAGGGCCTGGGGATGTGGGAAATAAGGAGAGGTTGGTAAAAGGGGACAAACTACACTGATAAACTCTTGAGAATAGGGTTTCTTTTATTACTTTCTAGTTTTAATGTACATAAAATAATTAGTTGTGACGTCACCTTGATAATGTTGAAGATAAGTAACATAAAAATTGTAACATATATGATGTTTCTATGGAAGCAGAAGAATAGTGGTGAATTGTTTTAGAAAAATTTATCTATTTATATTGAGCGGCTATTAGGTCCAGATAGCACAATAGGCTTCTTTGTTCAATTAATTACTAATTCTTAAATGCACTTAGCATGATTTACAGGCCTTTAGTATGAATTTAATAATATAGACCTCATTTAAATAACTGTTTTGGCAATTGGAAATTTTAATCAAAACATATATTACCATTTTGATTTCAAGCTTTATTTTTTAAAGCATTACTTAAAAGATTTTTCGTACACTAAACCTAAAGTGTATAAATTCTTGTTGCCTAGTTTCATGGAAGCTTTTTGGGAAATGACCCCTCAGATGAATACTCTCGCGGGCGGTCCAATAAAGAGGAACAGCACAGCATTTGCCATCCTTCACGTCGCCTTACACCAAGAGGGTCGCAATGGTCTCCTTTGTGCCACATTCCAAAGTAGAGAACAATGCAGTGCACTGTGCACACTGCCTCTGCTGGTGTTTAGAACGCTGAGGTTCCAGTCTGTCCGAGAACATCCTGCCGACCTGTGTCTCCTCGCTCTCTAACCTGTTAAATTAAAAAGACCGTAAAGAGCAAGTGTCAGAAAGCACTCCTCAGGCTTTAAGCTGTCGTCTTCAGGTCACTGTTTGCGGGAGATGGACTGCTGGTGCCCAGCTCAGGGACATAAACCGAGTTCCCCAAAGAAGTCAGTTCAAGTCCAGTTTTGCCAATTTTCTTGCATGTACATGGATAACGAATGTTCCATTCCTAAAAGTCACCTCAACCACCTTATCCTTAACTCTTACTCCTGCCGAATGGTCCCCATCCGACTCCACAGCACCCCGTGTTATGCAGTATCTGGGTCCTCTGTTTTTGTCTCACCTTAATTACCGATGTCAGGGTGTTCGTTTCCTTCACAGAGACTCAGCTCTGGATAAATTTTCTTCATGGAGCAACGATACACAAATTTGTCCTCTGACTATTTTTTTCTCATCCTTTTTTTTAACTTTATATCTGTCTATATATTTTCAGTATACAATCATAAATGGCTTAAAGCACATCCTAGGCAGATTTTCACCAACTTCATTTTACAGAAAAAGGACCTAGAACACAAATCTCATGTCCAAGTTCACTCACAGGATGGAGTAAACCTATACCAAGAGCTAATAACCATCCTGGTATAGGTTTATGTGCTTCTTTCAACAGGTTTTTCAATATTTTTACTGATTATGCATGTGTGCAAAAATTATGTGTGGGTGTAAATATATATGTGTGTACATACTGGAGGAGGATTGTTTTTGTCATTTAACATTGTATTTTTTTGTGATCTGGATTTTAATATGTGTAGACATAATTCATTTTAATTATCCATGTTATTCTGCTCTTTAAATAAGTCAATTTTACATATGCATTCCCCGATGGGCAGTCATTTGTGAGATATTTTCCCAGTATTTTAGTATAACAAAACACCATTTGAAATGGTTGTAATATTGGGGTTTCTGTAGTATATACACGTATGCAGGGAAATTCTGTGAGGGGAGGCTGCACATCTTCAGCTTAACAGATATTTTTAATTGCTCTCCCAGGTGAAATACCAGTTCATTTTCCTACTAATGCTTTTGAGAATCGCTGCTTTGTTATGGGTGGAAATTAGGTTCTTGCACATAATCATAAGGAAAGCATTCCAAGGACCCACGCACAAGGAATGGTGGGCCGGCAAGATGGTTTATTTGTGTGAAAATAGAAGCTGCCCCCGGGTTCCAGTGTCCCATGCCTCTGTCCATGGAAGAAATCCATCCAGGGCAAGGGCAAGACAAAAGCCGGTGTCCAGATTTTCTGCTTTATATTAAATTTTAGTCCTTTGGAGCCTGCTGGTGGCTGCTAAATAGTGTCATTCCTTGTCTTGGACAAGCCAAGTTAGGCTTGTTCCCGGCTGCTCCAGTGGTACAGTTCATGTGGCTGCTGTCCACGTGACTGCTAGGGCCATTTGGCCTTGGAGAGAGAATGTGTGAGCGCATGGGGTGAGCATGTTCCTGGGTGGGCAAGAGAGTGAGAGTGCTGAGTCCTTTTGGAGCCCGTACTGTCTGCTTTGCACCATAGCTGCTAGACTCACGTGATCGTGTGCTTCCGGGTGGAGAGTGCAAGAATGAACAGGAGAGTCCATCACCAGTTATTAAGGGGGTGGGGAGAGAGGGAGGGGGAGGAGAGAGATTGAGAGATTGAGAGACAGATTCTTTATTCCTCTGGGATTATGTTTGCTTGGGTTTGGGACTGACCTGGTGTCCTTTCAAAAGAACCAATAATCTACTTCCCAGGCTACCTTGGACTTTAGATACATTTACCTCTCAACCAATCCCTTCTTTTCCCAGGCTAGACTGGCAGGCATCTTTGGGCAAGCACCTCCTCCTGCAGCTTTGAACTTCTATTGCACACGTGCCTGCTTCCCCTGCTCCCACCTGGCAATCTGGTACTGGAACTGGGGAGGGAGGAGTGTCCATCCGCTTGGCAGAGAAATGCCGTAACCCCTGAGGTATGAAGCTGTAGCTTCCTGTCTAGTGATCAGGCTTATGCTCCCCACCTTATTAGGTCCTTTTCGCGCCCCTTCTCAGTATCTAGGCAAACATCAACAGTAACAGTTTCACCATATTTTTCCCAACACGTGGTAATCTCAGTAACCTCAAATTCATGATATGTGTTGGTCCATTTCTGGAATTTCTATTATATTCTGGTGGTTCACTTGACTCCCCCTGTATCAGCACCACACTTGAATATACTTTATGATAAATATTGATATCAGGTAAGCTAAACACTGCTTTTAGTCCTTCAGACAGTTTTCCCTACTCTTCATTTATTAATGAGTTCATTTCCGTTTTGAAACAAAATAAATTTACTGTGATTCAAAATTAGAAAAATAATTCAGTGAATTGATATTGGTATAACTTCATTCTGAGGAAACGAGATTATTTTCTATAAATGTAACTATAAACCACCATCTCTCTTAATACTTTTAAATTTCTCATGTGTTTTGTATGTTCTCAAGAACATATTGTTCTCAAGAAGTTATTGTCATATTTTCTTTTTTGTGTAGCTCTAGTTTCTTTAGTATGGTTGACAAGTTTGCATTCCTGTTCTCTTGCTTTTTCTTTCCCTGAAATGCCATCATCCTGGCTTACTCTTGACTTATTAAAATGTTCAGGATTATATGGAGCCTGCACCAAATGCTTCTGCAAAGCCACCTGATAACTCATCCAGAGAGTGATTGTTCCCTCCATCAAATTTCTAGAGCATCTACCACTCATGTGGAATTTATCAAAGTGGGGTGCTGTTGCTGAAAGACCCATAGCTTCTTGGAGCTTCAAGAACTAAGCGCCTCCCTAGTCCTGCCTACAGTGTATGTGTGGGTCCTCGGTGTGAACTTCCATGCAGACATCCATGTCTACTAAGTTCCTACAGCCAAGGGACCTCACTTACGCAGAGTTAGCCCATTTGATTTGTGACAGCCTAGTTAGAAAACTCTTGTTTACGGTGTCATCTGAACGTTAACCACTTCCTACAACCTCACAATTTTCCCCACATTCACATAGCTGGCATGCTAGTTGTTGAATATTATTCTTTACATCAGCTCACCACTGCTACTTAAATAAACCTGTATTTAAACAAAGTTTCAGATTGATGTAGTCAATTGGAAAGCCATTCTGTCTGCCAGAAGATAACAGGAAAGATATGGCCAGTTTCACCTACCACAAGGTAACAGGATAGATAAATACAATGAAAACAAAATAAAGTTATTGCATCTTAACTAGAAAGATAATGCTTGGCTGAAAACTTCTCTAATAGTTTTTTTTTTTTT
>CM052548.1:72533600-72766709 GCA_028533065.1 Trachops cirrhosus | reverse complement strand
GAGGCTGATGTGGCCCCCGGTGAAAATGAGTTTGACACCCCTGTTCTAGCATTAGTTGCTGTTATTCTTCTTTGGTGGTGCCAGCTCTGCACTGTAACACCTACTGAAAACTTTTGTGATAGTGACAAACAATCTGTGAGATGTAAGAAATAAAGATTTTTTTAAAGAAAACTCTTTGCAGCTTACATGCTCTAAGGTATTTTGTGATGAAGATGGTATATAAGGTAATAACGTTAAATTCATCTTTAAGGTGAGGTAATGAAAATAGCTCTCATTAAATAACAATATTTTCATGTTTCCTTGACATCCTTTTCTCTTGGCCTTTTATTACCCAATTTGCTCTTCAAAATTGTTAGAGGCATTTGATATGTTTACTGAATCTCTTGCTTTTCAAAAAAAAATAAAACAGAGAGACTCCTGAAAGAAATAGCTGCTGTTAGGGTTAGGCAAACCTGGTTAAAAATAATATATATCTTACAGACATAGCCACTAGTTAAATAGCTCTAAAAATAACACTAATGATAATATGTTGGGGGAATTTGTAACATTTGAACTATTTTTAATTAGATGATGAACTAACTAATTTTAATTACATAGCCCTAATTATCTAAGCACTTATACCCATTATTCTTAGGTATGTTGTATCTTTTTATTAAAAATATATAGATTTTAATTTTGAATGCTTTTCGCTTTCTTTCCCTTTTTGTTCCCCAGATGACACGAGAACAGTACATACTAGCAACACAGCAGAATAACCTGCCAAGGGCTGAGAATGCGCAACTGTACCCAGTGGGAATTTATGGATGGCGAAAGAGGTGCTTATACTTCTTTGTCCTCCTGCTGTTGGTTACCATGATCGTTAACTTAGCCATGACCATATGGATATTGAAAGTTATGAATTTCACTGTGGTAAGTACCACCATGAATTTATTTCACATCTATTGCTTTTGGTTCAAAGACAGTTTGACTTTATTTTATTTTTTTAGTTGAAAGTTATTCATCTAAAGTTTTACATTTGATGTGTCTTGAAATTTCAAAGGCTTTCATATATTGTTTTAAGAGTGTATTCTATATGTGTATTCATGAAACACTTCTGATATAATATTACTTCCTGCCACTTAAGTGTGGGAAATCTAGATAATGAGACAGCACGGCACATTGATTCATCAGAAATTTAGAAAACTTTTAACCATTACCTTAGGAACTATTACTTGTTCTACCTGGGAATCTAAGAATCTAAGAGTCAGACATTTCACAGTAAAATTCGATGATATTTCACAGTAAATTAATGTCAGAAATCAAAAGCCCCTTTTAATACTGTGTATAGAGCATTTGGCTCCCTATACCTGCTATCTGTGTAGCACACTGCATGGTCACATCTAACCCTTGGGATTTGGTCTGGGCTGCGTGAACCAATGTGTATAATTGTCGTCGGATGGTAAGCTCATTCTTTTGGAGCATAGATGTCACAAATAGAAGGAAAAAACAGAAATTGAATCAAAGTCAAAGTTCTATGAAAATTAACCATAGTGAGACAATTTTATAATTTACTGATGAATTTGGAATGTGTACAATAAACCTAGTAGCATGGCTTATCTGGAAAAATTAGGTGCTTCCGTGAAGTCTAGCTTAGCTCATTACATATTTCCTGTTTAAATTCTTGAATTTCTCCACTCTGCCTTGAAACTTTTTGGCTTTTACTTCGAGACAGATATCTTCCCACCCAGGCAGGTATCTCACTTGCTGACCAGACCACTGTTACTCTTTAAAACTCTGCATCCTCAGGTGCAAGTGTAAAGTGGGCCATTTAACTTCACTGACCTTCCTATACTGGATGTCGTAAAATAAAAAAACCCTCTGCCGTGCATTGATTTAGGAAGAGTAGTTTTGTTTGTGTATGTGTCTGTTTCCGACTTGACTAACACCTATCTCTGACTTTAAACACAGCCTCAGTAGGAAAAGTGAGGCTGCCTCCATCTGTCCGCAGTGGAGAGCACCGTGGCTACGTGCAGGAGGAGCCTGAGTGGGCAGGTGGCCTGACTTTCCGGAGAGGAAAAGCCTTGTCTGTACAAATCACGGTAGAACAGCATACACTCAGACAGAACGGCAAGCTGAGCACGGGCTCCATTTCATCCAATACAGTGCAGATTTTTGAAAGACACTCATCAAAAAGAAATGAAAGACAGAGAAAGGATGGGCAGGAATCAATATGTTCTAGGATTTGAGAAATTACCTGCATTCTAGACTTGGATACCCATTCAGGGTCATTGATCCAGGCCTGTGAGCCCGTGGGTGACAGGAGGTAGAATTGAGGGCCACTAGGCCAGTTACTGCTTCATGAGACCCTCTGGTAATATATCTGAGCCATTCCTTTGTCTCAAGAGTTGGCTCCGTCAGTCCCATCCCCTGCTCTCCCCTCTACACACACTTGGAAATCTTTTGGCACAAATGTCACCAATTATACCGCTAAGTCTTTCTGTTCCTCTGAGCTCTGCTCCTCCCTTCTCTTCCTGGTGTCCCAGCTTTGTTAATGATTTATTTATCACATTAGCCGGGGCACAGTGTATAACCCTGTGGACTGTTTTACGCTGCCGCAGCCATCCGTCAAACTTGCAGTTGCTGACAGCAGTTTTTCAACCTTGTTTTTTTAATTTAAAAAAAATTAAAAAGAAATAAAGAGCAGAATTTTCTCCAAGTTTTGAAAGTTTGAGGCTTCAATTTCCTCTACCAAAAGACATCTTTCAAAAGCTCATGAAAGATGTGACCGACTCTCCCATCAGGGAGCCTTGAATCTGTCCAGTGACCAGGCCACAGGTTTTCAGATTCAAGCCGTGAGAGCGTCTCATGCATATTTAAATTAATTAGGAAAATAGACTTAAATGCATAATTACATGGCTGCATGCACCGGGCTCCCAATATCTTGCCCCATGCTGAGGTCAAGACTAGATAAGCCATTCAAGGAAAATAATTGAAACAATCACCTTTGTCCTCAGGATCCACACAGGCCTCGGGGTTTCTGTGGCATATGGAGCTATCTAATTTGAACCTCAGCTGGCAAAATACTAAATGTCATCATATTCCTGGTGATAATGAAAAAGAGTTTATTTCCATAGGAGGCTGGATATTTATATATATACATTAAATTTGGAGCATATCTTACTTATTTTGAAATTACAATTTTACTGTTTCATATTCAAACTAGAAGACTAACCTTCCTTCAGCCATGTAATCTATTTTCATGTAGCTGAAATGAAAGATGAAATTGTAGTTATTGCATCAAGGTAATCTTTGTAAAGTAACATATTCCCTATACAATGCAGTAATTCATAATCGTTCAAAGAAATTCAAAATTGCTTCAATAGTTGCAGAATTGAGCAATTCTCAATAGTGCACATCAGATTAAGTTGTATATACTTGAAAAGTGTGAAATAATTTGTAATCCTCTCACACTGGAGTAGTAAAAAAATCAATTTTATGTTTTCCCTGGTCCATTACAACTGTATCCATCTCTAGAGTGACTACCAAAACTACCGGCCATAATACAGTAAGAACTAGTAAATGATGTGTAAATTGTTTGGGGATTATTATGGATCTGCACAAAATGTATATCATTTTTATTTTAACTGTTGCCATCCAATGCATAAAAATATGTGGCTGTTAACATCTTTTATTTGAGCAAACTGGGTATGTTATTGTTATTAAAATATTGTGTTTTCAACACAGCAAAGGTAGCTGCCAACCTGTTTTACAGTACTTTTTGGAGTCCATCATTATGATCAGTATTATGCATAATCTGTAGGGTTATTGTGATTTTATTTTGTTTCTGATTTTTGTGAAAAATAAAATCACTCTGCTATTGAGATATTCATCTGCAGAGAACCAACAAAAAGGAAATAACTTATACTAACAGGGTGAAAGACTTCATTATTTTAAACATGTTTTCCTACTTTCCTTTTTTATTGTATTTTTTCCATTACCATTTATCACCCTTTTACCTTCTGCCTCCACCCATCTCCCTTCCTTCACAATCCCCACTCTGTTCTTCATGTCCACGTGTCCTTTTTCTTTTCAGCTTGATCCTTCCAGCCTCTGACAACTCCCCCAGAGCTGACATTCTGCTCTCTATGAGTCTGTCTCTGTTTGCTTGTTAATTCAGTTTGTTCCTTAGATTCCACATATTAGTGAAATTATATGATATTTACCTTCTTCTAACTGGCTTACTTCACTTAGCATAATGTTCTCCAGGTCCACCCATGCTGTCGCAAAGGGTAAAATGTTTTTCTTATTTATGGCCAAGTAGTATTCCATTGTGTAAATGTCCCATACTCATCTACTGATGGACACTTGAGCTGTTTCCAAATCTTGGCAATTGTAAATAACGCTGCAATGAACATAACGGTGCTTATATTTTTTCAAATTAGTGTTTCGAGTTTCTTTGGTTAAATTCCCAGAAGTGGAATCGCTGAGTCATAGGCAGTGAAATAAATCCATGCCTTTATATTCAATTAATATTTGACAGAGGAAGTAAGCACATACAATGGGCTAAAGATAGTTTATTCAATAAATGGTGGTAGGAAAATTGGACAGGTACATGCAGAAAAATGAAACTAGACCACCTTCTTATGCCACACAGAAGAATAAATTCAAAAATGGATCAAAGACTTAAATGTTAGACTCAAAACCATAAAAATCCTAAATGGAAACATAGGGAATAAAATCTTGGACTTCATAGCAATTTTTTCTTTCTGATATATCTCCTCAGGCAAAGGAAACAAAAGACTTTAGATACAAACAATAATTTCCTGGCTATGAGAGTTGATGGATATAGGGGTAAGTTGAAGAGAGAGATTTCAAAAGCCCATTCTCCCTTGATCAGTATAATTCAAGCACAAGTTTTTGCGGCTGTTACTGTTATTGTCGTCGTTGCTGTTGTGTTGTTGTGTAATTGTGTTGTTGTCGTCGTCATTGTTCTATGATTGGTTGGTGTATCTCGATGGCTCAGCATGAATGGACGAGTCCAGCAGAGCTATCCAAGCAAGGCATTCTGTGCGACAATATTCTTTTCTTGTCTCAAGTGCCCTTTCTAAGTAGGTAAGTTCTATATTTGAAAATTGAAAATTGATATAATATTAAAGTGTTCATTTTAATCACAAGAGTACCAAGTAAAGGTCAGTGGCATTCAAGGACATCTTAATTTGATTAGAAATGTTAGCTGGCCATCAGAGGAAAGAATGGAAACTAAAGTGCCGTTTATTAAGCAAAGAAGGAGAGGAAATTCATGAATGTTGTGAGTAAGAGGTCAGGAATACCCAGATGTGGGTAATAATTGAAACACTTATTTCAACAAATTAGAAAAAATTTCTTAGTGACTTGTTTGATCGGTAGAATGAGTGTTGGCTGAAAAGGAATCCCGGAACTTTCCACACAGTGCTGGCAGTCACTCAACAGTATTTTCCCCATTTGGTCACTCAGCACCTGCTTACACACTCCTGTAATGACATGCAAACCATCTTATTAAACCCCGGGGTGGTTTTATTCTTGTTGAATATCTTGCTGTTGTATTGTAGTCTCCCTCTATATAACTGTAATCATGGGATCCTAGTTACATTCTTTCAATCTGACATAAATTTATAATTAATTCATCAAGACCATGACACATCGTAATGGACATATAAACACAAACATACATATATATGCACCTACACATATGTACATTAAGGGTACATATTTTTATTTTATGTCTAAAAATCAAAATATATGGGAGATTCTTTTGCAGTCACTTTGGTTTCTTTACTGGCCACTTGCTTTTCTTCATTTCAAATGTATTACCTAATTGCAATTATATGTCTACAATACTGCCCACCCCTGTAAGGCATTTTTCTGTTTATAGCTGTTGTGTGTAGAGCCACTGATACTTTTTATCCTGCCTTTTTCTTTTAGTGGACCTTTCTAAAGGTGATAGCACATACATTATATTTGGTTTCTGCTTTCTAACTATTTTAAGTTAAAAATTTAAAAAGTTAATTTGGAGGGAATATGGAGTAAACACTTTCTGGGTCTGAAATCCTGGGCTCTCTCTAATACTTTGGTAAATGAAGAATCACAAATTCTCATCTCACTCTTGGGAATATTTCTTATTTTTATCTTTTATTATTAACCCGCTGATATATTATCCATAGCCATATCAGTCGACCTGTGTTATCTGAACTACGTTCGCAACGTGCTGTCATTGGTTAGCGCGTCCATCCAAAATCTGTTAAGGGCACAGCTTTCTTCGTTTTACTCTCTAATAGGACCAATATATCAGAATGAACTTGTCCGTCTCTGTGTATCCAGCCACTGCACATACTTATCAAAGCTGTGTCTTCATCTGAAATGCATTTTATTTCTTACCCAGAATCTAAGGATATAGCCAGACATATATGAAGCTTAAATATCAAATAGCCATATGTCATGGACTTTAATAACTTTTTCTCCTCTCCTTATTCATCACAGTAGTTTCTCTCTATATAATCTTGTTTCTTGCCTGGCCCCCCACCCCTGCTCCACCCACATATAGCATGTAAGTTCCACAAGGCCCAGGGTTTTGACACCTGCTCCACCACTATATTCCTGAGACAGAGGACAGGCGGTTCTGTGGTCTCTGCAGTGGCATTTATTAAAGTCGACATTGAAAATGCAGTTTTTTGTTCTGAACATTAAGTTTAATAATCCCTGGCAATCCCTGCGTGTAAGATCTAACACATTCCAAGGAGACAGGCCCAATCTTGATTATCGGTATGAGGAGTACAGAGAGCTGCCATCATTAACACTTCAATTGCTTTATCATCCTATAAAATAACATACATATGCTATATATTAAAGTCATAAATAATAATAATGATAATAAATACTAAACTGTACACCTGTGACATCATCACCCAGATGGAAAAATGAAGTTCCCCAGTGCCACCCACTCCATCGAGAAAACCACAGTCCTCACTTTTTCATGCTTCTGTTTAGTTTCACTTGTGTCTATGTTACTGTTTTTAGTTCAACAGTATGTTTGTGACGTGTATTCCTGTCAATGTGTGTAGCTGCCATTTACTTCCTGCTGTAAATTTCATCTAATGAACATGCCTGATTTATTTACCTATCAATTCTCTTTTTGATGTGTTTCCACTTATTGTTGCTTAAATCGCTCTCACAAACAGTGCTTCTATGAACATTCTTGTATATTGATAATCGTAGTCACACATGTACAATAGTTTCTCTAGATTCTGAAGTCTAAAGTGTATGTCTAGGGGTATTGACTTCCAATATCAATCATTCCCCTAAGTGACGGAATCAATTTTTACTACCACCAGCAATTTGTAAGAGTTCCTTTTTTTCTCTCTAACTCTTAACAGAGAATTACCAGCTAAAATAACTTCTGCCCGGGGAGCCACAGGTCTCGCAGCCAGCTGTCTCGGGAATATCTTCCTTCTTTATTGATTTGTTTGTTTGGGTGCCCTGTGTCTTATCTTTATTCATATATTGTATCTCCATGATAGAACTTACCATAGTAAATATTAAGTATATAATTATGGTTCATCTAAATATATATATTTTCCCCTCCACCAACTTTCCTCTAGTCTCATTTAATGTGGGGATTCCTAAAGGAGGAGAAGCCGGTGTTGTTGTCTTTCTTAGCTTAGTGTCCTGTCCAAGCACATAATAAATGTTACGTTATTTTTAGTCGACTTTAGCATTTTAAGTGATCGAAATTCGCTTTTGGTAGAGGGAGCCTCAAATTTAATATCTTAAAATGGCCACCTCTTTTCTCTGTAAAACTGCTTCAGATTCCAGTTGGTTTCTGTTTTTATGTTGTGGGCATTTGTTTTTAGCTGAAATCTCACCTTACCCTGTTAACAGAGTGACAACCCTCAAATCCTTTCTCGATGTTCAGCAAGGTGACAAGCTTCCCCTAATAGGAGGACAAGCATAGAACTCTTTCTCCCAAATCCCAGAGCACTGAGGTACAATAGGTTTTCAGTGAAAAAGTAAAGTCCTTTCAAGTGCTAGATACTAACTCCAACTGACTCCTTCAGTAATAAGTACCATCAAATCTGATTTATTTTTTCCTTTTCACAAACACACCCCCTTGGATTTTATGTAAAAACATTCTTTTCCTGCTTCACCTTCCTTTAGGCAAGATCAGTTGCTAATTAAGAGGTGCCACCGGCTGCCAATTACCTGCAAATAACCATCAAATCCCAGATCCTCTGTGCCACCACTTTTCACAGTCCCCCTAGAAAAATCAATCTGGCCTTCAGGAGTGAGAGAAAATAGCTGTTCCCCGACTTGCAGCCTGTCTGGCGAGGGCGCCCCCTACTGCAGGGCTTCAGCCTGTCCACCACAACCACACATAACTTCCCCATATGCCTCTTCACTCAACAAGTCAAATCAATGAAATATTAAGATTTTCTACAGAAGTCCTTGGACCCAACTTGGTCAACGGGTCTTGTTTGGCATACTTGGGATTTTCTGAATTTGCTTTACACAAATGAAATAAAAGACACACACGCACACAAGAAACTGAGCCCCCACTAATTTTAACTTATTCCCCATTTACTAAAAGAAAGATGAAGGGGATCAGTAACAGCAGAAACTAGAAATAGAGAGGAATTTTATTCAAAGTAAGAGATGAGGGTTTTAAAATTGCATTTCTTATATCATTGTTGTAAAACATGAACTGAAACTTATACTCTTTAAAAAGTTCTGAACCTCATGCTGTTTCTAATAAGAATAAATACTTATTTATTCTTCCTCCAAACCCACAAACATATCAGGCTGTGTTTTGTGAATACAACAATTTACAAACATAAAATGAGTTCATTTTATATTCATAAATATTATATTACCGGGGAAAATGCTTGAGTCTCCACTAGCTGCCAGTGAGGAATTTTCCCATACAGGATTCTTGTCAGTGTCAAGGTTTCCGTGGATTGCTGGTCCACCTCTCATCATCCATCCAGCAGGGGACTCTTGGGTCCCCATCCTGGTTTAACTGTTTATTAGCTGTATGTTACTTAGGGCAAGTTATTTACATTGTGGCTGTTTACTACTCTGTAGAATGAGTGAAATATTATTCTTTATTGTATTAGATTGTTGTAGGAATCAAAATAATTAAGATAGTGAAAAATTCTAGAAGTGTCTGGCATATCTTAACAGCTCTCTAAGAGTTGCTATTATTACTCTTAATTATTTTCTGGTGTTCTAACTTCACACATGTTCCAACTTCACAGTTGTTCCAGACATCGTGTGAATTAACTCGAATCATACAAAGTTGAGCATAAAATAGTCCTAGGCACAAAAGGATCTTAATGTATGTGTATTAGGAAATAAACTGTAAGTAGATGAGGGTATTTATAATCATGTTCATCCTAATGATATGCATGAAGGTTAAAAGCATGAGCATTGGGGCTAGGTAGCCAGATGCCCTTTCTGGCTCAACGATGGTCGCTTAGCAACATGACCTTGTGTGAGGTACGTAACCTCCTGGACTCCATCCAGTTTCTTCATCCGTAACAGGGTCAAAGACTGACCCATAGAGATATTAGAAGTGCTAAGTGAGTGAACACTTATAAAAGTGCTTAAAGTTGAACCTCACAGTAAGCACTCAATTGGCGCCAGCTGTGTGTGATGATAAATATGATTTCCATTCATTATTAGTTGTGCATGATTAAAGTTATTTTATAGGATACATTTTATCACAGCAAATGTATTGTTTCCTTGGGATGATGAAGGGATCACGAAGGTTTCCTTTGAAATTCTAATCTGATGCTGAGATACAAAACAGGTTACAGTTCAGCTGTCAAAATCATCATCATTTTCATGACCCTAAGTGGTCTGTTTTCATAACCTGCCTTACCTGAAAGTGGACCTACTGGCCTGTCTGAACGAGAGAGCTCATTTTCCAGAAAGTGCTAACCTCTTCTTTAAACCATTTTGAAAAATGTAGTGCTTAAAAAAATGACAGAATGATAGAGTGGGATTTCCATTTTTGATCCTAAATGTTTCAGTATTCTTTAATGTTCTGGTTTTAAATTATTACTGGATGAAGATCTTGGCATCTGATTATGTTTATAATATCCTAAATTATAACCCTTCGGCTCTAACTCTTTAGTTATGAGATTGCAGTTTACAGTGTTTAGGCTCCCATTTTTATTTAGCATGTAGTTTATATTTGGCAAGATTATGTCCCTTAAAGACCTGACCTTCTAGACTTTCACGACAACCCTTCAGAGTAAGTATGGTCCCCTTTGGCCACTAAAGACACGACAGGGAGGCTCAGGAAAGTTAAAAGTGCTTCCTTAGGGCACGCTGGTGAGCAAAGCTGGGTGCAAGGGCCTGTACAATTTTAAAACTCACGCTTTTTCTACCACTTGTTATTGCAGTAATGTTAGTAAGATTAATTTAAAATAAGTTCAACATTTTTCATAAGTGACTTACTTCCCTGTAGAGCTCAGTACATGCAAACACCACCCTTAAATATCTACCTGTGATATCACTGCCTTTTACTTATGCTTTGAATTTGTTGGACCAAAGTTACGTCTGTCCCCTCACCTATAATTAATGTGGCGGAGGACTGTACCCCATCTCTCATAGTCATGAGGAATCTGACCAGTGAAAATTCCTCTCTGTGTCCCAGGCATGACTACGCTTTTGAGTTTGGAAGAGTGGACATTGGACTTCGATTTCTGGGTGGAGCACTGACACTCATTATAAAACCTTTATAAAACAGACAGTGGTTTTCATAAAGGTTATTTGACCCTTACCATCCCATCTATTTACTGCCCTGGTTAAACTATATTTTGCTGTGGAGTTACTGTTTCACCATGATAACATGCCAGACTGAAAGTGATTTAGGATCAGAGCTTTTGTCCACTTTCCCGGGCTGCCATGT
Organism: Trachops cirrhosus; assembly: GCA_028533065.1. NCBI lineage: Eukaryota > Metazoa > Chordata > Mammalia > Chiroptera > Phyllostomidae > Trachops > Trachops cirrhosus. Next base: position 72,755,782 of record CM052548.1, on the reverse strand, counting down.
TGCTTTTCCCAGTGAATTCTTCAGCGCGTGACTCACGGCACCCACCCCACATGCTCAGGCGGGACCCACCTCTGGTGGCACGCCAGCCACCCCACAGTGAGTGCCCGCAGCGGGAGCCTGCCTGCTGGAGCAGCATCAGGCCCGGCCCACCCTCGGTGTGCTGCGTGTGGATTTATTACAGAGTTTATGGGAGAGAATGATATAGTTAATGTTGCAAGACCGCTTCCATTATAACTCTCTGTCTGCACCTCCTCATAATTTTCTGACAAATTGTCCCTCTCAGATGAAATCTTTCATGCTTAGTCCTAGCCCAGCAGTACATTTTCTTCCTTTGACTTTATAAAGAAAAATTTAGTCATTTTTATCCAGTTTCAGACCAGCACGAAGAGGTAGTTCATTGTACTGAAATAAACTACAAAAATGGTGGCATTGGGTAAATCACAAACTATATATAGCATATGCAAAAAGGAGTACATTAGAATACTAGATATTTCACAGGAGAAAGTAGAAGATTAAGAAAATTAGCCATTGGTCCTGGCTGGTGTGGGTCAGGGGATCAAGCACCAGCTTGCAAACCAAAGGGTCTCTGATTCAATTCCCACTCAGGGCACAGGCCAGGTCCCCAGTAGGGTGCGCATGAGAGACAACCACACATTGATGTTTCTGTCCCTCTTCCTCCCTCCCTTTCTCTAAAAATTAATAAATAAAATCTTAAAAAAAGAAAATCAGTCATTGAATAATAAATTATAAAAAGACTTGTTAGTTCATATGTTTTAAAATATTTTTACTTTTTAATTCATTGACATATGATATGAAATATTTTTTTAAATGCCTTGCCCTATTTTATATAACTGAAAAGTGACTAAGTTAATAGTTGAATATTTGTTTATCTGAAACAGCAGACCAAATTTGCTCCAGCTACTTAGGAATTATTCTACTATTAATATTATTCACAAGTGAGTTTAGCTGAAAGTTTTTCACATGGGCAATATTCTAATATTTGACAATAATTTAAGTTCACATATGAGCTCTCACACTTTTATAGGATAGGGGTATGCCATTGAATATTTTATACTTAACTTTGAAATGAGATAAGATTATTAGTTTAATGTCTGTTAATATTAATTTGTATTCTGTTGCTATGTTTATACTTTTGATTCATGCTCATATTTATAGCATATTAATGATAACAAAACTACAGAATAATGGTACTTTCTCTTAACTTTTTCTGGCACTTATATAAAGAAAAAGTGTTCTCTCATCTGAGCACTGTTTTATTATTACAAGAAATTATAGGAAGGCTTTGGCTGGTGTGGCTCAGTGGGCTGGGCATCACCCCCAAACCAAAAGGTCTCCAGTTTGATTCCGGCCAGAGCATGTGCCTAGGTTGAGGGCCAGGCCCCTGGTTGGGGGCGTGTGAGAGGCGACTGATCGATGTCTCTCTCACACATCAGTTTTTTCTCCTTCTCTTTATCCATCCCTTTCCCTCTTGCTAAAAATGAATAAAGTATTTTAAAAAAAAAGAAATTATAGGCATGCTTAACTTTTTATATACTAGTGGGCATTTAAACTAGGTACAATGTATCAGTGATTTATTGCAACAAGAATGTTCTACAGACACAAATCCAAGTAGTTCAAAACAATGAACACTCAATTAATTTAGGTATCTGTGGATGGACTGTGCATTTCCATCGTCTCTAATGTTGGCGGGACTTCCTCATGGATCTGCATTCAGCTGACTAGTCACCTTGTAGCTGTCTGGTTTAGGGTGCCTCATCCCCTATTTGGCAGTCATTGGACTGTTGGCTGGAGTTACTGCACCATGTCTTCCATCCCCCAATATACAAGCCTTTGTTAAGCGAGTTAGAAGTTTAAAGGAAGAGCATAGCCATTGTATGACCTCTAGATGCCTGAGACTCAAAACTGATTGACAATCGTTGCTCAAGTGTGAGAATCCCATCTGCCAAAGAAAGTCACAAGTCCAGTAAAGATTCAGAGAATGAACCGACTCCCTTCACTTTTCCTAAGAAGCGCAATTTAAACAAGAGGTACAAAACTCCTTAAAATTTTTTAGGCTTTTAGAAAGCCTTTATTTTTAGAGCAGCTTTAGGTTCACAGCAAGTACAGAGCTTTTGTATACTCTCCACCCCAATCACGCACAGCCTCCCCAGCATCATTTCCCAGCAGAGTGGCGTATTTGTTACAGGTGGTGGACCTGCATCAACACATCCTTGTCATCCAGAGTCCATGGCTTACATTAGGGTTTACCCTTGGTGGATATTCTGCGTGTTTTTTAAATGTATAATGAGTGACATTGTCCCACTGTTAGAGTATAGTGTATAAGCATTTAATTTTCATAAAAATCTTCTGGTATGTACCATAAAATAATTAGAAATGAGGAGAAAATTGTGTTTCCAAAGAAATGCATCTTCTACTTGCATGAAACAACATAAAGATCTAAACAAGAGAAGTTAAAGCTATAATAATAATTTTATGTGTAGTATTATGATTAAAATTAATTTTTCAAATGATAATATTGAGTGTTTATGGTATAACAAGTGAAAAATGCATATTTAAAATGTATAGAAAACTAAATCCAGTCTCTAAAAAGAATTACATAGAGTACGATACTAAATACAAAACAAAATCTTTCAGTGGTGTTCTTATAAGTGTTTTTTCAATTTTCTTTTTGTACATTTGCATAATCTTTACTCAATGATCATGCATCTTATAGGAAATATGTGTGAAATGTATTGAATTTCTTAACTTAAGAAAATGCAAAAATAAGTTTCCCATTTCTAAAGCAAACAAACTATTTTCTTGAGGATGAAATGACTCTCAAACCTGCCAAGATGGGGTCCATGCATGTTTTATAGAAAAGCCACCTGATTCTTGATCAGCAACACACTTTTCTGATGTTGTCAGATGAAAATATCAAGTGCATCAGGAAAACCTTCCTGACCTGGAAGAACCTATGTGGGAATAGAATCTTTAGTTATGAGTCACTGAATGTTAGATTAAGAAATATTTTAATTTTCCTCATCTATTATTTTTATATTAAAGGGAATTTAGTTACTGGGGCATGGACAGATCTGAATTACTAGATATGTATATGTCTATTTTCCCATTGGTTGGGAAAAAACTAAAAACCTGACTGCCGTGGTTATGTTTTTTTCTGATAGTACTTGACTCTCCCTCTGACCAACCTGGTCTGATTCCTGTACCTACTGGGATATATCTGAATATTTTAAAACAGGTCACTGCTTTCTCAATTGGTGGCTTCATTTAATTCACTTGAATATCTTGTGAATATTTAACTTGATAATTTTGCTTGAATGATTATATTCTTTACTTGAGCTTAACTACAAAATAAACTTAAAAATCTCATAAAATAGCAAAACTCATGTAGTTCTTAAACAACCTCTGTATTGCCTCCTTCCTTCATTTACTTTTCTGGTGTATTCCAGGCAAGCAAGGTTGCTATTTAGAATTCAACCTATGTTTTGCATGAAGCTCTACCTTCAGAAGGCCAATAAACATAAACATTCAGTTATCCCTAAAAATTATGTTTAAGGTAACAACTGCACCATCCTATTACACTGAAATAATTTTCCAATTGTAATCTTATTTTAAGTAAAATGAGTGAAAGATAACAAATTATTACTCAACTAAACACTTGTATTTGTATTTTCTCCTTCTCAAAAATAAATACCTGTGGTCGATTTCCTTAAAGTTGTGGATAAGAATTCTTCTTGTGTATCATTTATCTCAAGGTCTATAAAATATTCGACTGGTAATTCTCCTACATCAAAGTTTTGTCTTATTAAAACATATAAGTATAGAAATTATCCACCTAAAATTCGCATCCATGACTCTCTGCCTCACTTCCGCAGGGTATTGGTGGTGATATATTAAACATTATTTTTAAGAATATTCATCCGAGCACTGATGGTTTGGATATTTGAGTAGCAAAATTGTACTTGCAGATCATCTACCCTTGCATTCCAGCACAATTGTGGCAGCTTCTTGATAGTAAACAAGCAGCGTGTACTCACAGTCATACTCCCATAAACAAACAAAAAAACACGGGGGGAGAGGACCTCTCCTGACCCTCAAATAAAACACAGGAACTAACTAGCCAGTGTTTGTGTCTGAAAGGAAGGAAGGGAAAGAACAGGATACAGTGTGCATATTCCAAAGCTTAGGTGCCTTAAGTTTGTCTTAAATTTCATTGTCTTTTCTGCTTATTCTATGTAAATTAAAACCTGAACAGAAATTTGCCCACAGATAAAACTGAGTGTTAATAAAATGAGGAAAGTTAAATTTTAAACGTAAAACGTCTCCACTCAATTAGCAGATTGGAAAAGGAAAGTACCCATTGTTATCTTGGATTTATGGCTAGTATTTGAAAGGTGTTTACTTTCTGTGGCCTGTAGATTTATATAATTCTAATTATAAAATTAACCTTTATGTTATTACATTCCTAGTCATGGAGCTATTAATTCAATAAATGTTTAGAGTTTAACAGAAATGAATCCATTGAAGAATAGTATTGGAAATTTACTCAAAATCTATTAAAACAATACTATAGAGAGAGAACTTTTTGGTATTAAATATTAATAATCAAATATGAAACTCTGAAATTTCTTGGATCTAAAATAGTCACTCTAATAATTTTAAAATTTTTCTTTGGAGAAATGTTACATTATTTATAAACTGACTTTTCTAAAATCTGTAAAATCACTAGATAAGAGGTACTTATGGTAATGATACTGACATATTGCTTAAAGATTATTAGATTGAGTTTGAAATATGTTTGAAATATCTTAAAAGTTAACTATAAAATATCTTTTTTATGTAATAAATTATCTATTTTTTCACATCATATTATTTTTGATATAAGACAAGTCAGATTGCCCACAGAAATATTCTGGGAAACTGTCTGAGCTACCTGACTTAGAATTTACTATTTGCATTTCACTGATTAAACTAAGGATTTCACTCTGTTCACAATAATCTCCTTAAGTCCTGTGCTTGAATTATCCTTGCTTACAAGAGTGCAACACACATTACTGATAAAGAATCCTACTTTTATAGTAACCACTGCTGAAGTACTTGTCCTCTAGAAATATATTAGGCAGTGTGTCTTGTTGAAGTTGTTTAATAGGAATTGCCATTATAATATATCCTATGATAATAATTAGTGTAAAATATTTACTTAGATCCAAGTGAAATATATATACCTATTTATGGGTAATACAACATGAGAAGACTGAATATAAAAGGATAATTGCCACTAGACATAAATAAAAATCGTATTTGCCTTTAACGCACAGCCTGAGAAAATGACTTTATCTATTAGAAAAGCAGTGAATACCAACAGTTAAATGATCTTAGCTTTCCTAAAGACAACTTTTGATTTTTTCCAATGATTGCTTTAGTTACTCTGTTTATGTTCAACCATGTAATATCATATAATATGGTAATTGGTTGAGATCACAAAATGCCCAGTATACAACAGAATACTAGACTGATAGGTTTTATATGTACAATAAGACACAGAGTTTATTCAGAGAAATAAATCAAAGAAACTACCAATATACATGTGTTCCAAATTTGATGCAGAGTAAGGAGATAATTAATAATGATTCCACTCAACTGGATAGGCAATTAATATGCATAACTTTTCTCATTATGACATACTTAATACTTCAGGGCCTAGGAGTCAATGGAATTTGATACAGGAAGTTTTATAAAGATGCCCCAAAATTTTGAAAGCACCTTTTCTAAATGTTTCTACTTCTCTTTATTTAGTTATTTTTATTGTTCCGTTACAATTGTCCCCATCACCCCCCACCATTGCTCTCCTCTGCTTCTTAAGTTTATTTAAATGGATCCTGTACCAATTAAATTGAGACGTGTTTTCATATTTTGTTGAGAAAATCAGCTCTACTAACTTTATTTTTTGGGGGGGTGTTGCTTAATATAATAATGATGATTCTTTATTGGCATATACATAACCCTATCAAACTTTTCCAAAAAAGTGTGTATTCTATTGCATATAAATGTAATTCATAAAACAATATATTATAATTGTTTGTAACAACAAGGCATATAATTAGGTTTAGTTTATTCATATGACAATATGTATACTACCTGCATTTTAAAAATCAATATGCCATTCTCTTTTTAAAAAAATTTATTTTATTGTTGTTCAATTACAGTTGTCTGCATTTCTCCCCACTATCCCACCACCCCAGCTAAACCCACCTCCCTCCCTTGCTTCCACCCTCCCCCTTGGCTTTGCCCATGTGTCCTTTATAGTTGTTCCTGAAAACCCTTTCCCCCATTGCCCCCTCCCCCCTCCCCTCTGGTTATTGTTAGATTGTTCTTAATTTCAATGTCTCTGGTTATATTTTGTTTGCTTTTTTCTTTTGTTCATCATGTTTCAGTTAAAGGTGAGATCATAGGTATTTGTCTCTCACTGCCTGGCTTATTTCACTTAGCATAATGGTCTCCAGTTCCATCCATGCTGTCACAAAGGGTAGGAGCTCCTTCTTTCTCTCTGCTGCAAAGTATTCCATTGTGTAAATGTGCCGTAGTTTTTTGATCCACTCATTTACTGATGGGTACTTAGGTTGCTTCTAGCACTTAGCTATTGTAAATCACGCTGCTATGAACATTGGGGTGCACAGGTTCTTTTGGATTGGTGTTTCAAGGCTCTTAGGATATAATCCCAGCACTGGAGTTGCTGGGTCAAAAGGCAGTTCCGTTTTTAGTTTTCTGAGGAGATACTATACTGCTTTCCACAGTGGCTGCCCCAGTCTGCATTCCCACCAACAGTGCACTAGGGCCCCCTTTTCTCCACGTCCTCTCCAACACTTGTTTGTTGATTTGTTTATGATGGCCATTCTGACTGGTGTGAAGTGGTATCTCATTGTGATTTTAATTTGCATCTCTCGGATGGTTAGTGATGCTGAGCATCTTTTCATATGTCTCTGGGCCCTCTGTATGTCCTCTGTGGAGAAATGTCTGTTCACGTCTTTTGCCCACTTTGTACTTGAATTTTTGTGTCCCTGGAGTGGAGTTGTGTGAGTTCTTTATATATTTTGGAGAATCAAACAAGATCAAACCCTTGTCTGAGGTATCATTGGCAATTATGTTTTCCCATACAGTTGGTTTTCTTTTCATTTTAATGCTGCTTTCTTTAGCCATGCAGAAGCTTTTTAATTTGATGAGGTCCCATTTGTTTATTCTTTCCTTTATGCCACTTGCTTTAGGGAACATATCAATGAAGATGTTGCTACATGGAATGTCTGAGATTTTCCTGCCTATGTTTTCCTCTAGGACTTTTATGGTGTTATGACTTATATTTAAGTCTTTTGTCCACCTTGAATTTATTTTTGTGTATGATGTAAATTGGTGATCAAGTTTCATTTTTTGTATGTACCTGTCCAGATCTCCCAATACCATTTGTTGAAAAGGCTATTTTTACTCCATTTTATTCTTCTGCCCCCTCTGTCAAATATTAATTGACCATAGAGACTTGGGTTTATTTCTGGGCTCTCTGTTCTGTTCCATTGGTCTACATGTCTGTGTTTGTGCCAGTACCAGGCTGTTTTGATTATAGTGGCCTTGTAATACAGTTTGATATCAGGTATTATGATCCCTCCTACTTTGTTCTTCTTTCTTAAAATTGCTGCAGCTATTCGGGGTCATTTATGTTTCCATATAAATTACTGAAATGTTTGTTCTCTATCTGTGAAATATGCCATTGGTACTTTAATTGGGATTGCATTGAATCTATAAATTGCTTTGGGTAGTATGGACATTTTGATGATGTTAATTCTTCCAATCCATGAGCATGGTACATGCTTCCATTTGTTTGTGTCTTCCTTAATTTCTTTCTTCAGTGTTGTATAGTTTTCTGAGTACAGGTCTTTTACCTCCTTGGTTAGGTTTATTCCTAGGTACATTATTTTTCTTGTTGCTATATCAAATGGTTTTTTTTCCTGATTTCTGTTTCTGATATTTTATTGTTGGTGTATAAAAATGCCTTTGATTTCTGAATATTGACTTTGTATCCCACTGTTTTGTCAAATTCATTTCTAGGTTGAGTAGTTTTTTGGTGGAGTCTATAGGATTTCGTATGTACACTATCATGTCATCTACAAACAATGACAATTTTGCTTCCTCCTTTCCAATCTGGGTGCCTTTTATTTCTTTTTCTTGTTGTATTGCTGTGGCTAGGACTTCCAAACTAGGTTGAGTGGGAGTGGTAAAAGTGGGCATCCTTGTCTTATTCCTGATCTTAGTGACAAAGCTCTAAGTTTTTGCCCATTGAGTATGATGTCGGCTGTAGGTCTCTCATATGTGGCTTTTATTATGTTGAGGAATGCTCCCTCTATTCCCACTTTGTTGAGTGTTTTTATCATGAATGGGTGCTGTACCTTATCAAATGCTTTTTCCACATCTACTGATATGATCATGTGATTTTTGTCTTTGCTTTTGTTTGTGTGATGTATTATGTTTATTGATTGGCAAATATTGTACCATCCTTGAATCCCTGGGATGAATCCTGCTTGATCATAGTGCATGATCTTTCTAACGTTTTGCTGGATATGGTTTGCCAATATTTTGTTGAGGATTATAACGTCTATGTTCATCTGCAATATTGGCCTGAAGATTTCTTTCTTTGTTATGTCTTTCTCTGGTTTGGGGATTAGAATGATGCTGGCTTCATAAAAAGAGTTTGGGAGTCTTCCATCTTCTTAAATTTTTTGGAATCTGTGAAGGATAGGAGTTAGCTCTTCCTTAAATGTTTTGTAAAATTTTCCCGTGAAACCATCTGGTCCTTAATGTTAAATATAATACTTAGTGAATAATAACTTTTACTCCCAAAATAAATGTAGACTGATAATGGGGAACACTGTTAGCTGCTTACTGATAACAGTGACATGAAGTTATTATAATTACTTTTACACTTGCCATGTTAGCAAATTGTATAGAATTATCCAATAATAACATTACATTTAAATCTATTTTTAAGCAAGAAACTGGATATTTCCAGCTAAATGAGGCAGATTATTATACATTTTGATGGTAAGGTCATGAGTTTAAAAGCTTTGAAAAACATTGAAGTCAATAGTAGCAGCAGAATGGGTCTTCTGATATGTGGACATTGACACCACACTTGCATTTGATCATTAGCACTGCTTATAAACTCAGGCATTGAGGCGCTGGGCTTTGATGGTTACTACAATAGAAAATGTATGTGGGAAAAACGTGTATGTTATTTGTACAGTTGATATTAGTGTGTGTGTGTGTGTGTGTGTGTGTGTGTGTGTATGTGTGTTGCAACAGCCCAGGGTAAAAAATACTTGATGCCTCCCTGGTGATCTCACAAAATAGTATTTATTTTATCATGAATTTACCTTAGTCTAAGTTATAGCCTTCAGCCTGGTAAGGTTAGGAAACTGACTATGTTGTCACACCTAGGAGGAATCCACTACTCAATATTAAACTCACATTCAATATCTTATGACCCCGATGCCTAAACTTAAAAATGCAAGCTTATTAACAGATGAGAAATATCACTGATTTGGGTACCAGAGACTCAGTGTCTATTGCTGTTTCTCCCAACAGGCAAATATACACTCATGCTCCAAAAGTTATATAATAATCATAGGATCAGACCTAGGAGAGTAAAATGAATTCACTCTTTAAGATCATCAGGATAAATTTACCTGAAATAATTCACTGACCAGGGCTAATATTCCTCTGTATGGATTGGTACTGCCAAATTTACCTCTGGGCCTTTCCATAGCAGGACAAACTAGGTCTGATTGACCCTGTCTTCTTTCAGATAGTTATTGCATTCAATTTGGTGTTGTGTAAATGTTGGAGAACAGAAATGTCTTTGGGCAGTACTACCAACTCTTTAAAACCACTAGCTTTGGAGTCAATGTCCTCAATTCATTAACTGGTCTTGACCTTTCTAAGATATTTGGCATGTTACTAAACCATTTCAAATCTCAGCTTCCTTTCGTGCAAATAGGAATGATGATAATACAAGCAGTGATAAGTGGCTGGGGCAAACGAGCAAGGGAGTAGGAATCAGGATTCGTTTATCGAAGGACTTAACTGCACTGAGAGTTTGTTGTCACTACATTGCTACTCACTCCTGCATCCCAATGAAAGAAAGTAACTCTAATGTGCTATGATTCTCAAAAAAGAAATGCCAAAAATTAAACTTGTTATATTTTTAATTAACCTTTCTGAAAAATCGTTACCTCTTTCTAAAGCCACTTACAACTATTATTTATATAAATTTAGCAATAAAGCATGTTTTGAATGAAGACCTCTTTGATGGTAAAGGCAAAAAATTTACTGTCAAAAAAAATCTATGAGAGGATGTTCACATATATACCTGCAATATCAATAATTCTTCATGCGGGGCCCGGAAAGCAAGTTTTCTTGCTTGCAAACTATTTATTTAAGCTTTATGTGCTTTCACTACATTTTTAGTAAATTGTAAATTATATTAATGCCCCCTTAGCCAGAAATGAAGTGGCAAAGAATTTCTAAGGATTGTTCATATACTTCCCAAGACTGAACATGAATACAAATGTAGATATGTACATGTATAAAACAAATGTATAGATACTATTACATATTATATGGATAATCAGAATTGGTTCATGATCGTAATTTTAAAATATTGCTGTATTTTATTAAGATTTTCATAATTCCAAATATATAGGTATATTTACATTAGTATACATTTCTAACCACTATATATTAATAATTAAAAAAACAATTATTAATGTATTGTTGCATATATATATAATTTTAGGAAACCATCTATAAAGGCCTATAAAGTATTGACATATAAGAAAATATTGTTATTGTTACTTTAAACTTTATAAAACTTTAGAAGTTTATACATTTGAAATCTAAAATGCTGCCCCCATATGATCTGAATAATCTGAGACTTTGGAAACTGTTTAATATTCTTTTTAAAATGTGTTATTTTTTTCTTTCTCAATTGTAGGGAATTTTAAAATTTGACTATTTCTTGGGCCATTTCCTAGGTGCCTAAAATTGGTCAAATATTTAATGGGCTATACACTGTAGCCTATCATTTTCTTAACCTCTTAGATTTATTCTTATACAAATTGTTTTAAAATTATACTGAAAGGGCCTCTTGATTTAATATAAACTTGACTATGCTATTTAAACTTACTTTTATGCAAATTTCATACTTTTTTAATTTCTCTTAAAACATCTGATTCTAAATCATCATAAAAAAATATTCCGACATATCTAGTTAAATAAGATAATTCATCAGAATTCTATATAACTTTCCTCTGGGATTAATAATTGGACCCCAAATATTCTAATATCTGAATTGGAGAGGTCTTTGCAGTAATTCTATAAAATTGTAAATGATACCAATTTTTGAAAACTAATGAAAACAATTGATCTTTAGGATGAATGACTGAGTCAGCTGACAAACTGGTATACATGAATATGTTCAAGGAGAATTTCCTAAAGAGAATATTTTTTAAATTTCAAAAAAATACTGCCGCTTATGATTTATTAGAAAATTATGCTAGAGCTTAGTTTCTTTGACCACTCCAGTTTCACTGTGCATTTGAGATGAAAGATTCCTTGTTACACATATTAAGAGTTTGTTTCTTCTCAGCCTCACTTCCCTGATTATGAAGAATTACCTTAAAAGCTGTTTTCCCAAGTACATTTATTAGATTTCATCTTTTCCTTACAAATCAGCTTGTTTGTATTTCTAGAAAATAACAATACAATAAAATTACTTTTACTGGCATAGTGTTTTTTGGCTTAGACTCCTGAGGAAATCTGTAATCAATTTACAGTTATTATATTTTTAGTTTAATCAATATTAATGCATTCTGGTAAGTGGTAGGGCAAATGATAATGGAAGCAGACTTGGGGATAGGAACACATAATACAAAGTACATATGATGCATTACTGAATTGTACACCTGTGTAATTTTATTAACCAATAAATTCAATTAAAAAAACTTGCATTTAAATAAATTACATTAAAAACAAAAATGATAGATACTAGAAAAATATTACTACATTCTGATTTTAGAATGACTAGTGATTAAATTGGATTCTTAATACACAAATCAAATAAAAACTATATTATGATGGTATTTAAAATCTAATGCTATAATCATACTTTCATGTTTTTAATTAAAACATTAAGAAAGATTATATCCCTGTGTCCCCAATTAGTTTTTATATCCCTTAATTTATAATTACATTGGACTATCTAAAGGGCAGCACAGGAAGAGCAAATTTGGATGACAAATAATCAAGGTTAATGAACTTAAAAAGTCAATTAAAACAATGGGCAAAAGATATAAATATTATTTTGATAAACTATAATAACTATCAAATGACAAGAAATTTTCAACTTATGTAACATATACAGATCATTTAAAAATTATTTTGGCCCAGACCAATGAGACTCAGTGGGTTGGACCGTTGTCCCACAAAGCCAAAGGTCACTGGTTCAATTCCTAGTCAAGGCACATGCCTCAGTTTCAAGCTGGATCCTTGGTGCATTCGAGACGCAACTGTTTGATGTTTTTCTCTTGCATAGATGTTCCCCTCCCTCTTTTTCTTCCTTCCTTCCCCTCTCTCTAAAAATAAATAAAAATCTTTCAAAAAGCCAACATCTTTAAAAATATTTTGTTTGTAGTTACACACATTATAATAAAGATTATACTGTCTATTTTTGTGGGTGTTAGTACATCTTTTTGCTCCATGATTATATGGGTTTCATTCGCTTTTTAATTTACATAAATCTTCTCTTCTTGATCAAGGGTATAAATCAAAACACATTTATTTTAATAATCCATGAGAGTAGAGTTGAATTGCTATTGCCTAAAATGATTTTATTTAGACTGATTATAGTAGAAGCATGAATGTTTGTTGATTGAAAGAAAGAAGGAAGGATCTCCCGCGCATACTCTTAGTTTTTCCATTTAATTCTTCCTTTTCTCTAAATGTCTGCTGTTGTTTAATTCCAGTGAGCAGATAAAAAATAAGCAAAGCATCACAATGCCACATTTTTTTACAAAATGGAAAATTTAGAAATTAGGCCATTAACTAAAATGAAACAAGGAAGAGTCTTAGAGAAATTATTAAGAGACAAGAACTTTTACAGCCTATGAGCTGAAATTATCTACATACTCCACTTAAATCCAGTGAGATCTCTTCTTCAACCTGTATGGAAGATTTTCACAAGATGATGAAATTTTGCAGAGGACATTGTCAATTAAAGACATTTGCAAATGCCCACTTTTAAACACAGCAAATAAAAAAATAGACAGGAAAAGCTATAGAGATGTAGTCGAAGAAGTCTGGGTAATTAAGCCTAACTATCTCTGCAACTAGAATATTGAACATTAGAAATTGCAAGGGGCCCTGGCTGGTGTGGTTAGTGAATTGAGCGCTGGACTGTGAACCAAAGGGTCATAGGTTCAATGCCTAGTCAGGACACATGCCTGGGTTGCAGGCCAAGTCCCCAGTAAGCGGCACTCGAGAGGCAACCACACATTAATGTTTCTCTCCTTCTCTTTGTCCTTCCCTTCCCCTCTCTAAAAATAAATAAATAAAATATTTAAAATAAAAGCATATAGAAATTGCAATGAATGTACCAAAGACTCTGCAATTAGTACAGATACTGGGAAGCACTCAGCCTGGAGTACAGAAAGAGACCATAGGTTAGAAGACGTAGAATGAAGTCATAACCACACCTGTTTAAAAGTTTTTACAAAACCCTGGGGAAGACACAGCAATAATGTATAACACACCTATTTGTCATTATACACATATATGTGTGTGTGTGAAGTCTCTTACCTCAGGGAGTGTATAAGCCCTCTTTTACAGGACTTTTAACTGGTTAAGTCATGCACACCAAGGAAAATCTTCCTTTTGATTACCTTAAAGCCAAATGTTTAGAGTCTAATTACAACTGAAGCCCCTAGATTAGTGTTTGATTGAATAACTGAGATAAATGGCCACTGCCCATTTTTCTCCAACTCTTTCAGAGTTTATTCCTCTAGCCTACCCTAACCAGAATCATATTGAAGGAGAATTGTGAAAAATATAGTTCTGCTTAACCAAGCTGACATCAAAAAGCCATCACTTTAGGCTTATGTTGACTGTTTCAGTTACTTCAGATTTCACTGGTATCATGCACAACCTTTAATTAAACAAATATCATTAGATTCTATGTCAAAGAAACCTAGAAGTTAATGATTTAAACTTTTCATTTAGAGTCATCATCTTGGAATTAGACTGGGCTAACCTGGAGATAAAGTAATGCCCATAAAATGCAGCCCTATTTCTACCTTCATCTTGATTTTAAAAAAACCCTGAAAATCATTTTTAAACATGTACAGTTACCAATAGTACTAACAATAGAGACATAAAATGACTGTTTCAAATCCTAGACATACTCATGATGTTTATATGATGAATCTGAACACTTTTGTTTTTTTCTGACACAGTAGTTTGGCCAAGATATCTTTAAGGAAGTCTCTACTTCCAAGTGCTTTGTCAAAGAGCTGTTATATTTTTATATTTTAATGTTATTTTTTATTGTTGTTCAACTACAGTTGTTTCCATTTTCCCCCATCACTCTCCCCCACCTTACCCACCCCCATCTGCCACTTTCAATCCTCCACCCTCCCATCATCTTTGTCCATGGGTCCTTCATACATGTTTCTTGGTGACCCTTCCCCTTCTTCCCTCCATTATCCCCCTATTCCCTCCTCTCTGGTCCTGTCAGTCTGTTCTTTATTTCCACGTGTCTAGTTCTGTTTTGCTCACTTGTTTGTTTTGTTGATTAGTTTCCACTTATAGGTGAGATCATCTGGTATTTCTTTTACCACCTGGCTTATTTCACTTGGCATAATACTCCAGTTCTATCCATGTTGTTGCGAAGGGTAGGAGCTCTTTCTTTCTTTCTGCTACATAGTATTCCACTGTGCAAATGTACCACAGTTTTTTGATCCACTCATTTACTGATGGACACTTAGGTTGCTTCTAGCACTTGGCTATTGTAAATAGTGCTGCTATGAACATCGGGGTGCATAGGTTCTTTTGAATAGGTGTTTCAGGGTTCTTAGGGTATAATCCCAGCAGTGGAAACTCAAGATGGATAAAACACTTAAATATAAGTCACAACACCGTAAAAGTTCTAGAGGAGAACACAGGCAGGAAAATTTCAGATATTCCATGCAGCAATATTTTCACCATTATGTCCCCTAGAGCAAAGGACATAACAGAAAGAATAAACAAAGGGGACTTCATCCAATTAAAAAGCTTCTTCATGATTAAAGAAAAGATCAGCAAAGTGAAAAGGTAACCAACTGTATGGGAAAATATATTTGCTGAAATATATAAAGAACTCACATGACTGCACAACAGGAAGACAAACAATCTGATTAAAAAATGGGCAAAGGACCTGAACAGACTCTTCTCCAAGGAGGACATACAGAGGGCCCAGAGACATATGAGCATATGATGCTCAGAATCACTAGCCGTCAGAGAGATGCAAATCAAAACCACAATGAGATACCACCTCACACCCGTCAGAATGGCCATCATAACCAAATCAAGAAACAACAAGTGCTGGCAAGGTTGTGGAGAAAAGGGAATTACACAGCCGCTTTGGAGTGCGGACCTGAAAGAAACAGACCTGAGTACAAATTTTGTTTTGACAACCAACTACAAATAAATGTAGGCAAGTTACTTAACCTCTCTGAGTCCCAGTTATCTCCTACTTAATAGAATTATTGTGAATACTAAATGAATGCTAAATGAAATATTAATTGAAAAGGTTTCTCCCAGTGCTTGGCAAATCACATGTGCGCAATAAGTTTTGTTAAACTGTACTTATCGATACCCAGTGAGCAGGCACATTTACAACTTCCAACCATTGCCCAATCAATGCTCCTGTTGTTTAGGACGGTCACCGCATACCTTCACAGTTGAATAAGGATGTTTGGAATTTCGATTTATAGGATTTTGGCTATGACCTACATAATAATTTTTTAAGCTTCCCAGTAACTGAAATGCTTTAGAAAAGTCACTTCTCTTCTCTGGTCAACAGTGGAGACTGAGGGACAGTCAAAAAGATGGCTCCTATTTTCTTACGGCATTTGTGTCTTTACATTAAGCCACAATGGTATTAAAATTGAATGAGAAAAATATCAAATGTTCTTGCTTTATTAAAATGTTCTATGACAGCAAACTCACAATTATTAACAACCACACCTGAAACAAAAACAAGAAGAAACTAAGTAAACAACTAGAACAGGAACGGAACCACAGAAATGGAGATCCCATGGAGGGTTAGCAACAGGGGAGTGGGAGGAGGAGAGAGGGGGGAAAGGTACGAAGAATAAGTAGCATGGATGGTAGACTATAGACAGGGGGAGGGCAAGAATAGTAGGGGAAATGTAGAAGCTAAAGAACTTATGACACATGGACATGAACTAAAGAGGGGAATGTGGGTGGAAGAGGGTGTTCAGGGTGGAGGGGAATGAAGGGGGGTAATGGGACAACTGTAATAGCATAATCAAAAAAATATATTTAAAAAATATTCTTTATGATATTTCACACACACACAATGCTTTGAATATATACTAGGGTCAAAGAAATGATGCTTAAATGTTTTTATGCTTTTATTTCCCAGAACAGTATTTTATACAAAGGAAAAAAATCATCAGTTTAAATCTTTGAGAGATTTTCATTTTTCTTATTCCAACACTTTGTTTCGTGACTGTCATATCCCAGGGTAGCAATTGTGCTTGACGGGGATCATGGAGAATTAGATATAGATCTTGTCTCCAAATAACAGGCTCTCACTTTTAGATCAACTTTAAACAGTATTCGATTTTCATATGTTCTTGGTTTACATTGTTTACAGAAGGACTCTTCACAAATATTATTTTAGATCACTTTTTGGCTTTGTAGCAGTTTTGAGCAATATTCAATAATATTTATACTTAATGCATGGGCATATTTTCTTATTGACGTGTAATGAATTGGTGCCCTTACTATTTATATTTAAGATAATGAGAAAATACTGAAGTTTAACTGTATTTCACTAGTTTTGTTAATTAACTAAAATATATCAAAATTATTCCCTGTTTTACTTTACTGTTTAATCACTATGCTAATTGTAGTTTTTATTTTGAAATAGTTTAAGACATAATAATTTTTAAAATAACACAGGAGCCCCACGTGCCTATCACACAGCTTCCCCCAGTGATAAGATTTTCATAACCATCTCACTGCTTAAATTTTAGGTCATGAATATTCCTCTTCTTTAGACTATTGCAGTGCTATCTCATCTGTCCCATTAATTTTTTATGCTCTCAGACCATCCCCTAAATGTCCCAAGAAGTATGCTGAAAATCCATTGTCACTGTCTTCCCTTCTTAAAGTAATTTGGAGCAATCCTGAAAACACTGAATGATCTAATGAGAGTTATAAATGAAAAATATTGTTATATAATTTTAATAAATTGTATTTCTCTTTTCAGTAAAGTGATTATTCCTTAACAATGCAAAACAAGCCTGGTTATAGTAAGATTTCTCTTTTTCATGTTTAAGTAATATTTTTGATAGATGGAATAATTTTAATTTCCAGAGGGAGAATATAATAAACATGTCATTGCTAATCAAGTGATAACCATGATTTATTTTTCTACCAGATGAAATTTTTTATTATGAGTCGCTGCATTGATGTTACTAAAATTATTATTAGGTACATGCTAACTCAATTACATAGTTTTTTTTTTGAGGAAAAAAAAAGATTTCTTTCTTACTCATTAAAATATATTAAACTTTGTTCAACTCACAGAGATTGCTCAAAATTAAAATATTTTAAAGCATTATTTTTTCCATTTGTTCACATAGAACATTGGACTGTATCATAATAAAATCTTAAGTAATCAAATTTAAATAATATTTTATTTTAATAATGACACTTAAGCCCTAAACAAACTCATTTATACTACATCAGGTGAATCAGATACTTCAGGGTACCATCACCAACAGCACCAGTAGTGACCAGGAATATGCCTCAGGCCAGCTACAAATCACTGAACGAAGTTTAGATGTCGAACTCTAACTAAATCACAGGATGTCACTGAGTAAAACCAAAGGTTCACAAAGACCTTACTGAAGAAATATTCTTACTTTATTGATTTAACTTTAAGTGTAAAATAACTAAGAAGAGTATGATCATAGAAGCTGTATTCCTTCCCTGTGTTTATTCATAAGAGGATTCAGTGATAGATGGCCTGAGAAAACATTTCAAAATTGCAGCGGCTCTCAGTAATATCAGCCTGACATATTCAATACTCTGTGTATGCACTGGACATTGGAAAAGACATAAAAGTCGTACTTTCCTCCAGTGAGTTTATACTCTCGTTCGAAGATGGCAGAGTCCCATGCATAGACTCCTCACATGCTTTTCCCTCCCACTGGTGCAACTGGTCACTTTTGCATCAGGGGGACCACTCCCTTGAGTGTGGTCGTCAGCACCTTGCTTACCAGCCTCCTGCCCTAGAAGGGGGAATGCCTCAGAAATGCAACTTCTGCATCACTTTCCCCATTACTGTGTATTAGATGATCAATAACTATTTAGTTATTGATTTGTTGAAAGAACAAAGGAAAGAAGGCAGATAAGGTAAGATGACAATTCTAAAAATGGAATGCATGGTGGTTCACCTTAAGAACCTTAAGTATGAGGAAAGTCACTCAGCCCATCTCAAATGTTAGAACTTCAACAGCGGTTAGGCAGTCAGGAATGAAACCGTCTGGTAACCAGCTTCTCTCCCGTCTTTTTCATGGGCGTCTGATTATCCTTCCTTCACTCTGTGCACCTGCTTCATTCTCCCTTCTGTACCAACAAGCTTTCTCTGCTCCCTCATAATTTCTGCTAACTCAAAAGTTCAACTTTGTGGCACTTTAAGACTTCTCTGGTCTCAGCATCTGCACTAGAGGCTCCAGCTGAGAGGCCAGGATTTGACTCTGTGTGGCTGAGCTCATGTTTGTCTGACTACTCTGTTCAATGTGCTTCCTCAGTGCTCGTGGATCCGAGCACACCCAGAGACACGCGAGTAAGAAATTTGCACTGTAAGTCAGCTCATAGCTGGTTTCCTCTCATGTTTTTCTATATTACCATTTCCTATGGGAAGGGGATGCTTTCGCACATGATCTCACGAAGTTTAACAGCTGTTAGTCCTCCTTGTCTTATGTCAGATTCTTCTGACAGAATGGCACAATTGAAAATCCTGAGCCAATGCCTGGTCTGTCTCATTCACCCAAAGAGGCAGCATTTAGCATTATTATGGAGGCCACAGGTGATTTTTCTGCAAGTGTCCATTTCTGCTAAACGGTCTACTAAAGACTGTTAATACTCCAGTTAGCTTAACTAAAAGGTTTATTCTAGCAACCTCGTGCTGCCTAAAAGTAAATGTATTCTTGCAAAGGAAACCTTAGTTTTTTTCAGATTCTAGGGCACAAATAATTTTCTTCTCTATGATCTGGACACCTCTGTGGTTTTTAGTGCTATATCTTGCCACACAGGCATATCCGGGTCCCCACAGTTCTTAGAAAATGACATTCAGGTATTTCAACACTACTTCTAATATGTCCTTTAAATATTAACTAAAACGATTATTTGGCAAGATATGTAACATGTACTGTTTGCTAGAAGAAAGATATTGTCTATTGAAGCTATTAATTGATTTTATATTTGATTATTTATGTGATAAAATTAATTGTTTTAAATCAAGTTTTATACTGGAAATTTTGATTGCAATATCTATTTTATTAAGGCTGGTTTCCAAAGGACTAGTAAGTTTTCTTTAGGGATCAAAATACCTCCTAAGGTTATTGAATCTTTAGCCATTTCATGTATAACAATATTAAATCATTAATAAAATTACAATCTAATAGCTACAAATTATAGTGCTTAGAAGTTTTGGACTTGATTAGAGTATGAATAGGAGAGGGAATAAACTAGTAGGGAAGGAGACAGTAGCTGGGATTGGTGATAGAAGAAAAAGAGAGGTAAATTATTGATTGCCATTCATTAGATCCCTTCTCATTCTCTTGTGGCTGTTCTTTGTATTCTCTCCATGACTACTAGAGTGATCACAGGGTTCTTGTATTCATTCTCGGGAGCCATTGGACAGCCAGCTACGGTGGAATCTCAGGTCTGGTCTATACACATACAGTAGAACCTCACTTATTCTTTATGTTCAAAAAATGAATTTTTCTATGTAAGTGAATTTTCTTAAGAATGTTGTTACCACTCATAATATTAAAAATCATTCTTGATAAAAAATATTTTACTCTATACAGTTTTAAAGTAGTTGAACTATTTTTGACAACTCATTTTTATTACTAAATATTCAATACTGAAGCATACAGTATTATATTTGAATGTCAATCTCATTGTCCTTTCAAAGAATTCACAAGAGAACTTCTGTATCTGATACATTGAATGATATCTCCTAAGTGCCAGATATTTAAGCATTCCCTAAAATGTAAATTGTAAGGCCAAGATGCTCAGAAAATATTTGATCAGTTCAACTTAAATTGTTAATAAGTAAACAAAAATATGGTCAGACAGAGTCAGATGATTCTTCTTTACCAAAAAATGGAATAAATAAATCTTTGCATTAGAAGTAATAGTGCCGTCATCCATGTGTTGAAAGATCTGTGAACAGGTCATATGTTGTAAACAAATAGTACATCTTAGATTACAACAAATTTATTTGTTTACAACAAATAAATTACTTAGATTACTTTGATTACTGGAGGCTCGTTGAAGAAGGAAAGGCACTGCTATGCTTTGAGATCGATAAAATATATTATTTTATGTTCGCAATTATTTTTTCTTAGATATTTAAGGCAAGTAATTATTATGACTTCAAATAATTATAATAGCATAATATGCAAATGAATGTTTCTGCATGCTGGAGAATGTGGAGATTTTTATTTAGTACCTTTTAGTTGAGCCTTTGACAGACATATTGAAAATGCTTAAATATTTAAAGTATTTTTGTCTAGAAAGCCTAAAATCACACACTGCCTATTATGCACCATTTCTGCATTCGTAATTGATAGAATAATTTTTCTTTAATTACCATTCCTGATAGGAAACCCATAGATGCAATTTCAAAGTGCACTAGAGATTTTGGAAATGTGTTTCCACAAATGGGCACCAATATGTTTACATTTTATTATGGTCTGCAGTGAAGATGAGATTAACAGAATGCTCCAGAAGTTGAAGTCAAAAGAGTTCGTTAAAGCTTGTGAACAATATGGCACAGAGAAGCATTTCAAGAAGAAAGACAGATATCCAATAGTCGATAAAAAGATCTCATAAAGCACATAGAAACATGAGAGCAAAAGCTAGGAGATTTCTCTTTTGGTAATATAGGCATATTAACATGAAACCTCTCCACTGTGGACTCAAGTGCCTCACCAGTGGGTCTGATGCTGTAAAGAGCGATACTAGGTGAAGGCTAATGCATATTAGCGAAGTTCTCTACCGGGCTGATTGAAGCTGACAGGCCTGTGCTGTTTGCAAAGAAAACTTTATGGAGAGTTAGGAACAGATGCTGAACAATATGGCACGTTTGATTTCATGCTGCTCACGCAAGCCAGCCCCTGGCAGTCTCTATGAGGTCAGAGGATTAGCAAAATTGTAGTCAGCGGGAATACAGGGCACACCAGTAGAAGGGGCCAAGCAGGTGTGCTGAAATGAGTCAGGTGTGGGCTTTCCCCAGGTGTGTCTTACTTGCCCTTCAGCATATGGCCGTAGAATCAGAAGGGAAAAAGCTAATGCTCATATAATTAAACCTAAATAATGCAACTAGTTAGGTCTCTATGCATGTTGAATATGAAGAATACATACATGTTGGACTAAGTATATGCTGATCTTAAATTTGTTTCCTTTTTAAAAATTATTTTTTTATTTCTCAATTACAATTGACACACCATGCTGTATTAATTTTAGGTGTACCACGCAGTTACTGGACATTATATAACTGGGTGGCTCAGTTAGTTAGAGTGCTGTCCCAGTGCACCAGGCTGCAGGTTCCATCCTGGTCCTGGCACAGCCAGGGCATGTGCAAGACTCAACCACTGAATGCATAGATAAGTGAAACAGCAAACCAATATTTTTCTCTCTCTTCTCAAAATCAAAAAATAAAAAAGATTTTTAAAAATCTTTTAAATATTTTAATATTATTTAAAAATATAAATTTTCATCATAATTCATAAAAATACATTGACATAAAATAGGAAAATATGTTGATGACAAAGCATTCAATGAGTATTATAAGCCATTGGGGTTAAGTGGTTCTGGTTTTCTTAGTCTCAGTTTGTTCTATTTTTCTCTATTAAAGTAAGCTCACATCTAGTTTTGTTTCCATTCTCAACCATAAATGACTGTACTAATTTTTATAAACATTAATGATGAGTCATACTCACTCATGACTGTGTATTTACAAATTGCCTTGGATTTATTCAGCAGTTCCTAAGTAAGTAACGGCTAGAGTTGTATTATTATGTGATGAGAAAGGATTTACAATATCCAGCCTTCTGACATATTTTGAAAATTAGATTCTATATGGGTCAAAATTTAAATGTCACTGATACATAATTCACTCAAATACATTCTTCAGGATCAGCTACTGAAAAGAAAAACCAAAGAGATTTCTCAAGACAGAATTTATAATCTGTATTGTAGCACTTAGACTAAAGCACAGGAGGGTAAAGACAAGTACTTTTTTTTCTTGACTACTTTTTCCTGAGGTGTTTTTTACTGACAGTCTTCTTTAAGCAGAAGCACATTGTTAAGGAAAATATAAAATTGACAAGAGGGTGAAGATGATGCATTATAGTAGCAAAAGAAGCAAGTGTTTTAAAGAAATAGACAAAGAGAATAAATGAATATATTTCTAGCTGGGATGCTAAAGGGAAGATTTAAGAACTCCTTTCTTTCTTGGGTTAAAACTGTATCTTTATTTCTAATCTTGGAGACCTGAAAATGTAATACTGTATTCTTGCCCTATTTTTTTTATAAACTTCGTATGTTAGAGCAGCTTTATGTTCATAGCCAAGATAAGCGGAACTACAGAGAGTTCTGAGTATCCCATCTCCATTCATGCCCAGCCTCCCCACCATCAACATCCTGCACCGGGTGGTACCTTTGTTATAACCCATGAACCTACACTTACTTACCATTATGATGCAAAATCTATAGTGTACAATAGGGTTACACATCTTTAGATTTGGACGAATATATGACCTGTATCCACCATTATACTGTCATACAGAAGAGGTCCACTGACCTAAAAATCCTTTGTGCTCTGTGTATTTATCCCTTCCTCTCCCCCAACCACTAAGAACAAACTTTTTCACCCTCTGCATGGTTTGGCTTCTTCTGGATGTCGTATAGTTGCAATACGACCACATACAGTGTTGAGCCTTTTCAGATTGGCTTCTTTTACTAAGTAATATGCTTTTAAGTTTCCTCTATGTCTTTTTATGGATTGATGTTCATTTCTTTTTAGCACTTAATATATTCCATGGTCTGGAGGTGCCATAGTTTAGCTACCCACTCACCTACTGAGGAACATCTTGGTTGCCTCCAAGGTTTGGCAATTATGAATAAAACTGCTGTAAACATCACGTGTGGTGTTTTGTGTGAATGTTAAGTTCTCAGCTCCTTTGGGTAAATACCAAGGAGCACAATTGCTGCGATGTATGGTAAAATTATGTTTACTTTTGTAAGAAACTACCAAGTTGCCTTTCAAAAGTGGCTGTACCGTTTGTCATTCCCACCAGCAAAGGATGAGGATTTCTGTTCCACATCCTCACCAGCATCTGGGGTTGTCCACCCTCATTTTCATCAGGTTCCATCCAATTATTTTTATTCACATACTCTTGCAGTGAATGTCCTCAGCTCACCCCTAACCTTCTTTTATGCATAACTCTGAGTTCCTTGAATCTGAAAAATTCTAGGAATAAAACAAAAAGGAAAAAGTGTTAACCATATATTAAAAGCTATACATTTCAGAGTAAAGAAAGGATGCTAAATTCATGATGACATGCAACCTTATTAGCTGGACATATTTGAATAGCTAAAGAAGAGGTACGATGTTTCATTGTATATTTTCTATACTTCCTTCTGTTTTAAATTTGCAACATAAGGTAGTCTAAAATGTTGTGTATTGTGATGAAAATTAAAGCAGTTCACAAAATGGCTTATATGTTTAAAAATTTAGAAAATTTAGGCCTAATGTTTTTATGGTTATTAAACCAGAGTAGATTTAGCTACACAGAAATGTTTATTAGATATTGTTTTAATAGATAAACATCTGCAAATATAGGCAATTTTACTTGGTATTTTCCAATCTTATGGTGCCGTCTTGGGTCTTAAGCACCATGTGGAGTAGAAATGGTGAGAGTAGACATTCTTCCCTCTGTCCCAACCTGAGGAGAAAAGCATGAAATCTTCCAGTGTTAACTGTGAAATTATCTGTAGACTTTCTGTAGATGCTCTTTGTCACATTCAGGAAGTTCCCTACTAGTCCTAGCTTGCTGTTCTTTTTTATCATGAATGGATGTTGGATTTCGTTAGATGCTTTCTCTGAATCTATTGAGAATATCATATGGTTTTATTTTTTAATCTGCTAATGTGGTAAATTACAATGAGTTTTGGAAGTTAAGCTAAACTTGCATTTTTGGGACACAATCCATTTACTCATGATATATAATTATTTTTATTTATTGCTGAACTGGATTTAATAAAGTATTTTGTTAAGTTAAATTTTTTTAAAGATATTGTGTTAGATTTAGTAGATGATAAACTACTGATGAAGAATAAAATATTGTAAAACTACTATGAGGAGATATCTAATAAAAATAAGATAATTGTGTCATTTCTACTACCCAAACTCAATTTAGAATACTAATAAGGTAACAAAATCACTAGTATGTAAAACAACTCACAGTGGTAAAAAGCATAAAAATGTAGGTAGTAAATGTCAATAAAGAATATTAACATTCATTAATGAGCTCATAAAACCTAAAGCTTAAAACCAAAGTGCCCCAGTATTACAAAGTTTGTTTTAAAGGTTTTGCCCATAGATTAGGGCTTCTTCTTATTAATGACATGCAAAAGTAGTCTGTCAGTAGAAATTCATGTAATTTTATAGAGATTTTTTATGAATTTAAATATTAATAAGTTTATAATTATTAGTGTAAATTATTTACAGAAAATAAATACAAGTTGAACTTAAGAAGAAGAACATACTATGAAAAGTAGAATAAACTGAATATACCCAACTTATGAAGTTGAGGAAGAACAGTTGTCCTAGGAACAAAATAGACGTGTTCTGGGTGTCTTAGGTAGGGTCACAGTCTGTTTATAGACAGTTTTTAAAAAGTACAATTAGGGGAAAATAATAGTTTCTTAAAGAAACACGAGTTTCTGCCTTTTTGAAAATGCATAGAGGAGCTTGGGGATGGATTCTTCAAGACAGTGAGGCACGATGCCAAAAGTCTGATTATAGGAGTAAAACAAGGCTCAGTTCTACTTCTTGCTCAGCCATTGAACTGTGTGAGACTCTGGAAAGTAACTTCCCTTGTTACAACTCCATCCTGTCATCTGAAAGCGGGTTTATTAATCACTGCTTCACTGAGTTGTCATAAGAATCAGTGCACTAGCATTCATAATGATACTCGTTAAGTTTAGAATATAGAAAATATGCAATAAATGGAAGTATATTGTTCTTATTCAACTTTGGCTAGCCATAGATAAATGGAACTCCTCTCAAAAGATAGAAAGGTTTGGTATCTGTGGGCTTTGTTTTAATTATTAATTTGTTTAAGATACTGATTTTTTTTAATTTTAAAAATAAATTATACATACACATACATATACATATGTATACAACACTGCACCACTTAAACTAATATGTTTGATGCATATGTGTCGCCCACATGGAACATGTCTTATACTTCCTTAACCTGGAATTATTTCTGATTATTTTATCCATTGGATTTTATACCTGATTATAACATACTAGAAAGCTGGGATAGGGATTTTGGTTTTATTTTAGTTCAACAAATTCCAGCACAAAGTCAAAGTTTTACTGTAAATAGAAACCAACCAAAGAAGATGTGAAATAAGTTAAATGTTAGCTTTAATTTGAGCCATCAATGAAAATTTTATTACATTTCAATTAAATGTATTATTTTTTATTTTGAAAATAATTAAATCATTTAACATGAACCATTTATAGAGATGTTAGTTTAACTAACAATGGAAGGGAATTTCTTCATAAAATTATTAATAATGCTAATATTCTTTATACTATTTTTTGTTTTAGTACTTTTGCATTTACTTACCAGTTATTTTAATTGTCCTCTGCCACTAGATCCACATTTTTCTTACTATCAATTAGAAAACATACCATTTATATAAAGAGATAATACTTAGACACTGATATGTACATGAAATAAAAATAAAAGTTTTTACATTTATATCATATTAAAATATTATTTTTTGCTTTAATACCACAAAATTAAGTATTAGTTGGTTGCTTGTTATATAAAATATACGGCTCTACCATAATGTTCTTATCTGATTTGAAATATTCCATTGTCTAAAACAACAACATAATAACTCATTGAGTAAGTCCGCATAATCATGTCAGATTGGTGAGGAAATAATACATTTCTGAATATGCTACTCTTTGGGCATTCATCATCGAATTTGGCAACTTCCATTCTAAAGAGATCCAAATAATAGCTTTAATTATAGCAGATATGACCTTTGCAAATTAGCTCGCACATTTTGGAATGATGCCCTTACAAGATTAAAGCTGTCTATGACTTAAATTTTCAGTATCTCTCCAGTGGCTAAATTCATTTGGATACAATAAAAGGTTCTGTCAAGGGCAAGTAATTGATTTTTCAGTGTGAATCAAAATATAGCCATGAATTTCAGTATTTTAGCTTCTGAGTAGAGTTTCAAAGTTCTTTGGAGGAGAATGTCTGCAATATATAATTAAGAAAAGTATTTTCTCTTTCAAATGGACAGATACATTTTAATTTTGTGTGAAGGGTTACCTAGTATGATTTATCTTTCTTCATTCTTGAAATTCATTCATAGAGCATCCTATAAAGTAAAAATGTGCCTCACATTAAAAGAGAATTATGATGACTATTACTGCAAAATGTATTCTGATATTTTAAAAAATGGGTTTAAGAACAAATTTCGAGTATTTCTGAGTGAACAGACGATTTATGTATAGTCACATATGTCTGTGTGCCTATAGATTTAGAAGTACATGCCCCTCCCTCCTCATAAGAAAAGCATCTATCTCAATCTTCTACACCAAATTTGTAAGATCTGAAAAATAGTTCAGAAGTTCAGATATTTACATGTGCAGGGAGCAGGTTAGGTACTATTACAGTCCAAATTGAAACAATTTGGTTATCTCACCCATGTATTTTACAGAATATCCTTATTTTTTTTACAGAATATAGTTAATACTTTAGTTTTGAGTGCAAAATAGATTTTTAAGAAAATGTTTTGTTGTTACAAGTACTCTCCCCATAGCAGATGCCCTTCATCAATGTAAACTTTCTATTCTGTTCACTGAGGAATTTCTTATTTCATCTTTAAATTTCCCCCACACAATACTTACTCAAGTTTTGGCAATGAATACTACTACAGATGAAAAAAATGCAAATATTATTTTTTATGAAAGCAGTTTTTTCTGCTGAACTATAGTTTGAACAGTCAATTCTATTCACTTTATTTTGATCAAATGTTTTCATTAACACCTGTGTAGTTGAAAATACTAGTGGAAAATTAATATTATTTTCAGTGGAACCATTTGTTCATGTAATTAATTCATTATCCTCATATTGTATACAATTTCATATTGTACACTTGCTTAATATTTATTCCATGGTTGAGGGTAGAAAATTAGCGATGTTTTTAATCAGATTATCTCGTATGTATAATATTATAATAAAATTAAAGAACACTGTTTTAACATGAGGGCAATAGCAGATGTAGGAGAAATTTTTTTTCATTCTTAATTATCTTACACATAAAATGTAATTTGTAAACAGTTATAATTCCAAGCTGTTTTCTCAGTGAAATAGAACTTTATTTCATAATAAGACATAAAGAGAGTATGTAAACTATTACAATGTATCTTACTATTCTTCAAGCAGGTGTCGAATTTATTATAGATTTTAATTTATTCTAAAGTACTTATGTAATATGCACTGACCCAGCTCATTTTACTTTAAGTAAGCATTTGTTTTAGAAATCATTCAGAATTAGAAAAACCTATAGAATGTAAATGCCATTTAATGTTGCAAACACACTGGTTATTACTTCACAACCAGTTACTTCGAACAGGGTCTCAGAGTTCTCAAGAAGATGAGCTACTATTATGATTTAGGATGAGACCTTCCCTAGTTTTTTAAAGAGATTATCATTTAGCATTTATGCCATCACTTTTCTGTGTATTTAAAATGAAAAGCAGAAATTTTATTATAGAATTATTTACAAAAACAATGTTAACGTTTAAACCATAATAAACCCATGCACATACAAAGATTTTGTATTTATATAAGAACATTTATATTTGTACTGGAATAACATTCAAATATTGATACACTTTTTTTGTAGTTCAATAGCAATTATACCTGTGCCCTGTGAGATCAATGTAAGAGGATTCTTTTAACATGGAGAAATATGTGTTGCCAGATTCTGATGCTACATTATCACTTAGTTTTCTTGTAATTTCATAATAACCTAAAATAAGTGAAAATTGTATAGAAAATACAGGAACACGTTAACATTGATGCTTTGATCTGATAGATTTTTTTGACTTTGTTATTTTTGAGTATATTTTGTGTTGCTCAAACCAAAACATTTTAATTAGAATTATATTAACACGAAAAATTGTCCATCAAAAAAGTTTTCCAGGGTAAATTCCAATAAGATGATGTGATTTCTTGAAAATTATAGATGCCTAGAATTATAGATTGAATGATTTATTATAATTAAATATAAACTATAATACATTTAATACCAAAAATAAATTGCCATATTACATTTTCATTCCTACATATAAAATCGAGTACACTTCCAAAGAAGTTATAACTACAAGATGCGTGTTTCTGTTTTCTCCCTCTGTGCTGAACCCTGGAGGAATTACTGATTAAGAATTGTTTCTTTGGCCCTGGCTGGTGCAGCTTAGTGGATTAAGTGGGGGCCTGTGAACCAAGAGATCACGGTTCGATTCCCAGTCAGGGCACATGCCAGGGTTGCAGGCCAGTTCCCAGCAGAGAATGCACAGGAAGCAACCATACATTGATATTTCTCTCCCTCTCTCCTTCCCTTCCCCTCTGAAGATAGATAAATAAATAAATAAATAATCTTTAAAAGAAGAATTGTTTCTTTGTCTTCTGAAGTCCTGGGGGACCCACACAAGCCCACTAGCCACCCAGCCAGGCGGTGAACTGGTATGTTCCCTGGGGGCAGCCACAAAAGTCAGTACTGCAGATGCATCCAGAACCCTCCAGGGGGAGACGGGCAGCCTCGAGGCGATGAGAGGGACCATGTGGAGACAGCCACCTGCTGCCTGCCTGGATGCAGGGCAGGAACACAGTCAGCTTCCAGTGGTTTGCTAAATTAGAGTACTCAGCCCGAGGCAACAACTTTTTGTGTGTGAACATAGACCTCTTTCATGGAAAGGCTGAGAGATGTGTTTTTTTATCTGTTCCTCCTAGGCTGGGCCCTGGAGAAATAGCCAAAGCTATTGTGAGCTATAGTGAGCCTGTTAAAAAGATGCAGACAACAGAAGTGTCCTTGAGAGATGATTGGATGAAATAGATGTGGTACATACATACAAAGGAATACTACTCTGTCGTAAAAAGGCGGAATCCTGCCATTTCTGACAACATGGATGAATTTTGAGAATATCATGCTAAGTGAAATAAGTCAGGCACAAAAAGTGAAGAACCATATGATTTCACTCACATGTGGGATATAAAACTGAAAGCAATAAATGAGCAAACAAGAAAAACAAACAAAGAAAAACTCACAGACACAGGCAACAGCGTGGTGATTGCCAGAAGGAAGGCAGGTGTAGGTGGTGATAGAGAATATTTGATTTGGGGCAATAGGCACACAATGCAATATACAAATTGCATACCATAGAATTATATACTTGAAACATATATAATCTTATTAACCAATGTCACCTCAATACATTTAATTTAAAAATATATTTTGAATGTGTTACTTCGTTCACTGTAGTCTTATGGGTCTCATGGACACAAGCGTTGTTGGCTTTCAGCACTAAATGTTTTGGGGGCCCGTTCTTCACATGGAGGTCTTAAAGTTGGGTTACTAGATACTGGATCTAAAGCCTTCTCTGCTGAGAAGTAGCTGGGTGTTGTGAGTTCACTTTCACTAACTGTATGTTGCTGTGCCAGGAATGGGGTTTATGGACACAGTATGTCTTGGTCTTTTCTACCAATTCTAATGTTGGTATTTTGTCATTTGCCCAATGTAGGAGTTGCTAAGTACTTTCTGGATTTTTTTTTCAGAAGCAATTGTTTCTTATGTAGCTAGAGATTCACTGTATCCAGGGGAGAAGGCGAGTTCAGGAGCCTCCTATGTTACCTTCTTGGACCAGAACTCTAGGTATCTTTATTTTGAAGTTTGAAAAGAATAGAACAGATCAGTTATTTTGTCTGAACAAACTTCAAGTTTATCTGGGCATTCAGCATGTCCTTGTCTGATAGCATGCAGTTGACTTAGCTCGACAGGTTCAGGAATTGCAAACCCAGACACAGGATTGAAATGTCTGGAAGGCAGTACCGACGTCGCTTGGCTGTATGTGCTCTGGGATCCTGCAACCAAACATGTTTGCACAGTTCCAGCCAGCAAATATAGAGTGCTTTCAGGAAAAAAAAAGTGATGCATCTGAGTCACTGGGAGTTCTAGCACTCTAGAAAACATTACAGATTGCATGGTAAATGGGAGGAAGACAGAACAAAGAACACTGTCTTCTAAAAAGACAGCGTAGCGTGGTGCTGATCTGTGGAGTTGCGGCAGGAGGAGGAAGGGAAGTGTGGGACAAGTACTCTAAGCCTTTTGGTATTTATGATACTATTTCATATAAGAGAACGTTAGACCGTTCCCATGAAAGTGTCCTGACAAAGTTCTCTGGCATTTTTTAAGATACATTTCAGTTAACTTAATGAAGGAAGAGTGGGGGGATCACAATTTAGAATAATTTAGAATAAAGTCATCTTATTAATGTTAGCGCACCTTTATTCCAAAAACTTCAGAGCACTATAAAAATAACTTTGAAATAGTGCGATCAATCTCTAAAAGTCATATTATAAAGTAGAAAAATTATCAAGAGCATCTACAAGCCATCTCATTAAATCTGGAAGAATCACATACAAATATAAAACAACTAGCTCTTTCTAAGAAACATATTCACTAAGGGAAAGAAAGATTCTTTAATGCTGTGGCACAATCATTCTCCAGCCAGGGCCTTGGGAGGAACTTTGCACTTGTTATAGTTCAGCATGCCAATCACATGTATTTTCTATGGTTCTTCTGCTAAGTGGAGCCTGACCTCTATGTGCTGGGCAAACAGGTTTCTGGGGTCACAACTGCAGGGTTGTCAATCATTTTGGTATCTGTCAGCAACTGAACGAAGAAAGTGATACATAGAAGAAGAGAAGAAAAGTGTTGGAGAAAACATTAGAGCTTCTGAAGAATAATGAATATGAAATACAAAACTGAAATACACTGAATCCAAAATAAAGAGAAGCACTGAATAAACACTAGCACACCAAGCTGAGAGATAAGTGTTGAGATGTAAGCAAAGATGTTGTCAGTGGTGATGAGGCGATTGTGACAGCAGTGATTAGAAACCGTTACTCCTCTCTTCTGTACGAAGGTGTAATACGGCGTCTGGAACAAAAATGCCCCTTTTTATTACAAAATCTTTCATTACAAAATCGTAAGCATGTAATTCTGTAACATAACAATATCATACTCAAACACACCATATGACATTTTAGGTGAAATATTCAAAATAAAAGTATAAATTATTATACCCATATTATTACCTTACCAACCACACTGAAGCAGGTGTTACTTCTGCTGGACCCTGTATAATATGACTTAAGGACTTCTAGTTTTTTTTTAGTTTTTCAGCCATCTTTGAGAGAATTTTGAAAACAAAATAAAAAAGATTTTTAAACATTAAATAATAAAATTAATGGCTAATACAGGATAAAAAAGATAAAATTATTACAGTTGAAAATCATAAGCTATGATTTTCATGATATTCTACATTATAACCTAGCTGTTTCTATACAGCTTAACAGCTAGGTTATAATGTAGAATATGAGTGCAATGAAGGCAATAAGATTAATATGATTTCTATATTAGCGATAGAGGAAAGAATTGTTAACAGCAAGTGAAGAAAATATACTTCCAGCAAATCACATTCAGTGTTCAGCCCTATGAATTTTGAAGCAAAAGATAAACCATTGATTTGTAATCATATTGATGAAGAGAAAAATACCTACTTTCTACCACAATAGAAACAAATTCTAGTTATTTTAGTGTAACAGTACACTTTGAATTCAATAAATTTGATATTCAGTATTCTTAACCATAATAATTTGATAATCTTACATACTAATAAAGTCTAAATTGGAAGTTTAACAGAAATGGAATTGAACACACACTACACCAAAGCAAGTTTACCTTATTGTCGTAAACTGGAGGAATCAGAGATGGGTGTTTATAGTTGCCATTATATTAAGAAATGATTTAAAATGTGCAAATTCTGTATCACTGAAGCAAGCAAAGGTCTACATAATTGAAAGTGTTATTTTTATGCTATCGCCATAAAAGAGGTAAGATGATACTAGATTAATAGCAAAAGAATTATCAGACAAAAAGCTTAATGGGATAAAAATTGAAAAAGAAAACAATTGGTAAGTAGGTAGAGAGAACATTATATCATCTCTAAATGAGGAAGCACTTCCAAAACATTATTTCTTATTTCTTAGCAGCCAAAGCAATCAGTGGAAAAAGATGAGTTACGTAACTCATATCACCCAGCTAATAGTGTGTTTTGCTGTGTCTGAGAACTCAGGTAGATGTTGGCACTTTAACTTGCTAAACCTGCTGGACTTCCATTTCATTTCAGCTTCTGAATTAATTTCAGTAAATTTTACTTATCCTCCTTATTTCATGAGTTTGGCAATATGCTAAATATTTTATAATACTTTTCTCAAACTTTAAATTATTTGATCTTGGTCTACTTATGGGCTTCTCAAGCTGCCAATGGTTGAAACCAAACCTACCAGTAGACACTTCGTAGTGATATAGATGCTGTTGTGATGCAGTTGAATTGAAAGCACGGCTAGATGGTTAACGTTAAAATACAGGTCACTGTATCCCAAGCCTGCAGTTGAAGTGTGCATTTAAGGCATCCAGTGGAAGTCTTCCTGATAGGTTTCTGACTAAAGTGATTTGAATCTACAAAACTTTTGATTGTATGTGTAACTAATTTCAATATGTTCTTGGGTATTTATAGTAGTAGTACTCTGCTATCCAAACTATCTTTGAACAAGAATGCTTTGTATTGTTTTTTTTAAGTTTATTTCCAATTGCTTATAGACACTTTTATACACCACAATAAATTTGGTTCGGCAAGGTCAAATTTTTGTAAGGTACCTAATTATTAATCTGTTTCTATATTTATCTTGTTGTAGGGCATAAGCCAATAGTTTGCAGATTTTGAATACTGACACCCATCTGTGAACCAATTCATTAAATAGTATTAAGTAAAAGAATGAGTAGCCATGGACACAGGCAACAATGTGGTGAAGAGGGGTGAGGGGGCAGGGGCTGGGTAGAGGGGAGCAAAAGGGGAGGGAATGGGGGGCACCTGTAATTGTGTCAACAATACAAATTATAAGACTACTGTTCATGAGCATGGCAGGTGGTGAATAAATTCTTGTTAAATAAATTAGCCTTCAAAAAAGAAATGATACAAATCATTTCATAATGAAAAAGTGATAATTTTCTTTCAGCAAAAGCAGCTTTTGGAGGAAGGTGTACATGTCCCCCAATGAATGTAATTCTCCTGCAGGAAGTCACTGTCACTCTGTCAGGGTAACCCTGCTTTCTGCCTGTATCCTGGGAGCCCCTCTCGAAGGGCTTTGGCCTCTTAGCACAGGATTCTTCCACAAGCAGCTCCTTAGATCCGGCCAGTTTTCTGTTCTTCGGTTTAAACGCCAGCTCTCACTGCCCCGTCCCACAGGAATACTTCTTTCAATGTGATGTCAAATGCCTTAATGGTGTATCTCTCCTTAAGCTGCATTTCTCCATATATTAAATTCCTTACTCCCTTAAAATAAAGGTCCCTCCCTATAAGGCAGAAAAACATGATTCTGTTCTTGCCACCCTTCAGTCTAACCAAGTAGAAAAATGTATAGCATCTGGTGTGCAGAGCCTGTCAAACCACTGATGTAAAAGATCAGACTCAGGGAGGACACCAGCAGGGTTAGAAGGAAGAATACATTTTTACAACAATTAGAATTTAATATGTGATGGAAACAATTGAATCTATAATAAAAATGTACAAGTCTGAAAAAATATAATGCCATTACAAAATTGAAAGAAAGACTAAAACTTGTAGTTGAGGTCTAAACAATAAAAAACGGGACAACTTTTAATTATTATTTGACTATATAAAGAGAAAAAAGTTATTGGCCTCTAATGCTAGAAACATTTTTCTCTAAGTGGACCAAGAAAAATGATATTTAATAATAAAAAAAGAATCTTTTCCAGAGCACCTGGCCTACCATTAAACAAATTTCATATAGTTTTAATAATGTAATTTAATTGTACTGTTTCCCAACTTCTTCTGCCAACACATTGGACAAAGAACACTCAGCTTTGTTATGGTTTTAGAATGTAAATGCTTATGCGTATGACAATGCAGTAAAATATATCTGGCAGAATATAGGAAGTAAAACTGAGGGAATGAAAAAAAGGTGATGATTGCAGTTCATGGAACAAAATGCAGATTGTTTATATATATGTATATACATATATACATATTTCAAAGTTGAGAAATAATCAAAACCTCAACAGAAATAATGGTCATTGAAGAAATAATTATGGACAGGAAGAGTAATGATGACTGATATATTTGTACTTGATGAAGAAGAATATTGAGTTCTAAGTAAGGTATCATAACCACTAGAGGAATGGAAACTTGAAACATTTAAAATTTATATATTTTTTATGTTTTACTGTTTAGTTACAGTTGTTGCACCTTTCCCCCCATTGCTCTCCCCTGCCGTGCACCAACCCCCACTCCCACAAAGAAAATAGTGTGTGCCTCACTGCCTAGAATTACTGAAGAAAGAAATGAATGGTTTCCATTTTGGTCCATACTTGCCAATTGTACTATCAATTCAGGCAAAGATTCCTTAGGTCAATATTCAACCACCTTATACCTAACTAGAACTACTTTTCCTGCTATCCTCATTTTCACAATAGGAGCTCAGAAAGGGTTGAGTATGGAGAAAGTTCTCTCTTTATGTCCTACTTACCTCACTGGATTCTTAAGGAAACTCAAGCAGGTAGTCTGTTTATAAGAAGGAAAAAAACACAGAACTGATCCTCCATATTCTTTTTATAACCCTCACCTATGTTGGGCCCCATTGGTGACATTAAAATGATGTTATCAGATGCTATTTTTTCTCATAATAATACTTTATCCATTAGATGTAATCACTTTCACTTCCAATATTCTATTAAGTTTTCACTAAACTGTGAGATTGATATTATGCTCACTAATTTACAACAGGAAATTGAGACCCAGAAAAACTAAATTGTTACCGTAGGTAGTTAACTAGATTTCAGTAAAGAGCAAAGAGAATTAGACATTGAGCTTAATAAACTGGGGAACTAAGCCTGTTTGCTTCACCAGGAAGCTACAGCTTCACACCCCAGGGGATCACAGTGTTGCTCCACCAAGGGGATTAGCACTCCTCCTTTTCCCCCTCTAGTATCAGATTGTTGCGGGGAGAGGGATGCAGGCAGAGGTGCTGGACCACAGAGGCCTGTGGGTCTAACTGGGTTATGTAAACCTGTCAAAAGCCCCCAAAGGCTTGGGAGGTTGACTGGTTCTTTTGAAAAAGCACTTGATTCCTCCCAAACCCAAGCTAATATAACCCCAGGGGAGCAAAGAAGCTTCTCTCTCTCTCGCCCACCCAGTAACACGCTCCAGTGCCTTTGTGCCTTCTCTCGCCCAGGATCCTGAGACCACGTGGTCTAGCAGCCACCGGCGCCTGCAGCAGACTGTGCGGGCCCAAAGACTAACCTTTAATATGAAGGGGAAACTCTGGACACTGTCTTTTGTTTTGGTCTTGCTGAAGACATGGTTGGACTCTCCCCATGGTGAGGCCGAGGGGAGTAGGAAATCGGAAACCCAGCGGCAGCCTCTCACGTGAACAAACAAACCACCTTGCCACATCACAGTCTCCCGGGCCTGGGTCCTTGCAGTGCTTTCCTCACAGTCCCATGGAAGAGTCTGAATTCTACCGACAACAGAGCGACACACATAGTGCCACCAAGCTGGTAAATTGGCCAAAGGCGCTGCCAGACATTCCTCACCATTAAATGTTTCTTCTATAACATCCCCGGCTGTTTCAGAAATGACGAAAACAAGGCCTGTTATAACAGTGTAACAGAAAATTACCAGGCATAATTTCGACACATAAAATCATGGAATTTGATTTTAAATCCAAGTAAGTGGGGCATTAACATCGATGTAAAGTTTACCATTTTTGACCAATACCAGTGGGCAAAGATGTAAACAAGAGAAAATTTGATTGCTCGTCGCAAACTTTGTTTATTCCAGTCTCCTAAGGCCTTCCCCTGCTTCCTGGCCGCTCAGGATCCCTACAGGGGCAGTGGTGCCTGGGGGCCTCTGGGGGCTCCAGGAGATTTTAAGTGCTCTCCCATTCTTCCCCAGAACATGTTTTTACTACGTTCTCATTTATTCTCCTAACATAATGAGACTGTGTATTCCGACTATGGAAATTCTGTGTCGACATGAAACACGAAATAGAAACTAGGGATAGTTTATCTACATAGGACAACAGTTAATCTTATAACTGGATTAATCACTGTTTCAATTTCTAGATATGCTAATTGTCACAAGAAATCTCTATCTTAAAAGAGGCTTTCTAGAAATAATGTTTCCTCACGTTGGTAAACAACAGTACGGTGTGTGTTTCTGTTTTAATTGGAAGGCCTGGTGTAAGGCCAACTCATATGCCTACTCGAAGGACATGCTATGTAATCTCTCCAAATAGCATTAGAAAATTAACTGAAATTGCCTTCCCTCACTCTCAGGCTTTTCTGGTGATAAACTTAAATAGCATATTGGAAAGTTCCTTGCAAACTGTAAAATAAATAAGCATGTTTCCATTATTGCAAAGAAACGATTGGAGTGATTGGTTTTTCTTATATTGCAGCAAGTCAGGGAAGGATATAGTTTTGGCAACGAGGGCAATTCCAATTACTACGAGCCACACTGGCCAGTTTATATTCACGCAGTCCACTGACTCTCCGTGCGCCGCAGTGTGAGCCAATTCAGGCAAGCTTTCATTTCTTCCAAAGATTAGAAGTGGTTTATCTGAGCCCTGTTTTTGTTTTTTTTAATTCTCTCATCCATTTGCCTAGGAAAAATCTAAACAAACTCTATCTGCATCAAATCCCCTTTCTTCTTAAAAAGCTATTGAAAAGTCCCAATACCGAATCTGAATCAGAGGAAGTAAAATTCCACGGAAGATTTTGTAAAGGTAAATTGGAACAGTGGGGAATTACAGCCCACCCCACCATTCTTTTGACACTGATTCTGTAAGTGCTGACTCTGACTGATAATGTAGCTTGTAAATGAACAGCACGTTTGTGTAAGAATCCTAGGAACTAGCTTCAAAGGAGAGAAACTTTCAGGCATCCCAGCCCTGGGAGATTTGCTCACCTTCAAACACGGAGCCAGGATGACATGAACCCAAGATGACGAGAAGCCAGGATGACTGGCTAGGATGACTAACCCAGGAAGACACACACCGGACCACCACTTGCTTATTGGAATGGCCTGTGCTCATCTAAACGTGGAGAACTTTCCAGCTCCCCTCCTTGATCTCTTTGTTCTGTTCCCCTCTCCCTCCTTATGAATTCTCTGTCACCACTGAGAGGTGGGGATGGGCTTTGAGACATGAGTCCCCCATCTTCCAGGATCCTGCCCCTGAAAATGAACCACTTTCCTTTCCATCAGCACCTGCCTCTCATGTTTTGGCTTTCGTAGCGGCAGGCAGCGGGACCTTGCTTCTGTTTAAAATGTCATTTAATTTATTTACATTAATTTTCTTGTTAAATAGAGTGATATGATTTCTAAGACAGCATGCACATCTTCTTGACTCAATAATGTTTTATTTATTTCATCTTAGCTATTTTCAGGAACTAGGAGGCATTAATTTTTTATTCAAATACGCATGAAAAATATTCCATATTGAAATAGTTATCTCACTGGATCATTTATATTTCTCAGTATTTTACAGTTTAAAAAAAGTGTAATATACCTTTGGTATTTCTGAAAACACTCAAATTCTGTTGTAATAAATGAAATTATTTTATTAATTGTAAGACATCAAATGTACTAATTTTTGTACTTATGTGTTTGAAAACTTGTATTTATATGTAAATGCATTATGAACACTTGTGAAACATAAATTTAATGTTCTCCTTTTCATTAATAACAAAGGACTGAATGAATCAAAGCTGACTTTTCTGAAAGTCACTAAAATTATAGAAATTTTCTACTTCAGCCATTTTAAAAATACTCTTCTATTAATCAAAAAATAAGTAGTAGGATAATTTTATAAAATCTTTAGGTGCCTCACTAAGCACAATTTTCCAAAATATTGTTAAATGAGCTAAGAAATGAATAACAGTAATTTTCTTGAAGTACATTCCCAATGTTGTGTCTAATTTAATCAGTATTTTCTGAAACAATAATTTCCAAGTAGCTTGTCAGTTATATTACATCTTCCAAATTCAATTTTATGATCACAATTTCATAAGTGTTTTACTATCACATTTGTTTTGAAACATTTCCAATACTAATATATGTATTTATTCACCTACTTCTTCACAGATTGACTAGAATGCACTCCTTCTAGTTCCAAAAAAGTGCCTATGATACACTTTTGAGCATGACTGGCAGATTTATTGGTTTGCTCTTATCGTGGGTCATTATTTTTTGTGTTTGTGCCTGTATCATTGGTTTGAGGTATTAGAGCACATGTTGGTTTTTTTCTGCTGATTTTAAACTAATTCTTTTTTAATTCCATGACTCATTAATACCCTTGAGGTGGTTTATAAGTTTATCATACAATGTATAAAGTAATGAGGGCCTTTTCATTTGCCTAATTTGATCTCAGGCAGATTTCAAAAGCATAACAATTAAAGACCCTTAGACCTATTCTAGACTTACACAGTCAGAATCTCTGATGATGGGCCCCTTAAATCCAAGTTGAACTCTTTAGGGAGTTCTTATACACATGCAATGGTGAGAAGCACAAATTTCAGAGCATGTGGGCCAGATTGTCACAATTATATGACATATCCAAGCTAAAAAAGCAAAATAAGAACCTGATGATAGATTAGGAAGGCCAAATCACTTTTTGGTTTAAGAGATTTATGTGCGTTTGTATGTTTATTTCTCTCAGTTATGCTGCTTTTTGGTGTTTTTTAAAATCTCTTAAAATGTATGCGCAATTCAAGCTAAACAGCTAACATTGCAAACATTATCTGATATTCAAAATAATCTTAGGGAATCAACTGTTGTGAAACACATAAATTCAAATCATGTTAATTTACTTTCATGGCCTATGAATTGAAAAAAATACTAGATTAAATATCTAAATAGCAATAGTGGTAGGGATCAGTCCTACCAGAGAAAAGTACATTATCTGTTCACACACTTTGGTTGTAAATTTGCCAAGCACCAGGAGTCTAGATGTATCAGAGAACAAAACAGAACAAAGAAAAGACTCTCTTCCCTAGGGTTTATGATCTATCTAGAAGATATGCATATGAATGGAGGTATAAGACCCATTCTATGTTT
The DNA here is from genome assembly GCA_028533065.1 of Trachops cirrhosus. NCBI lineage: Eukaryota > Metazoa > Chordata > Mammalia > Chiroptera > Phyllostomidae > Trachops > Trachops cirrhosus. The sequence goes on along the minus strand of CM052548.1, from coordinate 72,715,395 downwards.
AGTATGCAGGTGTGCTCTTAAAATGGTTTCAGAGGACAATTAAGCAGGTGAATACAGAGAAAAGTGATTTTAGTGCTCTAGAATTAAAAAAAAGAGAGAGAGATGGGCAGAGAGAGGTGTACTGAACGTTATCTTCAGAGCAATTAGCAATTTAAAACCTGTGAAATCTAAGGAATCAGCATCACCAGCATGAATTTAAAAAGTACTTTAATAAAAGCATCATAATATAATGACATTCAAAGATCTAACACATTTTACTATGCACTCATGACACATCCATTTAGCTTGAACAAGATAATTGCATTCAACAGAATCCATTAGAACAATTCCCTTGTCCTGGGAATCTTAAAACAAAATAAGGAAGAACTCATCTTTTTTCAAAAAGGGTAGAAAGAGTTAAAAGCAACAAAGTTTCAAACTAGTGAATGGAGAGATAAGTACACATTATTAAGCCTAAAAAAGTAAGGGTAACTTTGGGATATAAGAAGTGAACTAATCTTGCCTGCACAAAAGGAGTTCTGGACTTCCCTCAATTTATCTGCACCCTTTGTGGATTGGTATAAAGTAATAATACCTGAGATCATCAAAGCAATATTATAGAAGCATACTTTCATGTTATTATGTTGCTCTGGCCAATGATACTTTGTTATGCTCCCTTACCGATTCAAGGACACTTACAAGAATGTCAAAGTTAAAATGGTAAGTAATTAATGGTAAGAATGTGGTGGATTTTTTATTGTATTTTATGCAAAGTATAATAATTATAAAATTATCTTACATTTCAAAGTAAAATTTGACTTGTGCAGTTCACAGTAAGAGTTTACAATATAATTTGTAAGTACTATTTTTTTTGTTATGGCTTAACCTTTCTCCTGTAATGCACCTGATTAAATGCAACTCATTTAAATAATAATTCACAAAATAAAATAGAATATTTCTTATATGTAGTCCATATCCATCAAGTTTCCCAATATCAAATATTCTTAAAATTCAACTACTTTAATTAAAATGATGTTATCCTCATAGTTGTGCCCGTGTACATTGATACCTTATCATGGGTGCGCTTCTAGTGAGCTTGTTAATATGCAGCATAGGTGTGTACTGAATACATTATCCCCTGTGAGAAATTTCCACCACAGTTGGCAGTAATATTTGATTAAAATGAATAGCTCAGGAAAATGAGGCTGAGTTAAAGGTTAGGTTACTCATTAAGATGCTCACTGTTGTGCTCGTCTTTAAAGATAATGCAAAGTATGTGTTTTTACCTGATGACTAGGTGAATTATTTAAACAGAATCGTTGCAAACGGCAAAGCCTGGCAGTATTTATACTGAGATTATCTTTCTAAATTTGGAATGCAACTTATTTGAATATTCCACCATGTTTTTTATCCATATCAATTAGACATTCATATACACACAGATCAGTAATCCAAAGGGAAAACACATAATTACAATAGCTGATGTTTATTGGATACAAACGATGTGCCAGATTCTCTGCCACATGCTTCACATATATTATTTTTAACCCTAAGGAAAACCTGAGGATTTGAGCTATTGTTTGAATTTTACAGAAGGGGAAACTGAGGTCCAGTTTCTCAATGTTGAGTTAGAATTTGAGTCCAGGTTTATGAAATCCATGGCATTCTTCTCATCACTGCCCCCTGGTGTCAGTCAGAACTTGGTAACGTATGTCCTCCTGTTCTGTAAATCAGTATTGGATGTCAGCTCTGACCTCAACACCCACTTGGTGGTAAGGATGTACACACAGTTGTGAAGGGACACAGATTGTCCCTGCAGAGTGCAGTCTATTCTTGTCACTCTCTTCCCATGTGTGCACCTCCCTCCCGCCAGCCTCTTTCAGCTCTCCAGCAGAGGAACTGGCTGGTCGGAACACCTGCTCCCTCTGCTTTTCTTAGATCACATGGGAATGTATGGAGTGTGTGTTTGTGCTGGGAAGAGGCCACATGCCTAAGACTTTGATGAGTTAATGTGTTTCACTGATCACTGATGTTGAGTATCTTTACATACAATCATGTAATTCTATAACTCTACTGTTCATGAAAAATATTTAATGAGGATTATGAGTTAGACATTTTATTACATGGTGGGTATACAATGGAATACAAAAATAGATATGTATGGTCCATAACCACAGAAGTTTAGATTTGGAGGGAAGTAATGTAGCGAATATATTAATTACTCTTATGTGAGCTTGGACCTTATATATTGTAGACTTCAAAGTGAAATATTATGTTTTTCATCTTCCTTGGTTATATCATTAGAGACTTGATACTGGTTTCAGTATATTCAGACATTATGTGTAATGAACCAAAAGTTTTCTTAGTTGAAGTAGACACAGACTTAAGAATTTCCCTAAATAACAGAATGCTGATTCATTTTATATTCTTTATGGCTAAAAGTGACAATTTCTTTGACAATATTTATTCCAAACATTTTTAATTTTTGTTCTTTAAGAGCACAAATAGTGTTTTAAGAAAGTATTCTTCATGAGTGCCTGCCTGCAAACCAAAAGACCACTGGTTCGATTCCCAGCCAGGGCACATGCCTGGGTTGTGGGCCAAGTGCCCATTAGGGGGTGCTCAAGAGGCAACCACACATTGATGTTTCCCTTCCTCTCTTTCTCCCCTCGCGTCTTTCTAAAACTAAATAAAATCATTTTTAAAAAAAGAGTTCTTCAGGCTATTAAGAATTCAAGAGTAGTTTCTAAGAGAAAAATGTTTATGTTCTTTTAATATCATAAATACAATATTTTTAATTTGTAAAATAAATCTGAAGAGTAGCAAAAAACAGTACCTGTTAGTTGGTGCAGTAATCACACTATTTCATCAGGTATTATGGATTTGAAAAACACAGGAACTTCTCGACTCCTTTCATTTTTAAAATTGCTTTTGAAAGAAAAAAATGGAGGGAAAATATTGAAAAGTCAGCACCATCATTCAATTTAAACTGTCAAAATAAAGTTTCTATTTGTTTTATTTTTTTCCTTAGAGAATAGGAGTGCTCAGTTTGAAAAGAAGTGTGCTTGAAATGAAAGCTTAATTGAAACTGTTAAAATTCCTGTTTATTTTTTATTAACTTAGAATTACAGAGAATACCCATGTGGCAATCCCCAAATAGAATTTTGTTTTTTATAAATTTTGATATAGAACAATTATACTTGGAGGTCCATTTGGGTTTTTAAAAATCAACCCTGTTTAATCTTTTCTGGTATTGTTGTACATATAGAAGTAAATTTGCCTTTGAAAGTCATCAAAACAATGTACTTAAAGTTTGGATATGTAAGCAAGTATGTTATAGTTAATTCACTGACTTTACTTTCCTTATCTCTAGTGAGAGCTATAAACTCACTTTCAAAGTGAGTGCCCTTTTTTTGCCCCTTCTGTGTATTATCATACTTATTAGGACTATAAAAACTGTGCATATTTGGAAGTGGCATAGAAATATTTTCACATTGCTAATCTACTTTGCAAATCAGTACATATCTACATATGTGTTGCAACATGTGTATGTCAACATATTTATGGAAGACTAAGATATAAATTTCTATAGAAGAGTTTTGGTGATCGGTGATGCCGGGGGAAAAAACCTGGTAAGAGAGTGACTGCATGGGGTGTATGAGGACCCCATTCAGATTGGGTGGTCGAGGACCCCGTGTGAGACAAAGCTGAGTCGTACCTCCAAAGAAGGAACCAGCTTTGTAAAGATACACAGAGTGAAGCACAGAGACAAAGCCCTCTCTGTATGATTGACTATGTTCAAGGAGGAGGAAGAGGATGTGCGGCGGTAGTTTAGACAGCAAGGGGCAGGGTTGGGCAAGCGGAGGTGACACAAAAGTCTGGTGGGTTATTTGCCAAGACTAAACAAACAAGAAAGCTATTCACGTGAATGCAGATTTTACAAGGTGATCTTAATTGCTCAGTGTGCAAACTTGCTTACACCCAAATTACCTGCTTCACTCCATTGAGAACAAAATCCTTACTGAAATGCTAGTAATTGAGTAACTGTTCTAAAAATAATGCTGAGAATGTTCTAATGTATTAAGAAGTAAATTATTTGCCAACTTAATACTTACATTTAAGTAGCAAGCTCATTGACAAATGCCACAGCTATGCACTGCAATACAGTTGGAAATCACAGACCTAAAATTCAGTCGTTTAGAGCTTTGATGTGGTTACATATACAAAATTTTAAAGCAGAATTATTTCAATGTCTTTATGACATTAAATTCCATATTTTCTCTGTTTTTAAATGCACAAATCAGCCAGAATGTAGACAGATGTGATTCTCAACATAAAGATGTATTAAAATGAAATGGGCCTGCTGGCCACATCGGATACTCTGTGGAAGAGGGTAGGTTAGTCAAATAACCAATAATGTGCACATTGGAGTAGAGAACAGCAGTTCACAAGTCAAAAAATTTCTTTCCTATCTGATTGTTGAATTTTATGTGTGTGTTTTAGTTTGAATCTTAAGGCAATGTGTGAGAAAAACAGTTCCATGGGGAGGATTTGTAAAGAAATAATAACTCACATCATGGCCTTAAAATAGTAAAATAATTTATAATGCTTACATATTCAGCCAAACTGCATTTTATCTGTCAGCTTCCAGACAAAAGACCTGAATTCATACCATGTATTTCAGCGGAGGGAATTGAACACCGGGACTAGAAAGAGAGGAGTTAGCAACGGGTGAGAACTGGAGTTTACACTTGCATGCAGCCCATACCAGATCTAGGGCTGGGCAGGAGGAAGGAGAAGGTAGTGCCAGAGTTCAGGGACCAGTGGGATTCAGAAAAAGAACAGAAGAAGAGGATGCTTGAGACTGCAGCTTGCTAGGTCCACCAGGCTGGACCTAAACCCATGGACCTTAAACCTCCTGGACAGATCTGTAGTCCGGAGGCTGTAATGCCTCTGCCAGACCTGCCATAGAGCAGCCCTAGGAAGATGGAGCAAAGGTACTTCACGTTCCGGGCCCTCCATTCTCATCTCAGGGACTCCCAACGGGCCCAAACTAGCTCAAAATTCTGCAGGCAAAGAAACCGAGACAGTGTCATTTCCGGGTTTCAGATCCTTGAGATGTGAGCGGAGGGAGGTGAAAGCAAAGTATGGATCTGAGAGCAAACAGGAGAACGAGTGGAACCTTGTCAATTATAACGACCTAACTGCAGGATTGGAGAAAGGGCCAGCCAGAAAATCTGCGCTTGCTTTCATAATAAAAGTCAAATGTCCTCATGAATTCTCAGTGTGCCAAGTCAGAAAGGTCTTTCCTGATAATTAAAGAAAATGAGTACACCATCTAATTTGAAATGACAACCTGTGGTCTGAATTTTCTCACCTAATTCGAAAATCTAAATGTCATTTTAATCATTTCTTATTATTTCTGGGTATGAAAAGAACTTCTAGAATTATTTGAATTTCCTTCTAACTCCCCCCCCACACACATCTTCCCATGTTCATAAATGCCTACTTACTCTGAAATATAGTCTCCTTTTAGAGGATGTGTTGCCATTACATTAGTGCTCATATTTCATAAAATGGATGTTTTCTTAGCATTTACAAGGTAATTTATTTAGTACAATATAATGTTAAGATTGTCTAGTACAGTTTACATACACTGAGCAATGAGGAAATATTCTGTGATAAAAAAGAACATTGCACTAGATAAATGGACATAGATGCGGTATTTATAGCTAAGTGTATGATTGTGAAAACATGAGAGTGAAATTACAAATTGAGTTAAAACTAATGGATGTCCTCCTCTGGTATCATCTCACCTCTAATCTCATGCAGTTTATTCGCTCTCCTTCATGATGCTCCGATGTATCATTTATTAGTCTCCCCGTCCATCTCCTCCGTCTCCTTCTGTGTCTTTGCCTTCGAGCTTTCAGCGTGGCACATATCCAGTCGCCAGAATACTCATTTCTCTTCCTCTAAATTCCTATCAAAATACTTCTCTCAACTGAAACTAGACTTTCCTGACATGTCTGATGGTTTTTAAAGCTCTGAAGATTAAGAAGCATATAATTGACAGGTGTAGCAGGTTTACAGTTCCAATTAAAAGTATTTTTTACTGACTAGGTATCTTTTTTTAAAATCATTTTTTATTGTTATTCGAATACAGTTGTCTCCATTTTCCCACCACCACTTCCCCTGCCCCACCCAGGCCCGCCTCCCATCCTCAATCCTATCCGACTTTGGCTTTGTCCATGAGTCCTTTATACACGTTCCTTGTTGGCCCTTTCCCTACTCTCCCCCATCTTTACACATATAGTTCATATTAATATTGTATGTATACTTTTATTTCTTAAACTTGAGTAATGCACAGACCTCCTTTGGGAAAAAAAGAATAATAGTTTGAAAAATACTGACTTACTAGACTAAATTTTTCTGTACAAACTTAGATAAATAGTATACAGTTATGATTTATCATTGCAAAGGTAATTTTATTTTACAACTGTAAATCTATTTTAAGATAATCATTGCAGTATAGGAAATTTTTGTAAAATTATAGAGATTCTCAGACCCCAAAGAACATGTTTCTGCAGCTCCAAACACTGTCTCTTTCCTTCTCTCCCATCAGTACAAAATCCTCTGTACTTAAGAACAAGAATGCTCTTCATAAGGTCTGCATTTTTTGACACGTGTGACTTTCAACCTGTTGAACAAATGAAACACTATAAGAAGAAAAATAAATGTGCTTTTCATTGGAGTTATTATCTACTATGAGCAGGTGTTTTATTAATATGATGGATAATGCAAAGAAATTTAAGAAGTAGTACACGTCGTAGCATTATTATGGACAAACGTAATCTGGAAAAGCTACTTGCAGGTGTGAAATGAGCTGTCTCGTAAATGACTAGGATTGGGGAAGTGGAAGGAAGACTATGCAAGGGCCATTAATAATAGAAAGAGATCAGTATAAGGTGGGTCCGGCTTGCTTGTGGTGAATCATTTGTTTTCAAATCATCTTCCACTGACTGTCAAGACATTAGATATCATGCAGATTTATGCTTACATTTTCATTGTTAGAAATATATTCAACATAACAAAACAGGAATATAATTGCCACATATATTTATCTATATAAATTATTTAGAATTCTTTGAAAATCAACAAATTAACTTGTGCAGCCAAGCTAACTCATTCTCGAGTACTCCAGGAATGCAGTCTGTTTTCCCATCTCTGTGCATGTAATTTACTTCCTGCAAATAAGCTATTGGTCAGAAAGTTGTGGGTTTGCAATTTAACAAATGCAGACTGAGAATGGCCACTCATGAATAATTGTGCAACAAGATAGCACAAGTGTGACCTTTTGATTAAGACAAAGTTCATGTCTCTTGAACACGGTCTGGTCACGTAATGATATAATGGTCATGATATAAAACAAGTGAATATGACAATAAAATAATGTTTCTAACACATTATAGATAATTTTTGCTTGAATTGTAAGACCCAGTGTGAACCAGAACTTCCACTTGTAGGTATCTACCAAAGATAAATATAAACATATGCCAACACAAAACTTGCATATGCATGTTCATGGCAGAATTATTCATGATAGCTGAACTATGGAAACAACTGAAATGTTCATTATTAGATGAATAGCTACCTAGTGCCATATATACATACGACAGAATGTTATTTTATGATAAAAAGGAATGAGGTGCTGATACATGCCATTACATGGATATTATATTTCTAAAATATTATGTTCAGTGAAAGTAGCTACTCATAAAAGACCCCATATTATATAGTACCATTTATAGGAAATTTCAAGAGCAGGAAAACAGAGAGATGTGAAGTAGATTTGTGATTTCTTTGGCTGGTTGGTAGAGGAAGGAGGAGGGGGTATAAGAAGCAGGGAGAGGACATGGGAAGTGATAGCCAAAGGGCACAGTTTCTGTACAGTGTGATGGGAATGTTCCCAGTTTTGATTCTGTTGATGGTTGCACCACTCTGTAAGTATACTAAAAAGGTTGACTTCCCTGTTTCAAAGAGATAAATTTTGTAACATATGAGTTATAGCTCCATTAAAATTAAATTATAGGTGAATATTATTAGCTATTTGGTTGTTACTACTTGAAAAAGCCTCATTAAGAAGTATAAAACATATTACCAATTAATACTGTTGATTAAGCTCAAAGCATGTGTTGGGCTATGAAGGGGGCTAAAAACTAACAAGATAAGCTTATGTTTTCAAATGCCTCATTACACAGTAAAAATAAAGATATATTTTAAATTTGCAAAGTTCTGAAAAATTTATTGCAAAATGTCTCTCTAAAAGGGCATTGTAACTTACAGCTAGAAAGGCTAAGAAAGATTTTCTTCATATTAATAAATCATCCATTACGTGGGAAAGAACTTATGTATCCAGAACGTAAGTAAATCAGCCCATGAGAAAGATGTTACAGAAATCTCACCCATCCAGTTTGATCAGGCATCACTGAACAAATGCATTGTAGGTGCTATCTGAAAGTAAGTAGATGGTGAGACCTATGAAATTCTAACACTAAAGTTAAAAAAATGGTAAGAAATAAATTCTGATTTAACAATCATCTAAGCAGTTATAATCACATATTATTGTATAATAAACAATAAGTATTATATAACAATGTCAACAAAAGGGCATCCAAAAAAGCCTGATGCATAACTAGTAAATAATAAATTAAACATTTATAGTCAACATAATTTTAAATTCTTAAATACTCTTAGGTTCTCCCCAAAAGAAATGATAGTGTCATATCTTCTCATATGTCAAAGCAGTAATAATCAAATCCAGTTTCTGAAGCCAACAGGCCTAGGATCTGGAGCTTAGAAAAAGAAATTTTCTTTTTGGAAATAGTTAATAATCACCAGTGAACACTTCAGTTTTATAGGAGGAAATATTCAAATGTGTAACTTAAATCAGTTATTCATTTCAGTAAGCACTTATGCTTATTGCATTAAGCCCCATAACTGACGGCTAAACTCTGGCATATACTGCTTGGTCCTACACTAGAGTGAAAAGACAGGTACTGGGTTCCCATCTGGGAGGGGAAGTGTCAGTGACAGAGACCTAATCAGTAATTGGGGCACTTTGAAGATGTAACTTCATGCAATTCGAAAGCAATTCTAAAGACTAACTAATGCTAATTCCACTTAAAAGCTGAGAAAATTGAGTCAAACCTTCACATAACTTGCACATGGGCACCAGTAAGAGGGCAGGTCTGTCTGACAGCGGCACTTGTCACTTTGCTTTGCTTTGCTCCTGATGTCCACCTAGGGTCACAGAAAGCTCTCACGGGAGATGGTGGTAGGAAGCATGCATTTACGCAGACATTCTTAGAGAAAGATGATTTCTTAAATCCAAGGAATTTGTCTGGTTATCTGCCAGGAGTCAGAGAGCAGTGCTCAGGGGACTGAAATACAGGGAGAGGGTATTTGGGTGAAGAGGAGGATGAACGTAAGAGTCCAAGGCCCTGCTCAGCTTGACCACCCTGAAGGAAGTCCCCTGGAAGGACCTTCGATGAGCCAGAAACTCCGCTGAATGTGCTGATGCCAGGGAAGGGGCACCGGGGAGCTACTGTGCGTTTGAAGGGTTTCTTTGGATACCAAGTACTTTTGTGTGTTCTTTATATTTAATACTTAAAGAAGTGATGAACATTTTTATTAAACATGATATGTTCGTGTTGAATGCCTAAATTTGAAAAAAGTTATATGTTATGTTAAAAATTTTTTAATTGCTACAATATTTATTATATATAATAATGCAGACTTCCAATATCATGAAACAGGTAGTTATTGTCAATCTTCACATTAAATTAAGAGGTAATATGCCAACTTGATTAAAAATATTATATGTCAATGCAAAGGAAAGGAAGAGGAAATTATCCCTGTGAAGTAATTGCTTCCACTGTTTACAATGGTGAATGCCTATTAGCCGCAGCGATGGCTATTTTAATTGTTAATAAAATACAACGTGATTTGTGGAGTTTGACCTACTTACAAAGTATCTAATTTTAGTTATCATGCTTTCTGTTGTGCCAGAAATGTTGTGATATTCTAATATTAATAACTTCTATTATCAACTTTAAAAATAGTATAGCCTTCAAAGTATCTGACACATGTTAACAGGAAGTCAGGAGTAAACATTTCTCAAGGAGAAATGAAAAACCAGCAGAAATTTTGTATCTCCCGTTAGTAGAATACATCAAGTCCAGAGATTTAAAGTGAATAAGGATGGTAACATTTGTCCCATTTTAAGACGAGAAAATTAAGCCGTACAATGTTTGCATAACGTTGTTAATATTTACCAGCAGCGTGTCTTGGGCTCCTCTCATATATTGTCATGAATTCCCAACAACCTTGTAATGAAGGATGAATGTGACCATGTGGCAAATGAGAGAACCGCTCCTCAAAGAGATTAAGCAAACTTCCCTCAACTAAAGCTCCAGCTTTCTGCAATACACCCGTCTGTTCTGTGGCTTCCTTCAAACAGCACTACACTGCTGTTTCGTCCTCCCAAATGTTTCCCAGGGGTCGTGATTTCCCTTGAGCATAAGAGTAGAGACAGGATGACCAGTGTCAACCTAAAGTACACCGTCTTGTGACTCCGCTCACCTGAGCTCAAAAATAAGCCTGGAGTTAGCCTGACAGTGAAAATTGCCGTTAGGAAAACCCTGAGCAATTTGAAAGGAGGGTGTGTCTGCCAGTCATTCTATTAACTATCAGCTACTCTCAATACAATTTCTAGTGAGATGGGGGGCCTTGTCTGCTCTGCCCACTTCAGTTTCCTTAGCACCAAGAAAAGAGCCCAGCACAGAGAGAACTCTCAGTAGATGTGCATGGAATATTGAGTGAACGGATACGTGGGAGTGCATCAGGAGGCAGAAGCGATAAGCTGGGTAACATTTCCACGTCCTCCAAACCTGACTGGTCTCATTCTGACCATTGCCTATGATTTGCTCTCAGGGATTTCACTGAATCGATTGCCCACTCATCACTGGCATTTCCTTGGGTGCTGTCAAAGGTTAGAAATCACAATGGAAGTCAGAGCAGTTAAGGAAAACGCAAGAACCACCACTTTTCTTGTTTAGAAAATATGTCCATTTGAAGTCCTCACCTTACACTACATTGAAAATATGTTGTCTGGGCAGCCGAGAGTAGTTACTCACAAGTGACCTAGGTCATCTTTCTGGCTGAACCTCAAGGATAATGGAGCGAATATGGGCACACACAACAGCAGGGGTGAAAATTGGCAGGAAAAGGAAGCAATTAATACCTCTATCCTGGTATTATCTTTAAAAATATTTTTCTTTTGTACTTAGTCTCTTTCTTAAATATATATAAAATTAAGATATATTGGTTATAAATTATGACTAATTTAACTCTTATTTTAATCCTTTTGGCACTAGAAGTGTTGTCCAATACAAAAGCATCAGAATTTATTGAGAAGCCTGTGGTTGCATTTTGCAGTTGTCTTATTTGAGATACCCACTTGTGCTTCAGCCCCTCATTTGGACATTATATGCTGGGTGTCATGCGTTTGTCTTTGCAGGTTTCCTCTCCATCCTTCTCCCTGATATTTGCTCTGGGCCCCTTGACTTCTGCTAGCTGGTTATGTTCACCCAACAGGCGGCCCCGTTGGGACAGCAGGAAACGTGAAAAAAACGAGGTCAGGATGTTTTGCAGCGTTTATTCCCTTGGCTCTCTCCTGGTCACCACTGACTGGCTGTGCCCTGTGCTGAGGATAATGATCCTCTCCACATTCCCCCTTGTATTCAGCGTTCTTCTTCTACATTGGGGTAACTGCCCCTCCCCGTGTGCCTGTGGACCTGAGGGCCCCACACCTACTGGCACTAGTGTGCTGTACTCCTCCTCGTCTTACAAGAAACAGCCCTTTGGAGAATGTCCTCCCTTTGCAGTACTTCTTGTTTTAAATTGTCCTCAGGCATCCTAACCTGAGCGCATCTGCTGTTGCCTTCTGCAAACCTGACTGATAAGCACTGCATCCTCCTTCTTTGAGAGTCCTACTCTTCTTCTCTTCCTTTGCTGCTTTTTATTTGCCATTTTCATGGTAGTAACTTCAAGTTGAATGCATGACTCTAAACCACAAGGCAAGGTCTGTGTTTGATTCAGAGATTTTTGAGTCATCAAGTGAAAGTGGAAATTATTATAGAAGATAAAATGACCTAGAAAGAGTGTACAGACTGTGACAGACTGAGTAAGAACAGAATAATTACAGCTCGCCCATCTTGAGCTCAGGGACATGTTCTGTGTCCCTCACATTTTTCTAAGAACTTTTGTCCTATTTAATTTGACTTAATCCTCAGAATTCTCTGAGGTATGTACTATCATGTCAGTCTTACAAGGCAGAAAATGAAGGCACCAAGTGGTTAAACAGCTTGTCCATGTCACCGTCTGGCAAGTTAGGGGAACCAAGATAAAAACCGAGGAGTGTGACAGTTTTTTTCTTGAAACTTGCACGGCCCTGCCCACACACTGATGCAACACCTGGAAGCCAAATAACATGTTTATTTAGCCCTTTCTGTCTTTATTCTGCACTTAAGTTGATGTCAGCCTTGACTCCTCCTCTTCCTCTACTTTATCAATGTTACCACTGTGCTAATTTGGGCCTCTGTCATTTTACCCACAGATAGCAGCTATCTGTGAGAGCATCAGAATCCTCACAAATGAATGGATGAGACTTTTAGACAAGCCACATAAGCCACACATGAGATCAAGTATTTCAGTTTGACTCATGTTATATGTGTCATCTTAAAAAGTGTTTTTTAAAAAATATCAGTATGTGTTTTGAAGATATTGGAGGTAAGGACGTGCATAAACTAGTTCCAGATATTATTGTGCAGTTATACTTTACTTCCTTTTCATACCAAATATGAAAAATACATCTTAAAATAAAACAGTAGTTAAGGATATATTAATATTTGCTTTAAAGAGAAGGCACTTGTAGTGTAAATTCACACATTGATTAAAACACCAGGCCAGGAAATTAATATATATAAAAAGCTGGCCCAACTCGAAAGTTAATTTAGGCAGCGGGAATAGAAAATTCTCTCCTAAAATTTTATGGTTTGTAAAATGCTCCGAGTTCACTAGGATCTGTAAATCAGTGCACTTGTTGGAGCCACTCTCGGAGCGTCTGAAAGGTGTAAGTAAGGGCTGTCCGCCCTTCTGGTTTGTAAACACAGGGCACAGCACCACTGTAGCATCTGTACACAGGAGACACTTACCTTAGACTCTAGAAAACAAAGACGCTAACGTTCAGAAAGTCAGCCGAGTGAAGGTAATGCAGAGGCACTTTCTATTCCTCCCTTTACCGGGCCCCACAGAGATCACTGCTCACTTAAGCATTCAATGCTCTGCTCCCTCGTGTGTATTTATACCTGACACTTATAAGTCCTGATGCTCTGAGCACTTACCTTTTCCCCCAGCACAAAGTTTGTTTGTACATTTTGTTGGAACTCCTCCACAGTTATTCCTGAGCATTCCAAAGAATGACTTTATGTCCCATATCTCTCATCACTGTATGGGTCTTAGGTGTGCTGACGTACGCATGGTAGTGCCAGGGAAAGCATAGCGGACTCATACTTACCTCATTCAGGGCATGGCCTGTGTGCTGTGACATTATGGTATTTCCCTGTAGTTGGTGACTGGCAGACAGGTCTTTATATTTGTGAACCCTGTGACTTGGGTCTAAGTTCTTTTCTACAGGTCTTGGCCCTCATTCAAAACAGTTGACAGTTATACAGACATAAACCTCTTGGATGTAAATAAGTTCTGCAAATATTCTTAAATTAGGATAGTGTTCTGCTCCACCTATCGTACAAACAAGGCCTCAAGAGATAGTGACGTCTCATTCACTGTCAATTTAGCAGATCCTAGCTCAGGTTTGTAGGAAGTTTGAACAGGAGCAAGGCATCCCTGTGGTCCCTTTTCTCAGTTTCTCGGTGTGTGGTAGGAAAAGCTGGCGGAGTATTCATCCCCCCTGTCACGTTTACTCATATTCTGTACAATAATTTCTCAAGGAGTTATCACAGTAAAGCTCAGGAAACGGTAAAGCTGCACAGGGAGCATGTGTGACTAGGAACGAGCCATTCTCCCCAGAGGTGATATGATAAGGCTTAGTGAGGTTTCAGCAGAGACTGGAATGCTTAGCGGAGATGTAGAAGCATTTTTCAGGGATTAACTGACTAGTGAAAGCATAACATTTGTGCGGGTGAACTCTGGGGTTTTCATGTGTTTCGGGAGCGCTGTTGGAGGACATGTGGGACCAATGAAGCAAGACACGGTATAGTGTGGATTATTGTGCATAATGTGACCCCATTTAAGCTATCAGGGTGACTTGGCCTGAGCAATTTCCGATTGCAGAAGATTTCATATTTTACACTCACAACCTTTTTCTAACTCTATTCAAACCTTTATAGTTTTTCTGAGAATCAAATTTTATATGTAATTTAAGAAATTTTGCAATGGCCTCAACCAAAAGTGTTAAGCATTCAGACTTGACCATTATAATTAATACAACCATCCATGCATCTAAATCCTATGAATCTGGTTTAAATTTTTATCAAATATTACTAGATATATTTTTACCTCTTTTGCTGATCACCAGGTCAAATGAAAAAAATAATGTGGTTCAGAAACTGATTAGTTATGAGGTTAAAAGAATTTATGCGCAGTGAAAAATGTGTCAGTAGACATTGAGAATACATACTAAGGTGTTTAACATGGTTGCTTCTGGAGACTGGAACTGAGAGCATGAAGGGTAGTTTTACATTTTACATTGTACAATTCTTTATTGTTTGAATTGTCCTGGCTGTATTTCTTTAATTAAAGTAAAATGCAAACAAAATCAGCAAAGAATTGATAAATTATTTAATACATTGAATTGTGAAAATTGACTAGCTCCTTGGAAAATATTATTTTGATAGCAGTTCATCGTATTATACTCCAAAAATAAATTCTGGATGGATTAGAGTTAAAGCTATAATGATAACATCCAAATGTGATAGAAAAATATATGTGATTATCTAATATTAATTGAAGAACACTTTTCAACAGAACATGAAAACAGTGGGAGAAAGTAAAGGTCAATTTGACAATGTCAGTGACGTCATAATGCAAATCACAGACTGGAAAGGTCTTCATAATGAATTGGCACATAAAATGTTAATGTAATATATGAAGCTTGCATATATTAATAAGAAAAATCCTCGTGCCCCAATTAAAGAACATGAAAGACTGATGGAAGAGAAAATGCAAATGGCCGATAAGATTAGAAATAGTCAACATTATTTGAGTTGAAGATTAAAACACCATTTTAATTACAATATTTTAATATCAGGTAGAGCTAGACAACTCTTCCCTTGTAGCTGTTCTGTTCTTACAGCATCTGCCTAACTATTAATAGATGCTTACTTGTTCACATAAACACAGCATCAAATTAATTAGGTTCCAAACACTGTACCTTTATTGAGATTTTATAAATTTTACAAATTATCACAAGACCATTTGTCATCTTTATGATATTTGGCTATCCTGAGAGCAGAGGATGGCTTTCCGTTTGCCCAAGATGTGCTCGTGACTTACCGGAGTACATTAAAGTTTTCCTCTTTTAGGTTTTGCAGTTTTAAAGTTTATTTTTAAGCATTAGATATTCTCCACCTAGTTATTGTTTGTGTAACCTATGAAGACTATTGATGTCTGTAAGTTAATTTTCTCCTGCCACCTTACCAAATTCTTTTATTTTGAACTTAAAATGGAAAGTTCTTTCATTGATTCTGCAGGGTTTCCTAGGTATATAATCATATCAATGGCAAAGAGAAATAGGTTTAGTATTTATTTTCCAGGCCTGGAGATGGTAATCGATTTCTTTCTGCTTGCATTGGCTGGTAGTTCCAGAGGAATTCTAAATGGTGGCAGAAATGTGTGCATATCTGACTTTTATTGTGGGATTAATGGAAAGTCTTTAGTTAATTCTTCACTAACTAAATACTGGGCTAAGGATTAAGGTAAATATCTCATTTTTTTTAAAAAAGCATCTATCAATTTTTATTTTTAAGTGACCTTAAAGAAACAAACGGGTATTTCAAAGGTTTTTAAGTCTATAAAAATGTTTCCTAAATCTATTTGCTAAAATTTTCTTTAGATTTTTTACCTTGTATTCACAGGCAATATTGTTTTGAAATTTTCTTTCCTTTTTTTGCGGGAGTGGTTATAGTTTTTTCTGAGTTAGGTATTCATATTAATTTTTATACTAAAAAGAATTTGGAAATTGTTTTTTTATTTTCCATGCTTGAAACAAAATGTGTAGCTTTGGGGACAAACTGTTTTTGAAGTCGGGGAAGATTCCCTTGTAAAACATTCAAGGCCTGGGACATTTTATCTTTTTTTCTTCTGTGGAAATTGGTCTAAATTCTCAATTTGTAGTGGAGTTAATTTTCATGAGCTGTGCTTTTCAAGGAAATTATACATTTCATTTAACTTTTCAAATTTATTTACATAGGGGTCTTCAAAATACTCTCCTATTTATAAATTTGTGGTTGTTTGAATACTTATTTTTCCTTTGTCATTTCTTTTTTGTATCTTTGTGAAATAATCATGCTTTTTTTTCTTGAAAGTTTTATCTAACAAAAGTCTTTTTAATGAATCTGATACTTTTTCCAATCTCTCATTCAGAAGACTTAGTCACTAATTGCTCCATGAATATGCTATAGTAAGTTACATTCTTTTCTAGACATGTAGGTTCTTTGAAGACAGAGTTAGCTGTTAGTTCCAAAGGTGATAAGTGCCTTATATTTCCTGAAGGTTCCTACCATCTGGGGTAAATATTACGTCTTTGGCTACTTTAAGCATTTTTATATGAAACAAAAGAATAAGAAGAATAATGGCATTGGTCCCAAAATATGAAAGTGCATCCTCTTTTCAGTGCTAAATTATTTACTTGTGTGTTTCATGTATAACCTCTCTGGAATGATACATTCACGACTGTCAGTAGCAGAATGGTGACACGTGTACTCTGAAGCTACTCAGTCTCCCGGGCTTCCATATCACATGTGTTTCCAATGTCTGTTGTGACAAATACAAACTATATTTGCATTAGCTAAGTTAAAAACATTAAATTTTATCAATAAATATGAGTGTTGTCAACTTATATAACATATAAGTTATATGGGAAGGCAGAAGTAATGCCTGTTTGAGTGTGTTTGGTAAGGTAATAATATGGGTGTAATAATTTATAGTTTTAATTTGAACATGTCACCTAAAATGTCACATGGTGTGCTTGAGTGTGATATTGTTATGTTATGGAATTACATGCCTATGATTTTGTAATAAAAAGGGGTGTTTTATGTGCCGGGCCCTGGACTTACTCAGTGGACACTGTCAAAATAAGGAACATCCAAATGTGTAACAGTGCTTATGAGTTCATTTGAGCCCACTGACAACTATCACTGAGAAAAAGAAAGGCTGAAGGGACTGAGAAAGTGCCCCAGAGAATGCCAGGTTTGCACCTTATTTTACACATTACAATCAAAGGAGCAGGCCTAAGGGGGTTACATGAAATCCACTGGTGATAGATTAGGGAGGCAGGAGAAAGCAAAACTGGGAAATCTCTGGGATTTGATACAAAGTAAAAGGAATAGACATATACTTCTTTTACACTGGTGGGTATAAAATAGTCCCAAAACAATGAGGGGTTTTGTGTTCTCTGCGCTGGTGGGAGGTTGTGCCCTGCGGGGTGTGGAAAACTCGAGCATTCCAAAGATGGGTTATTATCGTGGGTGCAAGAGAGACAACAGACAGGCTCAGTTAGGTGAAGATGGATACTGGCCTGTGACCTGACTACCCGCCATGCTTCTATTTTAGCTGGGAAGTTTAATTTCAGCCCATCCTGAGTGGTTACGTTATGGTTCTGAGTTTATGAGGCCACCACACAGGCCCCCCTGAGGTTGCCAGGCTTCGTATGTGGCTCATTTTGTGTCCGCTGTACTACATGCTAATCTTTGAGCCAGGTGTTCATCCCTTAACAGGCAGAAAAAGTCCAACAACTCTACTTATATTACCACTATGTCTAATTGAGTTTCCAAGATACTCTTCTTCAATTAATTGTATAGGAATTAATAATCATTTCAATATACATATAATTAAAGGATATTTTAGATTAGTTATGAAAAGAAAACTTTGGTAAAATATACAGATAATTTAAATCTGCTTGCTCTCTCTCTTCTTAATTGAATATTATAAATTCTCAGAAGTTTATGTGTTTCATATTTAGAATTTTGGCAATTATGTTAAATCTTTTTACTTCAGGAATTTTACATAGCTGAATGAATTTTCCTGATGTGCTTGTCAGAATATTTGGGTTTTGATAGCCATTTTATTTATGAAAATTTGATAAATCAACCTACTGCAGACTGTTCAATTGAGTACAGATGGCTGACCTGACAGTCCTTGCATGTCGCAGCCACTGGATTGGGGGTGTCTTTGTCTGCGTCCCGGAATCCTTCCGACGGCCAGAGAACTGCAAAGTGGTGTTTCCATGCCCGTTCACTCTTTGCCATTTAAAAATGCTCCTTTCTTCTCCTTTGTGCCAGCTCTTGTGTCAAACTCGTCAGCTCATTAGAATTAAAGGTCTTTTTAATCCCCACAGAGCTCTGGAATGAATATTTTGGCCACAACTGTGGGAGCTGAACTCCCTCTGAATTACCCTGCAACATTCCTTAATTGTGCATGAAGGCAAAGCTAAGTCAGCAATTTAGATTTGAAACCTGGCCTATATCTTAAGGAAAATTTTCTGAACTTGTCTTTATTTTTTTTTTATCTTTGGTTGTCCTTTTTATTAATTTCAGACATCATCCATATTTTGAACAGATTTGAACTCCCTGAGTCTAAAGTAAATTTTCTTCTTATGATATAGAAGTTATAAAAATATTTCAATAGATTTAGATCACTGTACTCATTAATTTTACCGATACTCATGCAGGTCTAAATTGAAAAAAATTAACTCAAGAATTACATTTTGAAATAAATTTTGAAATTTTTCATTTTGCCATTTTCTTCTCCAATAACTATAGTGTTTTAGGGTTTACATTTTTATGACACTGTGAGTTACTTTCTGTGTACTATTGGATTTAATTTTAAAATAACCCTACCAAGTATACAACTGAAGAATTTAGATATGGTAGTTGAATTGCATGCCCAGTTAGTGATTGAAGTATGATGCAAAACAAGTATCACGTGACTTCAAAATCTGGTTTTAACCACTAGCCTATGGTGCCTTACTAAGGTAGAGTGCTTACTCTTAATAAAATAAAGCCAACATAGCTGACTGACTCAGATATCCTCCCCAATTTAAGTAATTTGAGTGAGTGATAAAATCTATAATCTATCCTTTGAGTGTTCCTAAATTATAAACAGTCACTTTCTCTCCCAGTGTTCACATTTAGAGATCTCGCGTAAAGCTAGAGATAAAAGTCAGTTGAGAAACAAGATGGTTGTTTAGACAAGTTATTTAATTTGTGTTTAGATGAGTCAGTGAAATTTAAAAAGGGGAATAATACTGCTTTGTAGTCAACCAAAAATAAATATATATTTTCAGTAATCCTGAACTAATATTAGATATTTAATGATGTATTTTAATATTTGAAAGCCATCAAACCATACTAGATACATTACAATAGTTTGCACTTATACTTTTAAGAGAAGCAAACTAGTTTATAGAGGTATAGATGCATATCATTTTGAACATTTGTACAAAAATACTAACTTATTATTAAGTAGGTTCAAAATGTTTACAGAAAAAACACACCAAGTAGAGCTTATTCTACGAATGCAAGGTATATTGCAGATTATAAAGCTATTAATACTAATATACCACATTAATATATGCAAGGAGAAAGGAAAGAAAGATCTGAACAAGATTTGTCAGTATTAAACACCCATTTCAGAAAAAAAGACTCTTCAAAATAGACTTTAATGGGGAGTTAACATGAATATATACATTTATTTGCATACATATACATATACGTATATATACACACACAGAGAGATATCTTTCTCTACCTCTATCGCAAATTCTTTGTCATTATCTACACACCTTAGCCCTGAAGCCAGCATATTATTCTGTGGGTGCATAATAGAGGCATTTCTGCTAACAACCTGACAAAGACTGACACAATGAGAGCTCCCATCTCTGGTTCTCAGTGACCCTTCATATAGTCCCTCCAACGTGGCGAAGATCAGAAGCACTGGACTCCAATATGGCAGTGCAGACGTCTCGAGTGGTGTTTTCTGAGAGTCTTGGGCAGAAACCGTGTTTGAAGACACACAGGAGCACTTCTGACATACTCGTAGAAACATCTAGAGCCAAGAGGAGAGAACCTCGGCCGAGTGTCAGCATTGTATTGAAAGAAGAGTGTATGAGCTGGGATACATTGGCATAGCCATTTTTACTAAATCACTTGAGTCCTAAAGAGGGAGACAACTAATAGTTCAGATGTCATTTATAATAATGATGAAGACTCAATACTTAGGAATAAACAAGAAAGGTAAACAATGTATATAAAGAACATTTTCAATGCTCCTTAAAGACACAAAGGTAGACTTGAACTAATGGGAAGACAACTCTTGTTATTGAATAAGAGCACACTCTTCCTGACTCAATTAATAAATTTAATGGAATCTCAACAACGATTTCAAAAGAAATTTTTATGAAGCTGAACAAAATAATAGTAAAATTTATTTGTTAAAATAAGCATGCAAGAAAAGTTCACAGATTATTGAAAATTAAGGCTATAGGGAGAATTGTTTTCGTAGACATTAAAACATTTAAAAGTGGTAACAATGAATGAATAGAAAATGAAATAACATAAAAAGTTGAGAAATAGACTGTATGTATATGTATGTATATGTGAAAATTCATTATATGATGAAAGTGAAAGTGGCATCTAAACTCTCAGGGGGCAATTAGGTTTTTATAATAAATCACACTGGTACTATGAGGATAGATAGCCATTTTGAAAGAGATTAACTTAGATTCATACCTCCAGCCTTTCAAAAGAATAAAGTACAAAGAATACCCAGGACTTCTGCCCCCAAGTTACAGTATTTTTGTATTTGTCTGCCTTCCCTCGTGATTGAGAGTCAGGTTATATAGTTTGGCAGGAATACCACCAAAGTGAGGTAGTAGTTCTCTCTCTCTCTCTCTCTCTCTGTCTCTCTCTCTCTCTCTCTCTCCCCCGCTCCCACTCTGTGTGTGTGTGTGTGTGTGTGTGTGTGTGTGTGTATGCCTTTCTCTCCCTCTTTACACACACAGATTACATATAAACACCAATTTCTTTCTCTGTCCACTGCATGGGCTACTTGCAGTGAGCACACCCAGCACTCAGATTCTGTCTTCAGAAGATTTTCAGTAGGTAGCAGCCAGTGAAAATAGCTGTTTTTACAGCCCAGGCAGAGAAAGTACAAGGTGAGTAGAAAATGTCTTCTTGTGCCAAAAAAGCAGAATTTTTGGAACCTGTCAAAAAGACAAAGAATCCAGCTACAAGCACCTAATCTGGAAAAACTTGAACATCGAAATAAATAATGATATGACAGTTATAACCTATGAAATAAGGTAAAAATTTATGAGTCTACCATCGCATAAATAAATACATGCAGGATGAGTAAACACTCATACAGCAAAATGCAAACTAATGAATACAGAGGAATAACGGAATTAATTTCACAGTTTAGTAATTAGGCAAGAATTGTCAGTAGGTGCAAAAATTCACTAGTGAAAGTTTGAGAAATAACAGGATGCTTATATAGTCTCAAAATATCTCCCTGAGAGGTCCTTATTAATTATGATGTGTAAAATAATAAACTAATAGCACCGCAGTGGGAAAACCTGACGGTCAAAGTTAGCGTTCCCAGTAAAGGCTAATAGGCAGCATGCACATTCTGTTAACAGTCACTGAGAATAACTCTACTGCAATTCCTGTGTTCCTGCCAAATGTATCATCCAGCCCTCATCATGGAGGAAGGCAGACACATCCCAGTTGAGGGAAAGATTACAAATGAGACTATCCTCCTCAAATTATCAATGCATGACATATAAAGAAAGACTCTGGGGCAATTCCAAATTAAAGGATATGAACATAATTGTCAATTGTCAATGGATTATTTTAGATTTGGGGAAGAAGCAGGGCTGTGTTATGACTAGTGGCAAAATTTGAATGGAAGTCTGTAGATTAGATAATAGCTATAATTCTTATCAATGTCGATTTATTGATTCAGTGAATTGTACTTATAAACTTTTGTAAATAATTACCTCATTTTTAGAAATCATGCTGATTTATGTAGGGATCATATTTTCAACTCAGTATAAAATGTTTCTGGGAAAAACACACACACACACACACATATACACACACAGAATGCAGAAAGTCAACAAAGCCAGAAGTTGGTTCTGTGAAAAGATTAATTAACTTGACAACACATTTTCAATATTAATAAATAAAGAAATTTCAAAACTTTAATATCAGGTATCAAAATATGGAAATCAATATGACCATAAAGAGAAAAGGTGATATATAAAGATTTTATTAAGTATCTTATGTCAATAAATTTGATAGTTTAGATAAAATGAACAAATTCCTTGATAAAACATTTACCAAAAATGACAAAAGTAGAAAAATCTAAGTAACATGCAGTTAAAGAAAAATAAACTATTACCTATTTAAAAATCAATCTGTTATTTTTAACCTTTCAGATAGACTTCCTAATTAATTTATTCAGATATTTAAGTGAGAAATAACACTAATCTTAGATAAATTCTTGCACAGACTAGCAATCATAGAAACAATTTCTGATTCATTTTATGAGACCAGTATAACATTGCTGCCAAAATTTGTGGCAAATGTCATAGTAAATGTAATTATAGGGTTGCTTCCTGGACATAAAGGCAGAAATTTCTGCATGATATACTAGTAAATGAAGTACAATAATGTATGAAAACTTTCTCAGTTGATTTAGAGGGTTTAGAGAAGAAGGCATTATTCAATGAGTAAAGCAAAATGCAGAACATTTTGTGTGTACTATTCAAATATTATTTGACAAAAATAATTATTTTTTTAGTGAAATGGCCAAAAATGGAGAGAAGCATCTTAGAGAATGCATGTGTTTGAGAAACTCACTCAGTGCAATTCTAAAATGCTCATTAAAGTATAAAATCTCTGACTGGTAAGACCAGTTTGAATTAAAAATCAAGAAGGTATTTATACAACTTGTTATTCAAAGTACATAACGACACTATAACATATATGGCAAAATAGAGTGGAAAGGGTATGCATATTATTTAGAAGAAAGAGGCAAGAAAGTGGCCTGCAACATTGAGAAACTAATGTTATATCTCTACTTTTTACCATATAAAATGATGGAGGTGAAATAGACATAAACTAAGTTTAAAAGATAAAAACTGAGGACTAACAAAGCAAAATGTAGAGTATTTTGTGATAATAGGGTGGGGAAAACTTCTTAAACAAGATTACAAGGAATCATATATTTTATATTTAGTTTTGACTATATGAATTTTAAGCAGTTCTTCAATGAAGAACACCAAAGTTAACAGATGGTTGGCAGGTGGGAAAAATGTCATATCAAAAAAGACAAGGGACAAGAATCTGAAATATACTGAACTCATATAAATCTTAAGAAAATGGCAGGAAGCCTAATAGATTACTACGTAAATGATACAAAATGGAAATCGTGGTAAGAAAAGCCTGTATGTCTAATGGAAGCACGATGAAGCATGCAGCCTCTCAGGTGGTCACAAAATGCTAAATAAAACAATGAAATGACAATTTACATCTGTCAGTTTGGAAGTCTTAGGAAAAAATATATCAAATGTCATCTTCAGCTAAGCTGAAGAACAGAGAGCATACACTCAGTAAGGCAAAGAATATGAATATATTTCCCATGACCCACCACTCACTATTTTATGTATATGGGCCAGAAAATACTGCAGAGTAGGTGTCACAATACTTGAGTTAGCAGGCAGTGAGAAACGACCTATGAGTCCATCCATAAGCAGAAGTGTGTAGATAAAATATGTTGATATTTTTGACAGTGTTATATAACATTAAAAGTACTAAGGTATTTGTGCACAAAACAATGTGGAGTGATATTAAAAGCAAGTATAAAAAAGGATGTGTATGACTAACTATAGAATGCATTTACTTGAGGACCTATGCTACCTATTTTGTAAGAATATGCAGACAGTAAGTCTCAGTGCCCATGGAGTAGTGAGAAAGAGAACAGGAGATTAGAGGGAAAGGGGGAAACAGCGATGGCTGGTGAAAGTGTGCCATGAATTTGGCAGTGCAATTCTCTCTATCCAGCGCTGAACTCCAAAAAGGAAAAATAAAAAGGCAAACAGGAAATAGTGCCAAGTAAACTGGATAAGAATCTTCTAAATAGACAGTAATTAAAGAGGAGATGTGTGTGTCAGCTATGCATAGTATTGGGGACATGCAGTTCATGAAACTGAAGACCAGGTGTGTGTCAGTGTGGCGGACTCCGGCCAGCACAGTCCACCTGTTGTGATTGAAGACGAGAACAAATGCACAGGCTACAGCCATCCTGTGGGGAAAAGGGGGACAGCACGGCCACTGTCTCAAGGGGAGAGCACTCTGACCCTTGCCTAGACAAGCTTTCATTGTTTTTCTTGGGTCTTATATCAAAGAAGGAGTTATTATCTATTACATAGAATATTATTGTCCGCATTGTAGGTACAATCAAGGAAATGAAAATAACATGCAGAGGGGAATGGCTGATTAGCTCTGTCTTTAGGAAAATTCACACAAACTTTGGAAATTACCTTGAAGATATACAATACACATTTGTTGTTTTAGACCAGGGTCATGGAGTTTTAGCAAGAGCAAGCCATAACAGTCTGTATGCATTTTCTAGGCCTGATTCCCATGGGAAAACTCGGTGTGAAGGTCTGGCTCCTGCCCACCACATCACTTCTGTAGGTTTTCCATACAGAGCTGAGTCACAGTTGCCAGACCACAACAAACCGGTCCCCTACATCTAAGTGTCTGTTTACAGGAAGTGTTCGTAAAGGAGGACAAGCGAAGCCTGCGGTGCCATTCGCAAATGAGCCTCGTGCGCCCTCAGTATCTGGCCCAGCAGCTGCCACCCGCGGTTGTGCAAAACTGTTTGCTGAGTAAGAATGATAAGTAATTGAATGTTCTCTACTTTTGGTGAGCCAGTTGGTACACGAAAATGTGTTAAAAGCACTAAATTATCAGATTTTTTTTATTGTTGAAAGTAAACTGTTGCTTGGGCGGAAGAAAAGCAGAAAAAGCAGCAGAATGATGCTGCCTGGCCACAAACACCCTTCCATTCTGACTCCAAGTCTTGTGCCATTACCTGTGGGGACAGAGCGCAGTGCCCAAGTGCTGCTGGCAGCTGATCCCAAATTAAAAGCGCTGTATTGTGACTTCCGGATGTGGAAGGTGTCACCTCTAGATTGTAACTCTAGGAGTTTAGTCTCAGCCTGAAAGTCGGTATTTTTCTCTTATTACTTAGCTCTGGACATTCACAGTGTATAGACTGCCAGGGAATAAAGAATGAGAGTAAAATAATGTGGTACGAAAGCTCTCATATATTTCATGTTGTCATCATAGAGCCCTTCTGCCTCAAAGGTAAAATCCGTCAACTGTCAGTCACATTGATGTTTTCAGATGCCTTTCCTCTGACGGAGGCAGAAAGGCAATAAAGAAATGCTTTTCGTTTAGACGGCAGACTGGGGACGCTTTATCACATTCTCTCCTGTCTCCACACTGTCACCTTGAAAGGAGCCTTGGAGATAACATGCAAAATTGGCATCAACCAATTGAGCTATCTAGGAAGTTTATTTTTAAAAAACCTATAAAAATCATTTCGAAAACTCACATTTTACCATGTTGTGTGACATATAATGAGGTATGCCAAAAAAGATATCTTAATATTCTAATACTATATTTGTATACACATGTTGATAAAATCTGCAGGTTTAAGGAATTGTGTATATCTCTTAAATTATGTTTTAAAATAAGAAAATATAAATAGTCAATGGGAGAAGACATTTGATCTGTAAAAGTCTGACTACAAAGGGACATAAACTAAAGACATAAAACAACAATTTAGCAAAATAAACAGCTCTTCAGTTACATGAGGGACAAGACCAGAATGGGGATAGTCAAAATAATAAAAGTAGGAAATAAACTCAATACACTCAGAAGCTGAGTAAATTCTCACTGAGAAAGAATGATTTCATGAAAAGAAATTTGTGTAAATGTGGTGTTTCTTTAGTTACAAAGATTAGAAGATGTAGACTAGAGATTTTTTTGGTTTAGCATTTGAACCGTCTCTGAGAAGCAAGAATACAGTGGGGTCTTCCTGGAGACCCTGCAGGAAGGAAAATGCTCCATCGGTAATGATAGAACACCAGAAAATAGCCTGTATAAAGATTGTAGCCATGGTATTATACCAGACATGTAAACAAAGCCTTTTATATATATACACTAAAGAGAATTACATTGAAATGTTGAGTTTTCATGTCTCTCGTGAGCAGGCTCTATTGATCAATAGGTCTCATGCAATTCCTATAAAAAATCCAAGCAAGATTCTTTGCAAATATAGACAGGCTTATCCTAAAATTTGTACAGAAAGGCGAAGACCCTAGAATAGCCAAGCAATCTTAAAGAATAGAAAAATCACCCTACTAGATACTGTCCTACTCTATAACTACAGTAATGAGATAAACAAGAGAACAATGGAACAGAATAGAGAACCTTGCACAGACCCACGCAGATAGGCTCCGATGATCTTGAGAAAGCTGCAAAGCAATTCCACGGAGAAAGGACACCCTGTTCAAAAATCATGCCAGGGCAATTGGACACCCATAGGCATAAAAACAAACTTCTACTTAGGTGTCACACTGTACACAAATTAGATCAATATAGATCATGGGCTTAAATATTAACTGTACAATTATAAAATGTTAGGAAAAAAGCAAAGTATCTTTGGGATATGGAACTAAACTTAATATCAAATACATGATCTATAAAAAATGCTAAATTGGATTTCATCAAAATTGGAAACTTTTGCCCTTTGAGAAGGATGATAGAAAAGCCACACAGTGGGCTAAAATATATTAAAACTGTATGTTTGATTAAAGTCTAGTATATCGAATATATAAAGAATTTTCAAAATAATTAAGCAATTGTTGAAAATAGACAAAATAAATGAAGAGCTATTATATCAAAGAGGATATGCCAATGGAAAAAAGCAAATGAAGAAACTTTTCAACATCATTAGCTGCCAGAGCAATGCAAATTAAAATCGCAACGAGTGATGAGTATACAGTCGTCAGAATGGGTTGGTAAAAAAGTGAAGGGAAAAGTGGGGTGATGGGGCGAGGGTCGCAAAGTGTCCGCAGAGCGTCACATCCAGCACAGGCATAAAAGCCATCATCTGGTGTCCCTGCCCTGTTCCTGTGAACTTCCACTTCAGATAAATAATAGAGGTTTACGTGTGTAACTTTGTGTTTGTGTGTGTATTATGGAAAATCCTCCTTTGTGTCTCCAATGCCTAATATGGACAGTCTATCCGATGCATTTAAGAAATAATGAGATCTTGATGATTTCGAATCATAGTTTCTTATCTCATCGACTCAGTGTTTGTCATTGTTATTGTCATTTTCTTCCTACATCATAGTTAATTGCACAGACTTTGGATTTAATGAGGTTTACATTTAAATATTATTCCTACCAATTTTTAATTGTATTATTTAGGTGATACTATTTACATGTTTTGAGTTACTGTTTCATTCTTTAAAGTATTAAATGATATAGTGCATACTGATACATGTTGTAACAGGACCTAGGTTCCTATGAATTGAATTAAACATCTATTTTTACTATTATTACTTTCTGTTAGAATCTCTCCTAATGACACTGAGGAGAAAAACAAAGTGATAATCAAGCTGCTAATATCAAGAGTTACGCTGTTGCAATTATGTTTATCTTAATTGGGACTGTATTTTTGAAAGCATAGAAATTATTTGACTAAATATACTCCATGCCATCACTAGTATAGTTGCGCAGCTGAGCTGATGGGTAAAGTTGCCAAGATTGCTTTCAAAGTCATTAGTGTTGTGTAGGAAGTGATACATGTATGTAGTCTAGCACTATAACACTCGAAACAAAAACCACCTACCAAACATCTTAAAACTTCACTATAGCTACTTCAAAAACAAATTGGGCTTATAGGAGAAATGCCAAGTCCTTGGTGATTTGAGAAAACTCTAGGTCAGTTATGTTCCCTTGGTGATCACACACAGATACAGTCAAGGGCTTTGTAAACCTTCACTGCCTTGCATCCTTTTGTAAACTCAAATCACACTCGGAGGAAAGAAATTGATTTGGTTGTCTGTAAGTTACATGTATTTCCTCCATTAGTACTCATATCATGGACCTATGTATCATCTTAAGAAGGGTAAATATTAAACAAGCTTAATGGATATCTTTTTCCTGGAACGAAGTAATGACTTTCAATATATGAACAGAGGAATTAAAAATATCACAGAGGCACAGGCACAAAAGCAATGACCTATCATTTCTAGAGCCAAGCCAGGGATTAGGTTGAAGTCTGGAATCATCATTCTGAGATTCTACAGAGACTTTCAGTCTGAAATAATGAATGTAAATGTAGGTTAGGGGCCTCATTTGGAAATTTCTCCTGTATCCTTTACTAGTGAGAAGATCATAGGTTCAATAATAAACATTTCACAATTTTAATAGAGTTACAATGTAATTATATGATATTTAAAGGGAGATTCTACTAGCATGAATGTTATATTGCTGACCTCAGGAATCTATCTACTACTAACCATCAAAACTTTAAATTGTATACTTATTTCTTGGTTCATCAATTTTAAACAGTACTTTATGTCCTACCATGTAATATGAAGGGTTTAATACAATTTTAATTTCATTTACTTCTCTACTGAATCTTCCAATTTCTCCTGAGCATTACATTACATATATATTGTCAGGGTTTATCATATTTACATTCTTTTTTTAAATATTATCTCTAGATCAAATCTAAATATTTATTGCAATATAGAGGAAACTAGTATAAGTTAATTTTTATTCAAACCAAGTGGTTTTGGGCCTGAAGATCAGTATTATTATTAATATTGTACAATGAAAAAAACTGTTCAAAATATTATAAGCAAAGAACTTTTACAAACTTTGTCAAATGCTCAAAATTATGCCCTTAGTGTGCTTTATATGTATATAAATTTTTTTTCACAGATTATCTTTATTACTGTGAGAAAAAAAAGATCATTTCTCATCATCAGGAACATCCAGATTTTTACATCACATGCTTTGCTAAATAAAGTTTTTTTTTCTTGAATACACTGCGATTAGCCCTGTACTTTGATTGACATTTTTTTCTATTGTTTTCTTTTTCTTAATATATGGTATTCCAGTTTCTTTATCTTTCTTTTTATTCTGTTAAATTTCTACCAGTATCTAAAAATTTTTGATAACTCACTCATATTGTTAAATATATTACTTTTTGGACAGATATCAGTTGCTTGTGAAGGATTTCAAATAATGTGTATATGGTATTATATATTATTTAACATATTATATGTTATGTATGTTATATATGTTATATACAATTAATGACACCTCTCAGGATTTCTCAAGTGTCAGAATGGAGAAGGTCTGACACTGGAGTAAAGCAATTCACTGTTTTTTACTCTCGGGTATAATATGTGTCTTTCCCCACTCCTCCCTCGCCTGGCTCCACTAAATATGCAAGGCACTGGCTGACTGGCCCAGAACTCCCAAAGAGTAATTTCATTAATCGTTCTTGTTCATGATTTTATTATTTTGTAAGTCTTTACAGTGTTCGGTAGCTTCCAAAAATCTTTGATAATGCCATCCTTTTTATCTTTGTATCAAATTTGTTAAGTAGAATGGGCATATATGATTATTGAATTCTATAAATTATTAAATTAAATCTTAGATTAAATGACTTTACCAAGATATTAATATGATTCATCTAGAGATACAGAAAATCTGCATAAAAGTTAAATAAATACATCAATTTTTGTTGAAAAATAAATGAACTTCTCTGTTTTGTTAGGTTTGTGTACTTTGCCTGCACAAATAGAAACCAGACTAGCTATTGTTGGCAATCAGTCTCATTACTATTTCTACTAATAATAGCTACTAGTTACTATTCTTAGCAATTAAATTATAAATTGATTTGGAATCAAGAAAACAAAGAATATAGACTCAGAGTTTTTTTAATACAAATAAAACATTCATTCTTGTTTTACTGCTGATTGAATATATAAATTATCTTGCATTCCTGACATGATTATAGCAAAACAACTGCTGGTAGCTTATAAACCAACAAAGTACACAAAACTTTGGAATGAACAAAATATGCAATAAAGATTGAAGGGACTGACATAATAAATTAGAGATAATAACCACATATTTTGATTCAAAGACAATGTTAGGACAAATGCCTTATTTGTAACA
The DNA here is from genome assembly GCA_028533065.1 of Trachops cirrhosus. Classification (NCBI taxonomy): domain Eukaryota; kingdom Metazoa; phylum Chordata; class Mammalia; order Chiroptera; family Phyllostomidae; genus Trachops; species Trachops cirrhosus. Next base: position 72,684,778 of record CM052548.1, on the reverse strand, counting down.
GTGGAGCGCTAACTTGCAAAATTGAAATTGAAATATATCTATAGTTTTTGAAAATAGTCATCATATATTTTTGTTATCAGTGTTCTACAGAAAACTGCTTGGGAATAAATCCAGATGCTTGCAAGTCAGTTATGTCAGCTTTTGAAAAAGAAGTTTTATTATTTGTATATTACATTGTGTATAAAATTTATGTTGTTTCACTAACAAAGTATTTGAATATATAGGTGCTAGGAATTGGTCAGTAAATAGAAATTAAATGAAAATTTAAAGCAATGTTATTTAGTTTCAGAATTTCATTGCAAAGCATTTTTGAGAAATTTTTAAAAGCAATCTATCAACAGATAGGGTAGAGCAAAAGTAGGTTTACCTTTGTGAGTACAAAACACAAAGTTTAGTCTTGTATTATTTTTTATTAATTATTGTATTATTTTCCATACAAACAACTGTAAGCCTACTTTTGCCACACCCTGTAGTTTATGTGCTATACATACATTTGGGTTACATAAATAATATGCATATATTTGGAATACCTAAATAATATGCATATATAAGTATACATTTATTATTGAACAAGGATAGTCAAATGCTTAGCAATGTGATACTACATAGATACTATAATATCATGATTTATTTCTTTGGTTTATGTTTTGTTCTTTCTGATTGACTCCTCTAGTATATTTGTCTTATTAGTATGTGCAATATTAGCATACTATAAATATTAGAATATCAGCGTGTCAGAATATTATCTCTTTCTACTAGTAAGATTAGTCTTAATTTGCAAGGCTTACTGGTATTTATTATATTTAACTTATTTCCAGTAGAAAATCTTGTGTTCATATGGGTATGGTGGCATTATGGGAATTATTTTCTCTTTAATGTTTTTCTATATTTTCCATTTTGTGTAATAAAACTTATTTCATACTAAAAATAAGCGATTCTGTTTTAATGGTATTAAGGTCAGATTGTTTTCTTAAAATCAACACTTCGTGGTAAGTCATTCAGCAAACATTGTTTCAGTTTTCCTAGGAACCACTCTAGGCACTGAGATCACTAGTTCAACTTACTGGGGGAACAAATAGATAACAAGCAATTAAAATGCAGTGAGAGAGATGCATTTTTGTAAACAGATACAGACTGCTATTCTGCCTAAAAATAAAGAAAGAGACTTAAAAGAGGTATTGATGTCTAAAACTGAATTCAGGAAGTCCAACTTCTTCAACTAATATCTACTAGTTCAGAAAACCAGCCCATAGAATGAAAGCAGTGTGGGGGAAATCTATAACAACAAGTAAAACTACAAATAAAAATAAAATCAAAGTGAATCAATTACATTTTATCTTAAAAATTATGTTTATCATCATTAGGGCACTACATAACATCTAATGATATTAAAAGGTTAGTAACATGAACAGAATTATATTTTTAAAAATTCTGATGGAATGTTACAGAATACATTTCAGAAGAAAGGACACAGGAAGAGCTGCTGGAAAGCTATTACAGTTACTGTTATACTAAAACACAAAACAGAACAGAACAAAGCAAAAGATAACAAGCACAGATGAGAATGTGGAGAAATCGGAGCACTTGCACATTGCCAATAGGGATGTAAAATGGTGTAGACGTGGAAAACAGTGGGGGTTGCCCAGAAAATTAAATTTAGAATTATCATATGATCCAGCACTTATGGGAATACACCCAAAATAATTGAAAGTATTGTCCCAAAGGTATATTGGTTTACCTATGTTATGGCAGCATTATTCATAACTGTCCAAAGTTGGAAGCAGCCCATGTATCCATCGATGGATGAATGGATAAACAAAATGTGGTGTATACATACAATGGGGTGTTAGTCACTCTGAGAGCAGAAGACAGTTCTGACACACACTACAACATGGATAAATTTCGAAGATGTTATGGAATAAAATGAAATAAGCCAGACACAGAGGACATATCTTGTACGATCGCACTAGTAATGAGGCACCTAGAGTTGTCACAATTACAGAAGCAGAAAATAGAACAGTGACGGCCGGGGCTGGGGAGAGGTGTTGGGAGGTGATTATTTAATGGGGTGCAGAGTTTCGGTTGGGGATGGTGAAGATTTTCAGTGATATACAGGTGATTTTGTACAACAGTGCAAACGTACTTAATGCTATTGCATTGTGTACTTAGAAATGGTTAACAGTAAATTTTATATTATGCATATCTTTTCATAATACTTTAGTATTTTACCTTCAAAAACAATTAGTTTTACACTTTGTTTTTTATTCACATCCTGTACATATTTTCAGGGGGTACATGTGTCTGCCATGAGCTGCTCCGCTGTAGGCACCCTAATTACTCCTACGTGTTTGAAAATGCATTTTAAGCTTCCATTGGTGTTTATGAGGTACTGCCAAGTACTGTGCTTGTGTATTCAATTTACTGTAGCAGATTAGAGATAAAAAGAGAATGAATAAGTAAAATTATATGTGAATAATTTTATTATAGTATATAATATAATTATTATGCATAATTATATATTATATATAATTATATGTGATATGTGTAATATATAATTATATAAATGTGTGTGGGTATATATATATATTTTTCTGCCCTGGTTTCTGGCAAGGAGCTTCTAAAACTCTTGAAATGTCCTAAACGATCAGAACACCAGGACTATCTTTTGTTCTACTGTTTGTTCTTCAACCCCAGTTTCTGACACAGAGGTACTACATCTCTTGTAACTTCCTGGGTGACAGAAGTGTCTTTGATTCTGATGAGGGGACTCTTCCTGGGCTCCTGGATAGCTTCAGGATGGGGGCTGGCCAAGGTTGGAAGCTTAGAATTTTCAGTGCCATCCCTCTGTGCAGAGAATGGGAGTGGGGCTGGGGAGTGAGCTAATAACGGATCGTCACACGATGAAGCCTGCATAAAAATCCCCGAAACACAGTTTGGGAGTTTCCAGGTTGGTGAACACATGGAGGTTTGGGGAGAGTGGAGGAGAGGGCGTGCAAGCCCCTTCCCGCGCACCTGGCTCCATGCATCGCTTCTATCTGGCTGTTCCTGAGTTGTACCTTTTTATGATTAAACCAGTAACCTAGTAATTAAGATGTTCCCCCCGAGTTCTTTAAGCCATATTAGTAAATTAATGGAGCCTGAGGATGGGGGAGGGGAGTCACAGGCACATCTTGTTTTATAGCCAGTTGGCCAGAAGCACAGATAACAACCTGGACTTGCAATTTGCATCTCAAAGGGGGAGCCAGTCTCCTGGGACTGAACCCTGAAGGCGTGGGATCTATGTCCAGGTGAATTGTGTCAGAATTGAGTCAGATTGTAGGACATCCAGCTGGCGTCTCAGAGAATTGCTTGATGTGTAGAAACCCACACCTCTAGTGTCAGAAGTATTATGAGCATAGGAGTAAGGAAAAAAAACACAGAAGCATTTGTTATTTTTCCCATTCAGAACACATCATACAGTAAATTTAGACCACAAAGAGAGTTTCCAGATAACAATGAATGATAATGCATTACAATAAATACTTGAATGAAAGAATATTTGTTATGGAAACAAAGAAATAGGAATAGTATACATTATGAGAAAATTTGTGCAACAAAGAACTATTATTGCCATTGGATCATAACATACCAGAATATGGTTCAGAATATGAAAGATATTTTCATGTTAAGTTTATCTTTGGACATTAATAAAATAAGATTTGCTTTATAAGAGGATAAGAGCTTCAAGAGTATGAAAATATTTTAATTGGACACATTAATGATAATGAGAACATTTAGAAAACTGATAATATAACATAGACTTATTTTTTTCACATAGAATGTGAAAAAATAAGAATTAAAACAGTAGCAGTGAGGACAGACAGGGAGATTGATAGAATGGATCTTTCTGTGGCAGCTTTTACTATGTTTTTAAATTCTGGTGCAGAAGATTGAGATAATGATGTCGATTAATTTATGAAACAGTGTCATCATTACGTCATTGACCCCTGCAAAATCTCTCACTCACTGTTTGCTATTTATTGTTTATTTATTTATTCTTCTAGCATCCTTTTATTTATGTCTCCATTCCCACTTTCTTTATCTGCACTTGCCCTCTTTGTAGTCATTCTATTCTTTTTAGTGATCAATTTATTCCTTTGTGTTCTGGCAAGTAGACTTCATCTATGTTGTGCAGATTTTTAATTCATATAAATATTATCATAATTTTTCCTGTTTTCTGTTGCTAAGAGCTGTGTATGTACTCATCTGCTGCACATGGTTGCATGACACTTCATGAGGTACATGCATTGTGTTTTACTTACTGACTTTTCCAGGGGTGGATGCTTACACCACCCCTACGCCCCTCCAAAACGCATGCACACACCACATAGACACTGCGCAAGCATATCCTACAACATATTCATAACACAAAACCACTGATTCATCGTGTGAAAAAATCATTGACCATGACTCCGAATGTTGTACTAAAAGCTAGAAAGAGGATGGATAGTGAATCCATTACCTACAATAACTTCTCAACCAATACCCCGCCAGACGCCATATTTTATCTCTTAAAAGTTTTCTAAATGTACATATGTTTAAATATTTGGAGAAACAATCATTCCAAGCAGCTATTTTAAAAAAGTATGATTTGATGTTCATGTAGAGAAGAGATGTTCCTTTTCTGGCTTCCAGGTAGACCGATACTAACCTAGGTCCATTGTCTGGACCTGAGTAATTATACAAAATTACTATTGTTTGCAATCAAATATTTTAAGAAAGTCTGTGATAACTGAATTAGTGTAAAGGAAAGATTGCAGTGCAGGCACTAAAAATGAAAGGGCTTTCCTGGTGATGATAGGACCTTAATACAGCACCGTGCGAAGGAAAAACTATGTTTGAATTGTCATATAAGTATCATCATCATTTTTCGTTCCACCTGGCAGAAATATTAATGTACTGATTTCTCTTATATGGATTACACTTCACTTTCATTTTCAATATCAGTCTTACCTTTACCCTAAGATTTAATTTAATTTTAATTTAAAAAGTATCATGGAGTTTATTGCATTTTAATAAAAATATTTCTTAATAATCTAGATGATAACATTACTTCACGGGAACAGGATTGAGCAGAGAGAGAAGTCAGACTGTGATGGAGAGGAATGGCAGAATCGCCTGGCCCCACGGGGGCTTGAATTAGCCTGAGACTGTACAGACTGGGGATACGGCGGCTGGGTCTGTATCTCCTTCGTTGATCAGTGGTCATGTGTGCCTTCCCAAGTAGGGGAAGTGTGATTATGGATAAGATGGTTCTTCGCAACTGAGATATTTCCTGACAGCTAAAGCTTTTTCACCATTGGCGGTCCTGATAGGTGGGATAAGTTGTAAATTGAAGTGGGACTTGTCTTTTGCTACATTTGGTGGCTTACCAATGCAGTGACCAAAATCCTTATTTCTGAGAGGCCTCAGAATAAGGCAGCTACACTTGTCCAGTCACTGACAAGAGGGTCTCGTGTCTTTAATGGATTTTCTGACCTTACACAGTTTATCCACTCCAGCATATCTACTTCCCGAAAAATCTAGCTCATCGGTTAGTTAACATGGGCCATTGTTTTTCCATGCAATGGAAAAGAGAGAGTAAAAGAAAGAGGGAGGAGAGAGAGAGAGTTAGTTTGTGGGATCGTGACCCTGAAGGAAGTGTTGAAAACAACACGGCACCACGTGGGGAGTAGCCAGGCACGGGCGCTTTAGGATGCACTAGAAATGGGCACATTTGCCCAGTGGAATGAGCCTCCTTTATCCTCTGCTGCCTCTTATCCTGGGCATATTCTGCCATTCTCTAAATAACTCACCTTCAGTTTTACATTCCAAAAGAAATTGTTTAATTGGTTGCTCTTTATTTTGAGTTCAAGATATATTGGTAAAAGTGTTAGTTGACTGACCTGGGTTTAGTTCTCCACTCTTCCTTGAGTAGTCTGGATTTTCAGCATATCAGAACAGGCAAGGAAATGGCAGTTTCTGTGGGAACCACATGGCTGAGAAGGGATTAGCAAAGGGAGCAGGAGAAGGGTGTCATTACAGGCTGAGGTCTGCCTTTGATATCACAAACAAACAACCAAAAAAAACTTGGAAAGGATGCCATTTGGAACTATAATAAAGTGTAATAGCTAAAATATAGGAAAAAAGTCATCTTAAAGGTTTTCCAAATGGATGGTTGTTACTAGTACTTGAAATGGAACTTATATTAAAGAGGTTCTAGATGACATGCTTTAGAGAAAGATCCATCCTTAAAATTCAAGGGTGAAAGAGATGGGCATCTATAGTATCTTTTAAGGAAGCTCATGGAATCTTTTAAGATTTGGCTGAGAGATGACTCATTGCATTCTGCATGAAAGGTTCTTGATAATGAGAAAAACCTTCAGATATTAAAAACCTAAGAGACTACTTTAGCTCAGGAAACCAAGTGCTACAGCTTTATAAACTCAATATGATGCATGCCAAAACGCCATGGGGACGAGAAGGACTGTGAACCATGAGACAAGCCGACGTCAGGAAATTTACCAGTAGTCCCACCGCCTGGTCCCACAGAGAGACTCAGCTTGCTCATCTGTGTCTTCATGGTGGTTCCGTACTATTTCTAATGACATCTACCTAATACTCCCTCAGTTCCTGGCTAGTACGATACCTGTAATTTCAAGTTCAACGAGCTCATTTCCCGACGCCCCCTGTGCAGCTCTCCTCTTCTAAATGCACACACGCACGCACACACATGAAGTGTACACATACAATGTAGTTTTACAGGATGAGAGTAATTAGAAAACCGCTCCTAAAAAGAATATGAAATTTTCTTTGCAGAATTTTTATATTCAGAAAATGTTGTTTTGAGATTCCTTTAAAATGGTCTAAGACTATACAAATATCAGCAACTCATGCTGAGGGGCTTCCTTTCCAGGGTGAACTTTATAATCATTTGGAAGCAGAGTTCTGTCTTACCAGAAACATTTTCCAGGTGGCCGTGATGCAGATCTGAGCCCAAAGAGAAGTGTATGCTGGTACATGCAGTCAGTTAGAGAAGGAAATTTTAAAAGTAAAAGAATGCAAAACACTTAAGAGAGAAGAAGATATACAAATTAACTCTGAAATAATCATAAAAATATTAGAATTTCCTACTGGAATTACCTAGTAAAATAAATTGAGCTTACATTTTCTATCTCTTTAGTGACCTAGTATGACTAGACTTCAGGGTAGCTTACTAGGTGCATAAAATCCACCTAGCTCCCTTTTTTTGGTATTTTAATTAAAATGAGGACAATAATGTGCCTATTTCACAAATTCGTGTTGATGAACCATTGGCTCTGCCAACGTGCTCTCTGAATTAAGCTATTATGCTGATTTTTATAACAGGGTAGAAATTGAAGATGTTTTCTTGAGAATCTGGAAGGACTTCTTAATTCAAGACCTTACACGTGGACTGCCTGTGTAGAATGACCATCCCTTCAGGTCTTGTCCTTAATTTTCAGGTCCAGAAATGGGATTTTGTTCAAGGCAAGAAGTCATCCCTCTTTTAGGAACTAAATTATGCTTGTAACAACTGACAAATCTCATAGGCAGAACCAGAGAGAGCTCTTTCTCGGTTCTTATTGACTATAAAATGTCACACCCATGAAGCAGCACAGATGCCTCGCAATATTCCGCATATTCTCTCCAGCATTTAAAGGCGGCTGGGAAAGCAAATTATAAACAGAATTTAGTGGTACTGTACATAGTCTCTCAAAACTATTTGTGGAGATACATTAGGTTTTCATCTATTTTTGAGCCTCTGTGTTCAACAATGCACCTCCCTTTTAGTAAGTATTCCTACAGAGTTTGTAAAATGCAAGTGATTGAACCAGTTTTTCCACAGTATATTCCGGGGATATTATTCCCCCTGTTCTAAAATGTGTGTGAGCGAGTTGGGGACCCAGTGGGCAACATGTTCGGGGAACTCCGCACTGAGCGAAGTAAACGGCTTTCTTTACTCCAGACTTCTAGAGTGTTTAGGGTGCTAACGTGCGTGATGTGTCTCTGAGTGGGAATATGTCATGCAACAGCTTTCTAAACTTACTTGAAAACTGAACATTTTTAGTTGATTATAATTGTGGTGCTCCATTAATGTGTTTGAGAAAAACAGGCATGCTGATAGTGATCCTTTAGGCTTTATACTCTTGTTATAAAGACTAAAATGTGTGTTCCCCAGTCACTCATTTGTGGATGGCAGTCTGTAGGGTACATAGCTTTATTATTAATTCATTATTTATTACTTTTCTAAAGTCAAATCCCCGGAGTTTTTTTCAGTTGTCACATTTACCACTGAGAAACATGATTTGTCTGGAACAGCATGCTTGGTTATCCTACAGCACTCTTTATTAACCAGACTCATCTCCCGCCACCGTTGCTTCTCACGTTCTTAAAGTGTAACTTGAACTTTAAGTTAAAGATGTACAATGCTGATGTGTCCATGCAGATTTAAAGTTGTTTATACACTGAATATTAGATTATTAGACCGGGTCATAGAAATAATTTTATGGCATAAATTTCCATGGGAAAATGTTTTTTTTCAAGCACATTGAACATAAAGTGCACGCATATATTACAAATGCCTGTAGTGGATTGAATAGCTATGATCTGTTCTCTGTTATTTGAAGTAAATGATGCTGGTCACTTATGTATAATCTCATTTACTATAGGCTTATATGTCTGCCGGCCCCTTATATATAACGTCATCAAATTTGAAGACATCCATGCTTTCACTGTTTACTGGAAGACTGTGACCATATCTACTATGTCTTTTTTGTATATTCTTGTTTTTTATTTCACTTTGCTTCAGCATATTTTCATTCTGATGATTTTGTGGGCTGTCAGAAAAAGAAGAAAATACTTGTCAGGAAAGTATATTTTAAGTAGAGAAAATTTTGAAAAAAAATAAATTTAATTTTATTATACTTTTAAAAAATCCTTCACATACAATAATAGAATACGGACACAAATAAGAGATACAAAGTGCAGTGTTTATTGTCTTATTCAATATAAAAATACATTTAAAACCTTTTCAGAACTCTGACCATTGGCAATATATAAATTGTGAAACTTTAAACCATATTGGATAAAAAAAAGGGAATAAACTGTGCTCAGGATGACAAATTATCTTATTAACAACAATGTATAAAGATATTTCTATACAAGCTGAATTAGAGGTCAAATTTGTAGGTCTATCAATTAACACTGTAGAGTTTATTTTCTAAAAAGAGGCTGAAAGAAGAAAGGCTAATTAAAATGAAAAAAATACAGGCTCACAGCAAACAACAGTAAAAACTTTCTCTTATACTTCTGAAAAAACAGCTCATGATAAATTCTAAGTAACATTAACATAAAACAGGTAAGAAAAAGAAAATGCTTTAGATATTTTAAAGGGAATTTTTTCTTTAATTAAGAGTTGGAAATTAAATGGATTTTCCATTTTTTTACAATACCTTAAATAATAAATGACAAAATTTAAAAGTGACTTGCAGTTACATTTAAACACTCTAATATTTATTTCAGCACTTTTTTATTTTATTAAAAATTTACCAAAGTTTCACAAATAACCACTCTAATAAGCTCCCTTTGTCACTAAATTGCCTAAGGTCATTTTCTAATGTAAAGGGAAGTATAGAATGTATATTAGATCATCAAAGCCATAAAATATTTACTTATCTTTTTTCTTACTCAGTTTCTCTTAAAATGCATGATGCTAGTAATTTGGAAGAACTTAATATTTGGTTTTAACCAGAAAAAAATGTCTAAAATATATATATTTAATTATCTTCTGACTACCAGATTCTTACAACTTCCTTGTAAAGCTTTCTTCTTTTTTACATAATTAATTATACACCAGATTTTCTATATTATTTAATGATGCCATCGCTTAAAATTCTTCTGTCTATTCCATGTCAACACTCTCATTACTTTGACAACTAAATTTGCCAGTCATGGAGTAACTCAAATCCTGAGGGTAGCCACCATCTAAGTGACCCTTCTACGACCCATCAGCTAAAGGTGATCAAGAACCTTGTCCAAGTGAGGACAGAGGACAGAGGAGAGGAGGGGAGATCCTTGGAAAGTAATGAGTGAATGTTTTACATTTAAACCAGTGTGGCTATCAACAATCTCTTTCTTACATTCATGTCTATGATTTATTTTAAAGTCAGTCTTTCATAATAAATTTCAAAAATATTTCTCAATAAAGTATCTTTCACTGTGTTCAAAAAATCAAATGTATGACAATTATAATAAATATTGCTTGCAGTTTCTAAAGCACAGGTGGCAAACACAGTTTCTTATTCTAGTTATAGCTGGGTATTCACTGGGGATTTGCCCGCTGGCTGAATCCGGCCCTCCACCATGTATCATCCGGCCCAGCACCTCGTTTCTACCCGGCAGCAGTGCTGAGCTCCTTGCCCCTAGTTAAGGAGTAGTTACATTTATACAGTCCTAAAGTTACACCTGGCCACTTGAAGGGTTACATCAAGGCTGATGTGCCCTCCGGTGGAAATGAGTTTCACACCCCCGTTCTAAATGCTAATTATTTGAATTGTGGTGATAGCATGGTTTTTACAAAGATATCACTTTATTATTTTTTATATTTTTATCGAGTAAAGATGTAAATTCTAGTGATTAATTAAATAACAAATCATTTAATGACCACATACTTTATGAAATCCACTACTTAAAGGACTATCCTAGAAGAGGGAGTAAGAACATAGCTAAATAAAATCATACACTTTTATGAGGAGATAACAATGAATACCCAGCCATAACTAGAAGAAGAAAATGATACATTTTGTAAGAAAAGCAAATATAGCATTTTGACAATAGAGCATAGCGAGAAATGTTATTTCTGACTATGATATTAACCATGGCTTTCTTTGCACTGGGCCTTGAATGATGGGTAAGAGTATTAAGGAGAGGTGTCAATAGATCAGTTCAGGCAAATAAAATACATCAATTAAGAAATTTAAATGGCAAAATGAGAGCTTTCTGGGTAATTGCTAGCAGTTTAGTGGAAGGTAAGGATGAGTAATAATGAGAAAAGAGCAAAAAACCTGAAAAATTAAGGATTATATGAGACACTTAAGGGTCTTAAAAATTATTCTAAAGAAGGAGGAGGGGCTATAGTAGAAGTGATTGTTCTGTGATATTTCCCCTCAATGTGAAATGATATTGTTTATAATAAATTAGAAAGCATACTGAACATCCAAAATAAAGTACATAAATCAATAATCTCAGGGTTGAGGTGATGTTAAGGGTTTTTGAGCAAGAACAAAGAATATTTCATTAAAGTGATTGTGTAAAAAATGTTATCTTGCTCTCCAAAGAGTGCAAGTTTGGAGGCAATTGCCAGGTTGAAAATGAAGCGGTCTTGAACTTTAATAGTGCCATAAGGAACAGAAAAAGAAAAGAAAATGTGAGATATTGATTTAAAAACACATGATGGACTCATAGAAACAGAGAACAGACTCACAGCTGTCAGGGGGAAAGAGGGTTGGGGGACTGGATGAAAAAGGTGAATGGATTAAGAAAAAACCCTCATAGAAAACAGTGTGATGACAACTGGTGGGAATGGGGGTGGGGGAGGAAGAAGAGGGTAAAGGGGGATAAATGGTGATGGAAGGAGACTTGACTTTTGGTGGTGAACACACAATTCAATATGCAGATGACGTATCGTAGAATTGTACATGTGGAATCTATATAATTTTATTGATGAATTTCACACCAATGAATTCAGTAAAAAAACACACATGTTGATTAGAGATTAATTATATTTTATTATTAAAGTGTTTATTTTAAATAAACAAGTACAGAGAATAATTATCAAAAATATGCAGATCAAGTAATCAACTTTGCATATTATCTTGTTAAGTGATTATAACATCCCTGTGAGGAATACTATTATTTTATGATAATTGTAGAAAGATGAATTTAAATTTAAATAGATTAAGCAACAAGCCAGAGTCAAGTGTTAATAAATAATAATCAAGTCTCAAATCTAGTCTGGCTGGTTCCACGTTCCCTTGTAAAGCAACACCACACTGTGTGTCAAAAATAGGTAAATGGTGTGAGATTAATCATTTAACACTAGATGATGAATAAAAACCTGTAAACATAATGATAACAAAGCTTGATACAGAGTCTTGATATTCAAAGATAATCCCTCTGAAAATAAACAATATGAATTTGTATAATGAGAAAAAAATTTAAATTATATTAATAAAATGTTAATAATGGTTCCAACTATTGAGTACAATAATGCCTACATTTTTTTACTGTTGCTACATAAGTTAGGCATTATTTTAAGCTCTCTAATCCTCATGTAGTCCTTGCAATAAACGCATAAGTTCTGATATTATTCCTTTTACAGATGATGGACGGCACAAAGCGTTTAGTTAAGTAGCTCAAGCTTACACAGGGAGAAGGTGACAGATTCCACACTGGGGCCTGCGACATAGAGATCCTCTAGATCCTGTTACTTTCTGAAGTTTTGGCAATGTTATTCTCAACAGTAAATTCAGAAATTACTTTCTCCCTTTTAGATGTTGAAGGAACCAAGAATGTAGTGAATTGGGAATAAATTCACTTTTTAATGCACCTGCAGAAGGAAAACCACATTATTTCATCGTCTCTTAAATTATTGGTGGACTTGGTCCATGAATGTGAGGATCAGGTTGATTATATACTGAATATATATTATATAGCTTTATATATTTTAAAACCACCCGAAGATGATATAGACAAAGTTGAAAATTTATTTTTAATACAAAACGAGAAATAAAAGGTAGAACAAATGGACATTTGGAGTGAAGGTAGATTCACAGCACAGTACTTTAATAACTGTTCTATATTTATACAGGGGATTTCCTATTTCATCTAGTTTAAGGTAAATATAAATATTGATATGCACCAAAATATATATTATACAGAAAATATAAGAAACCACTGAACTTAAGATTCAGAACTTTCCAAAATTAAGTATACATATAACATAAGTATTATCACACTTAACTTTAGATGTCCAATTCTTTTAATTCTAACCGTTTTGTGAAAATAATTTTTTAAATATTTTATTTATTTACTTTTAGAAAGAGGGAAAGGGAGGTAGAAAGAGAGGGAGAGAAACGTCAATGTGCCAAAGATACATGGATTGGCTGCCTGTAGCTCACCCCCCAGCTGGAGACCTGGCCTGCAACCCAGGCATGGTAATCGAACCAGTGACTTCTCTGTGCACTGGCTGTCGCTCAGTCCACTGAGTCACACCAGCCACAGCTATAAAAATAATTTTTAAGATTAATATTGAACTATGAATTATGTTTATGCTAGAATTTTTTAACTTCCACAGGTTAGTCAGTTGCATTAGATGTTTCCATAGGGACTCCACGGCGGCTACTTAAGAACACTTCTTTCAACAGGCTTTTGACAAAATATATGGACAGTCACTGTGTGAGATTTAATAAAGACAGCCCTTCTGAGAAAGAGTAATGCTTTAAAGCCATGTGTCCCTTATATGTTCTAATATTTCCAGCTTTCTGAATGTTAGAGAGTCCCGCCTCCCCTTGATTTCTGCCACCACTGCTCCTGCGTTCCTTAGCCTTTTCAGATCTGGAAATTCTCTCACTGCCCAGAACTCATAATCTGAAGCTCCATTTTCTGGTGACAAACCTGTCTTAGCATGTCTCGCATTTCTTAACCCCTGTTGATCCTGATCCTTACTTTATTATCAGTCATCATCCTTGGACCTTGTGCTATTTTGCAGCCCAACACTGCTGTTCTGCCATTGGATGGGCATCATTTTTTGCTGCTTTAGAACACCACATCCTTATGTCTTCCGGCCATTCCTGCCTAGTACCGTCTCAGTTTTGAATTTCGAACTTAATTCTGCCTTTGTCTGTTCCTAGATAGGTAGAATGCTACAAAGCCGCATTAATTGGAGCCAGTCTATCAGTGACTACGTAGTGAATGTCTAAGGCAGAGACACTTTTCACTTTTGAAAGTGAAAGAGAATATTCCAAGACTAGTATAAACAGCTCTGGCTCAGAGAAACCAGAGTGTGTCATCATCCCAGCAAAAGGAGACCATTTTCTCATCAGAATCAGCCTTTAGTGATGCTTACATTTCTCATATGTATGTTTTTTTTATTTTTAGTCAGTTCCCTGTTAGACATTTCCAGTGTCAGTCTCAAGAAATGCGTCCCTTCTTCCTATCCCCAGTTCAGTGCAACCAGAATCTACTGGCGCCTCCTTTGACAAGAGATTTGAGACCGCCCACATCAAATTTTCTCCACTTAATAGTCATTTCTTTGTCTAACTTAAACGTCTTTTAATTCTCACTGAAAAGTGTTTTTATACTACCTGATTGGCTTTCTTTTGAGGGGGTTCAGCACTGGAACCAGCATAATCGCTAAGCTTTCCTCTTAGTCTACCTATCATAGCTGCCCAGAATGTATAAGATATTTCTTTCCAACCCACAGACCAAGTCATTATCTGAAGGTTTCTCCTTGGTTTTATATACATCTTTCCACGTGCCATTTGCTCATCCATCATGATAGATTCAGACACGAGTTAAGTATTTGTCATCGCCAACCTACTTTGTACAGATGTGATGGTTTATGAATAAATACCTGACTTTTTCAGTGACACCTCAAAGTTAGAAAGTCCAAAACGGAATTTATTTTTGCTACTGAGTCCACAGGAACTGTATTTCCTGTATTTCCTACTGTATTTCCTCCTCCTGTCCTGGTGGCACGCTCGTGGATTCATTGGGAATGCTCCCTTTTTTGGGCTCTCCCAGTACAGTCAGTCACCGGGTCCTGGAGATTGTGTCCCCACCACGCTGCTCACACCTCTTGCCAAGTTGTGCATTTTTCACCGATACTCTGTCACTGAGCCCCGCGGAGTATTCCTCCCAGATTAAGTTTAAAGCTGAAACATCCGATAGTTTGAGCTATTCAAGAACTTTTTATGTTTCTTACCCTGGAGGCTGAAGTGAGTACAGACTCCTTAGCTTTGCATTTAAGCTCTTCCTTTCTCTGGCCTCAAAACATGACCCCCCTTGTATTCTTTCACCATCTTTCATGCATTATCCAGACTGGACGGCTTTGTTATTTCCTCTGTGTTACCAGAATGTTCATTCTGTTCCCCCCTGCATGGACATCTCCTGTTGAAATTCCATATTCTTAAGGCCTTTATCATAGTCAGCCTCTTCCATGAGACATTGTACACTCCATTGCCTGACTTGAAATCTCTTTTGTAAAAATTCCTATCAGCATTCTGTTCTTACTTTTTTATTTATTTTACTCCGTCTCATAAACATTATCTGTGTACTTGTGTTACCCTCAAAGTGGTATTTTGTAAAGGAGAGGACATATGCTTTTCTCATTGTTTGAATACTCAAACACCATGCTTACTTATACTAGTCAGTCATTAATTACTTACTGAAATTATACACATGTGACTGTTTGAATATTATAGAAATATGTGCTTATAAGTATAGTGTAAAAATGTTATTAGAGCTCTGCAAATAAAGTTCTTCCCAACAGTTAGGTAGCAAGTATCATTATACCTAATAAATAGTTAAACTGGCTGATGCATGAAGAAACTACAGGATTTATTCACCATAAATCCTAGCCTTTGATAGAGCTGGGAGAAGATACCAAGTCCTTTTATTCCTCTTATCCTGTTCATTTTAAACAGAACCCTCTATATGCATGCAAATTGCTGCAATCATTCATTAAGTAGATTCAATCTCTCATTTTCCTTAAATCATCACTGACTTGAGCTTACTGTTTTCTCAATTTAGGCCTAAGAAAATTATGGCCAGTTATTCATTCTCTAATCAACCTAAAAGTGAACTATATTTCATTGCTTGTAGGATGGTATGGGAAATCTGAGAGTCACCAAGAAGGGAATCCGACTTGAAGGTATATCTGAGTTTCTACTTCCATTGTATGTGAAAGAAATTCATTCCCGAAAGGTATGTGATACTGGCTTTGGCTTAACTGTAAAAGATAATTTCGAGGTTATGTTTTAGCTTGAAATAGGAGGATAGAACCCCCGTATCTCTTCAGTGTGTATTTAAGTTTCCTTAAGCTAAAGACTTACTCAAAGAAATCAAAACAATAAAACAACAGAAAAACTAGCGGAGGTTAGTTTTAAACTAACAGATTAGAGAATCGTTTTGAATTAAACTGCAGTGTTATATTTGTTAGTCTATAAAATGTGCCCCTCTGTTTCCAGTGGAAGTTAAAAATACACACATATCAATTCCAAAAGGGGCACTTGGTATATCTTGAGTAATTTTTGCTGGAAGCATTGACTCGAATAAGTGATGTAAGTTTAATATATTATAAATCTTTTTAGTTATAATGGACATGCATTTTCTAAGACATTACAGTGAGCCGCAGTATAGAAATTAAATGGATTTCTGAATGTACATTATTTAAACCAAGGAAGAATATTATCCTTTCAACTGTGTGTGTGCTTCCTGTGCTCTATCGCTCAGCAGCATGTTAACATTCAAAAGATTGTAACTTAGACAATATTTATTTTGTCTTAAGTGTGTTATCTCTCAGAAGGTAGTAAGTATTCCTGGGTACGTAAAAATCGAACTAGAATATTTCAAATCTAGTAGGCGTTCCCCTGGGGTATGTGTGTAGGTGTGGAAATAAATTTATTCAGATGGAAAAACTAGAAAGTGTGTTATATAAAATGTGGGAAGTTTGCTAACCTTATTTCATAAATATGAAAGTCCTTTTTAAACTAGAATTCTGTTTCAATATCACTGATATAATAATATCTTAGCAAGTGAGTTACATGGTAAGACATAATTTGATAATTTGATTCAAAGCCCTTTTTCCCTTAAATATCAAACTGAAAACAGAATAGAATTCTTTTTATATGAAATTTTAATTAGGATAATTATATTAACTTTAAATTTAATTTTGTTTTATGAGAACCTGCACAGTTTTAGTAATATACTATATTGACTGCTCCTCTGGGTACTAGAAATTATATACTGAGATTTCTTTGCTTTCTGGATTTTGGTCAAATAACACAATAAACACATGTATGATACCTAACCTTACATGGTTAACCATACAAATAATTAAACTCAAAATTTAAATATTGATTGGCTTTTTGTTTTATTTTTGTAAGAATTGAAAAATAGCCTGCTCCCACATTAGTCTCCCCTCCAACTGAAAGTCGCCGCTGCTCAGTTATTTTCTGACTTTTTGTTGGGTTGGGCACTGTTAAGCAACTTAATATTTGAAGAAAGGCAAACCTGTACGTGGAAATCAAGAAATCACTTAGCATGGCAAGAAGGGGAGAGTAATCACAGGCAGGAACTTCTTTGAAAATGCATCCCTTTAAGCCAAACTGTAGTGGCCGCCTGGGAATACAATGTAGGCAAAGATAGAATTCACCCCACAGCCGGAACAGTTTTGAGGGCACAGCCAAGACTGTGAAGTTAGATTCTCCTAGGAAAGCTGGATGAATGTTTACTCCATCTGTTGACCTAATGAGAAAGAATCCACTGATTTTATAACATTAAAGCATGAGATGGGGGCAGTCGGGCTTACTAACGTTCAGCCCAGGAAAGTTTGCAGCCTCAGTTCACCAGCACTTCCAAAACCCACTGCTTGATTGAAGTCTCTGTGCAGTGCTTTCCTGTCCCCAGCCCTGCTGCTTGTCCTCCCCACGTGGCCACCCATCACCATCTGCCTCTAGGTAGCTGTGCCACATGTGGCTCAGCACATCTGAAGTCAGGCTGGGGTGTGGCTTGAGACTAGAAAGGGAAGGAGACCCATTTACTCGTTGAACATTTCTCTGCACACATGCTACAAAAATAGAGTTGAAATAAATAGAAAAATGTACGTCCCATCAGCAGCCCCTGCCCTAAAGCCTCTTCACTATTTAACAAGCCAGCCACAGTTTCCCTGAGCCTTAGTTTTCTCATGAATAAAGTGAGTTTGGTGGAAACTTATCAGTATACTTAGTTCTTAGGTTAAGAAAGAATACAAAGAAATTCAGCAATACCAGTAGACATGAGATTTACATTTTAAAAATTCTGTTGTACATGTCAATCTTTTCACACATTTTTATGTATTCAAATATTTGTATGATAAACATCAAAGTCCCTCCAAATCTAAGATGAGCAAATTTATTAAGTTTTAAAGCTACTTACAAAGATTCAATTACACTAAGAAGACTACTGCTATGTACAACAATTTGGATGTGTACAGATTTTTTCCCCAGCAGTTTTGATGTGTGTATGTGTGCATGTGCGTGGTGTGTGCATTTTCTTGCACTAAGTCTAATGCGTTGCCTTCTTTATGTTTAGCCAGTATTCCATCCTGTAATAAAGATTTTTCTTATTTAAAATTACCTTCTGGTTATGCAGGAATTTAATCCTACACGTGGAAATGTAATGGAAAGATTTCTATTTGTCAGAAAGACACACACTTCTGGTCTCTTAACCTGATAAACCAGGGGCTGGTTCTACAGTCTGCAAGCTAACTGGCCCTTCTCCCACCACTGAACTTCTGTAGATATTTGAAGTTCTGTTATTACCTATCAGAGTTTACTCTCTTCTTCATCTTTAAAAAATTCGAATTTATCTAAGTGATCCATCTTATCAGTACATAGAAAAACACAGGGTGTATTTGAAATATCTTAGAATTCAATGCATCTTTCAAATGTAACACATTGATTTCTGGGAGTAAGCACGCAGTAAACATTTGTGAAATTAAATATCCAGTTTTGCTCAAAGAGGAAGTATACTGAAAGATATGGAATTTGGGGCTACCTTAAATAAATGATAACATTCTAAATCAGTCTTCAGTGCACATGGTCCAACATTAAGCCGATATTTTTGAAACAGCAGGAAATGAGGACATGCTAATCCCCATGCTTTTTTGTTTTCAGTGTAACATGAATATGTTCCCCAAGGTTTCAGGAGTCCAGAGTACAAGGGAGGTTGAGTTAGCCACATTTCTCTTATTCTTACCAGGAACTCTGCATCATACAGGTCTCTAGGACTTCCTTAAGCATTACTTAACTTCATCTGATATTAAGCAGCATTCTTGTTTACTTTTTACTGTTCAAGAGTCCTTAGTTACAGCGGTAACTCACCGCTGCCCCCTGATCCCAGCATCCTGCATGACAGATTGATAATTGTGCCAGGAAATTACTACCAGCTAATTCCAATTTCAATAACACCCCAGCAAATCAAAGACGTTTGTCTTCTTTATGATGCCTGCATTGGCAGAGCTGAGAAAGGCTCTCTGCTCTCGCCTTCATGCGCAGTCACTTTGCCCGGAGTCAGAGCTGTGATGCTCACTCACTTCTTGGTTACAACAGCTTATTACTGTGTGTGATCAGTGCTTCTTCATCGAGTTCAGACACAAATCCACGGGGTCAGGCAAGCTCAGCAAACCTCTCTCCTGGTTGCACAGCATTGTAATCACTTGACCCTGTCTGTTTCAGGTACATTTCTCCCTTATAAATAAATCTCTTTGCGGGTTTATCCCTCCCATATAAACAAATTCATACAAAGAGATATCTGCAGGCTTCTATAATCATTTCATCATTATCATTATTGTGTTGCATTTAGATGTTTAATACAAGTGAAATTGACAGGTTTAGTATAATGTCTTTATTCAAGTTAAAAAAACAAACTAAAAATTATTCCAAAGTCTTTACACTCAGGTTAAAAAACAACTGTTAACACACATGAAATATCATCACAGTCACATGTTTATACATCTGCACAAACAGAAAGATAGTTATGCAGAGAGGCATATACATGCTATTTACAATAATATGCTAATTTCCTGAAAGGAATATAACCTGAAACAAATTAAAAAGAATCGCTGATCTTAAATACATTTCCTTCACAACAAGAATCTTTAAAGCTTGTCTTTAGGTTCAGAATAGGAGTTCACGAGCATCAGGATTCTTCGCCCGTGGTGTCGGTCCCAGACAGTGTTCATTAACGCCCCGCAGTGCAGTTTGAGGTGATTAGCCTCTTTCCAATTTGTCCTCGCCCTTCTTCATGTTCAGTTTGGGGACAATTATATTATTTTAACTTTGCCAGAGTTCACAGTGATTGCATTCTGCTCTGCAACACTCATCGCCTTGGGACTTGGGTCTCAGTTCCTTGTATGGGTGGCTGCCGTATTCACCACCACTACTACATTCAGGCTTCTGTATGGCTGAGTTCATTCTTCAGGGATTCCCCCTTACTTGTCTTTCTCTGTTAATTAGGTTTTTTTGTTTGTTTTCTTGCTTGCTTGTTTGTTAACTGTTGAAATATTTCATGCTAAATATGTCTGTTTATTTTTTTCTGGGAATATTATGAATGGCTCATCCCTTCTTTTCCTGTTAACTCACTGCTCTGTTAATTCTAGCACTAAATATTGCCATAAAATGTCTGAAGGCAGCCTGATACTTTTCTCTTGTTGATGATGTGAATGTTCTGTCCAGATGTCTGATATATGTTTTTACCCTTTCACTTGTTCACTTCAGGGGAAATTTCTCTGTTGTATCTCATTTGTGTCCTACCACTGTCGTATCAACATCTTTCATTTCCATTTGTTGAGTCTTTACCTCTAAGAAAGCAGTAATTCTTATGTTGGACCATAATTTATCCAATTATTTCAAACTCTATATTTTTCCCCTGAAAAAAAGTAACTGTCATTTCTAGAATGCCCTTTTGAGTCTCTGAATTTTCCTTAGGTCCACAGTCTCCTTTTGAATCTTGTCATTTTGCTGTCTTTGAGCTTCAGTTTTATTAAATTTAATTTTTTTATTCTAAAACTGAAAGCATTTGCCTTACCCAGCTTGAAATATCCCTGATATTTCACAACTTAAGGTAGAGGAATTAAAGTCCAGCTACTTTCTTTATTTTACTGGAGAGATTGTGGGTGAGAAGGAGGACATGGAATGCATTTTCTCTTATCTGAGGTGCTACCAAATGGCGTCTGCTCACCAGACACGGAGGGTGTTAAGTCTCTGGGTCTCGGCGGCCCTTCTGCTGCTGCAGAAAACCGCCCACAGTAGGCGCTGTTTTTCATTCTCGGCAGATTTTCCCAGGACTACCTACTTTACCACCCTCTTTCCCTCTATCTGGGAAAAGTTTATTTGAGTTAGATTTCTGAGAAATATGTTAAGACACTCTTTCTTTCTTCCTGGGGTATGGGCAAAGATATTACATGGATACCTGTTATATGCTGCTACAAAATAATCTCTTTTCTTGGATTCCACTTTTTAAAGTTTATAGCAACCTAAAAGTCGTAATACTGTGACTACACAATCGAAATTGTGCCATGCTGATTCATTGCTCTTTAACAATTCATGAGACTTTTCAAATTAATCTTCTTAAAAAATTCTCCAGAAAATCTATATTTCTATTTATGTGTGTAGAATGTTGGGCGGGACCCTTAAAGAGGTATGAGGATAGTTTGAGCACAGCAGACTTTGTTTAGAAATGAGATAAAAAATACCATAGTGAGAAATCCTCATTATACTGGAAGACAGAAGTTGCTAAATATATGTGTAGGTGAAATTAGTTGTAGAGGTACAATACCTAGGATTTAAAAGCAAATTAAAAAAACAACCAAAACCATATGGAGGCTCCAGGAGGAGTTCTTCCTTACTGTGTATTTTTTTTTCCTAGAGATTACTCTGTTGTCTCCTCACTCATGTCATCTCTAAGACAGTGAGCGTTCCGGCATCACCTCCTATTTAGTGGCTTTTATAAACAGGGATGTAAACAAATTGCCTGTAGCTTCTGCCTTTCTCCTTCAGAACACACACACATGCACACAGACAAACACACACATGTACACACATAGCCCTACACGTATTCCTTTCCCAGAAAACATGTGAGATAAAGAGATGGCAAACCTACCACAAAAGGGAAGCACCCATTTGTTCAGGTCACTGTGCTGTGTGGTATTAGAATTTTTTTGACAATCTATTGCGGAGAAACTAAAACAAGGATATACAATACTTAACATAGAGAGAAATGGAGGTGTGACCCATTTTTGTTTGTCTATTTTCCCGGATGAAAAAAGTCCTCAAAGGGGAACGTATTCCTGATGTGGAAGAGGTGAAACAAAACACAGCAAAAGCACTAAAAGGCATGAAAATTAACGCATTCAAAAACTGTTTTGAGCAGGCAGAAAAAACTTCTCGGTAGGCTTAGACATGTAAGAATAAACTGTGGTTTTGGGGGGAATACATCTATTTGTAATCTACTGAATTGATTTAATGACCCGGTGATGTGTTTGATTTAAAAAGCATTTCCCTGGCTATTAGCAACTCTAATTGCTTGTTCAATAAATTTATGGCCACATATTTTCTCTTCTCTCAGGTGTCATAGAAATAATGGATTTATAGGGAACAGGTAACATTTTATTTGCATTTCAAAGGATAAAGTGCAGAAGGTATAAATGCCATGAAAGCGGCAGTCACGTTTTGGACCACTTTCTGCAACTCAGCCTGATAGATGAGAAGCTCAGTGAAAAATTTTAAGCTCTTCATTCCAATACAAGTGCACATATCTCAGTATAGGTTTACAGTATTGAAAGAATGCGTGGGTGGTGTATTCAAACATACAAATTAAAGCCATACAAGATGTTTCTGTGTCACATTAAACAAACAGAACAGGCAACTCTATGGAGCCGGATCTTTTATATTTGTTTCACTAGTTTTTACCAGTATTAGGTCCTAGAGTCGCCCTAAATTGCATTTAAAAAGTGGTCATATTAATGTCACATTTATAAAGATACACAGTAGTTCTCATGTGCGTGCCCTGGGACAGAAGGTCTAACTTTGAACTTTCAGAGCTTTATGATTTATAACGATCTTGCCTGTATAAACGTAACTGGCTCATCTCCCACAGCCCTGTGTCGGTCATAGGGACCGAAAGTCACACTAACTGGGCACCCGTGTGCTACTTAAGCCACAGAATGATCTGCCTCCTGTTTCCTGTGTCATGTTTCTTGATAAAATATCATCTATTAGTTTATACATTGATTTTTTTAATTTATATTTATTTATTTATGAGGTTGTTGTCCTCAGAGGTCAGACCTTGGAACTGAGCATGGCAGTAATTTTAGTGAGATTATTTAAACTTTGCATTGGGTCTTCCACACTGAATAAGTAGCCATGGATCGAGCTGGTGTGTCTCCATGTGAAAGAATTTCAGTTGGGCTTTAAAGAATGATTGGAATTTGATTCTCAAATTAGATCCATTTTTGTGAGCAAGAAAATGGTTTATAAAATATAATCACTGTTTGTTTAGAAAACAGAGTAGAATAGTTTGGTTTGATGTGAGGAATCCTATAAAGCAACAGTCTCAAACCCAGGCAAGCATACCTCCAAGGGTGTGCCGAGACTTTCCCAGCATCACTGAGGCATGAACATCCATCTCCAGACTATCAGACTGCACACTCGCACGCGCTGATTCTGCTCTGCCCCAGAATGCCCATCGCCCTGTACCTGCTATTTCTCTTTTGTCAGCCTCTCCAACGCAACCATCTTTTCCTTATTTTGCAAAAGTAAGGGCTATCATCAGTATTTTTTTAACATTTAAGAATTGCTTAGGACATAGAATTTTAGAGTGGGGGAGGAGGACTGGCTAAACTAAAAGGGAGTTTGAATATATTTTGCATCTGAAGTAAAAGTAAAAAGATAGATAGATAGATAATAGATAGATAGATAGATGTAAAAATATACAGAGACAGGGAAGTACCAGTGGCAAGTAAGAATTATTGAAAGGGCAGCATACATATTCATTCAGGACATAAACTTATGGCACAAAATATCTCTCTTCCTCCTTAAAATTACAAATGAAAAATAAGGTAGCTATCTTGGGATAATACTAATATATTTAGTTGAGGTGAAATATTCAAACAGTTTTCTCATGGAAAGTAAGGCTGGTTTTGGTTACAAAGCAGAGTGTTCTATTGTTTGACTAAAGTCAGTTTGAGCTCCCAAAAATTGGAGTATTAAACAAAATACATTTGAACTACATATATAATATTTAGCATCAGATATTATATCTCTTACAAACATTAAACTTTTTATACCCAAATATTGCACATATCAGCTTAAAAATATCTGAGAGAACATAGTTTTTAAAATATTTTAGGAGATGAGTGAACAAAAATATATTTGAAAGAACAAAGATACAGAAGAACAGAGGAACATTGATTTGAAAAGCAGCTTAGGGCTTCACACATGCAGGAATGTTAGGGAATTTAGAATTTATCCTCAAAGCATTGAAACTCTAAAGTGCATGTAGTGTCTTAAAATCTGTAGTCTACTATATTTTGAGTTAATAAAAAGCATTTCTTTAAGTATAATAAACAGGCATTTCATTAACTGAAAAAGTTATTTATTCTTTACCATTATTTTGGCAATTGCATTTTAATGTATTTGACTATCATTTTTAAAAAATATTTCTAAGACATAGAGTGCTGGAAAATTTATAAAAGGCACTATACTGAGCGACAGATAAAGAAGAAGGAGAAGAAGGGGGTAAACGGGATAAATGGTGAAGGAAGGAGACTTGACTTGGGGTGGTGAACACACAATATAATATGTAAGTGATATATTATAGAATTATATACCTGAAACCTATATAATTTTATTAACCAATGCCACCCCAATAAATTCAATAAATAAAAATAATAATGATAAAAATTTAAAAACTAAGAACAAAAAAGACAATTTTTAAAAATAGAAATACTCAATATTTTAAAACTAAATTCTTAATTATTACAAGTTATAATTTCATTTCCTGGATTAGTTGTTTACAAGTGATTTTTAGATGTGAGATTATTCTGTCAAATAAAATCTTACAAAAAAACCCCACAAAATCAATATAAAGCAAATGGACATGAAGACCTGCCCCATCCATGGCAGGAATCTGTTGGAATTTTGGTACTCTTGCATTATAGCTTGAAACACACTGGTTTTGACCAGTCTCTCTAGTGTCATCCTACACTTTTCTTATTGTACAATCATTAGAGCAATGAAAATTAAATTAACCACAAATGCTATACAACTTTTTAATTAATATTTTATCATGAGCTTCCTCCTCACTATCAAGGCACATAATTCATTGTAGTCATCATTCTGCCTTTTCATATCCTTCCACCACACTTCCCTGATTTTCACTACGTTAAGAAAATGACTGAAAAATTCAGGGTCGTCAGTCTTAAAAATAAAATAGCCAGTTATTTACCAGCAAAAATTAGTTTATTTGTAAATAGCACAGGAATTGCAATTTCGGACATGTAATCTTCAGCAAACCAGAGGCGTGTCCAGAGAACAAAGAAAAGTTTCTTTATGAAGAAGAAGGGGAAGCTGGGAGGGGCTGCTTTGAATGAAAGGCCATTGGGAGAAAGTGAGGAGTTCCGGGTGGTAACGGTTTCTCATTGGCTGAAAAAGTTGGCTTCAACTGTTGGGGAGGACAAGGTGTACTTCTTCCTGCTGGAGTCTGCAAATGCCAGTGGGTAGTAGAGCGAGAGAGCTCAGCTTTCAGGACTTCTCGACTTCAATTTTAATAAAGTTTCCTTTATTCATTTTCAAAGGGTAACATTTCTTCCTCTTAATTTTGCATCTCCATAGCTATTAAAATCTCTTTTGAAGTATCAAGCAGCCTCCCGTAAATCAGAACTTAATTTAAGCACATCTCTGACACAATAAGTAATCTTTATCACAAATTTACTAAGACATATCAAGATCTTGAAATTTTCAAGAATTAAGAAAATTAAAAATGACACTTGATATAATATTTTTGTATAATTTTATTGATGCTAATCGTAATATTTTTAATATGATGAACCCATGCATTACCTTTGATCACCCTGCTTTTTAGAAACTTAAGAAATTCATATCCTATAACTTTATTGATTCTGTTGATAAGTTCCAACAGTTTTTTAGTTGAGTCTCTAGGATTTTTTACATATAGCTTCAACTGGTGTTCTATGTCCCATGGATGACCCAATTATATCCATAAAAAAATTCATGGGTTTTCAGGGTTATATGGTTATTCAGGTTATCTGGCCATGAGTGTCTGGCACCGTTGAATTCTTTCTCCCCTATATTACATGAAAGTTATTTTCTCTTTCGTGACAGCTAGCATTTGCTGGATTTCTTCACTTTCACTCCCTAAAATGGACACATATATTTGCATGTGATTTTTTTTAATTTTGTAAAGACCCCACTAAAGTTTTCAGAGATGGACTGTTACCATAGTCAAACCTTTCTTACTCTTTTGTCTATCCTCTTTCTTTTCCTCTTTTTCAAGATCAACAACCAGAAACTTCTTTCATTGTTTATATGTTTATGCCATACATTAAAGGTATAGAATATAAATTTGTATATTTTTCACAAAAAAATAAAAATATAACAGAAAAATGCCCAATAATTTGTTACTAGAATTAACATCAGATAACGGGATTGAACATGAAGAAGAAGGCAACTTTAATTTAGGAACTTTTGTGTCTTTAAATTATTACAAGAATGTATAACAGGACAAAAATACTAACTCAATTCAGGGCCCTAGATTTAATGCTCTGTCCCTCAGGGATAAGAGAATCCTTTAATTTCTTTTTTTTTTCTTCTTTTTGCAAACCCAAAGAGGAAAGAGTTGTTTTTGACAAAGAAAGGTTAAATTGACCTAAGTAATTCAGGAAAGGAGAAAAAGAGTTTGGAAAGGGAGAGAAAATCTGAGAGATACTGAAGATATTTGTCAGATTCTATAAAAGTGGATAGGGCCAGAAAAAAATTACATTCAGATATTTTCATTGATTTTAAGATATGCAAATATATGTTGTGAACTGTTCAAATTTACTTGTGCTGCTGAATTGTTTCTTTGACTCTGACAGCACTCTGAAGCTTAATTGCCTGATTCTAGTCCCGAACCAGGTTACCGAAGTATTAACTTAGAAAGTGGATGTCTGGGAAGCGAGAAAAGAGACAGAAGGAAGAATAGTTATTGAAAGGCCATATCTTTTGTGTGCCCTGTATTCACCATTTCGTTTCTATGTTCCAGTTTTGTTAAGTGAAAGTTATTTTAACTGTGTCCTTTTTTCCTAATGAAATATTTGTTAAAAATATTTTATCTTTTTATCTTTCTCTCATTTCTTAAAATGTAAATCAGTGCAGTTATTCCCCTTCAATAAATTGTAGGTGTAATTAGTAACTGTCTGCCATGTCATTTTTTTGGCTAGGAACTGTTTATGAAGTGAATTACTGAAACAAGCTGCTGTAAACCAGCGTCTTCTGTCTTTTATCCTCTGGTGCTTGTGGAACATAAAAGAGCAGGGCAGTCTTTTTAATATGTTTTTTTATTGTTGGTCAAATACAGTTGTCTCCATATCCCCTTCCAACTCTCCCACACCCCACCCTCCCCCACCTCCCACCCTCAATCCTACCCCCCTTTGGGTTTGTCCTTGGATCCTTTATACATGTTCCTTGACGACCCTTCCCCTTCTTTCCCCCATTATTCCCCTCCCCCTCCCCTCTGGTTACTGTTCAGTGTCTGTGGTTATATTTTGCTTGCTTGTTTGTTTTGTTGATTAGGTTCCACCTAGTACCGTTCATTTTTTCTTTTTATGTCTCCTCAGTTCTTTTTCTAAGTTTCATTTGGATCTGATACTTTAAATTACCATTTTTTATTTCTTTTTTAAGAAATTTAACATAAGTTATGTAAATGCCGACACTTATTGCCTTAAAAATAATCAGCACCTCTATAACATCATGCCATTGTTGCTCTCTCTGTCTTTCTGTGATTCGCAGCAGCATCTCACGTTGCATTTCACGCAACTTACTCCCTCACACCATGCAGTCCTCTTATTTGTTCATCACAAACTGAATCAGAAAGATAGACTCAAAATACCCTGACCACGCCAGGTAACAGTGTATCAAAGAGGGACCATGGATTACCACCCAACAGAGGAAAAGGCTTTTGCAGGGAAATTAATTCTAATATCATCTCAGTGCTTTACATTTTATATGGAATAATGTCTAATTAGCTAAATAAGCAATTAAACACCTAACCTTGTACATCATTTCAAAAAATTTTATATTAACGGACATAGTGCCTGAGGGGCGTTATACAAACTATTATTTTTGATTAATGAAGATTTTTATGTTATACTATAATGTCATCACATTTATTGTTTTGCTTCATCCTGTTGTTCTGTTGACTTTTTGTTGTTATGATAGTTATTAATATTAGTTTAATTGCCTAAAAACAATGTATGAAGATTGATTTAACTATCTTTTGCTGGGAAAAAAAAAGCGGACTTGCCCAAAACTTAAAGCCACAACCATGCTTTATTCCCGTCCATTTTGTGCATTACCCAGGCAGTGCACTGACTGGTCTGGGGCTGAGTAACCTAAAAGGTCCTCACAGGCTGTAAGGGCTGAGACGCCCCCCTCCAACCTCGAGTCCTGCAGGAAGTTGGTCCCAGCTCGAGCACGTGGTGACAGAATGGTCCCCAGCAGCAAGCCCCAGTGTGCAAATGCTGCTCACCCTTCCGCTGGTGGCAAATTTGTTAACGGGCCATTAGCCAGCACAAGTCCCAAGGCTGAGCCCCAATTCGGGGAATAGAGAAACTGATTCTGCCTCCTGACAGGGGCACAATGAAGTCATTTTGCAAATGGGCATGGCATAATGGGAGGGATCTTTGGCCACTCTGCCCGATCACAAAGCCTATCATATTACTTCTTGTGTTGAAATGGTATCGCACTTTCTCATCTTAGAGTTTACAAGTAGCACTTTCCATGAAATACTGAATTGTGTACTTAGGCCTTTGTTTCAAAAGAAGTAAAGGTTTGTTAGTTAATCTTACTAATATGCATATTATTTTTTCATTTAAAATCAGATAACATTCCTAGATTTTTGCTATTTTGTGGTTATAGAATAACTCTCTTTAAAATATTTATTTATTTATTCTTAGAGAAAGAGGGTGGGAGAGAGAAAGAGGGTGAGAGAAACATCAATGCAAGAAAGAAATATTGATTGGTTGCCTCTCCTACACATCCTAACCGGGGACCAAGCCAGCCATCCTGGCCCAGATCTGAATCTGAGACTTATCCTTTGTGGGATGACACCCAACCAACTGAGCCGCACCAGTCAGGCTAGCAGAAATTTGCTTGTAAGCAACTCAAAAGCAATAATTTTTGAAGATATGAGAAACCTCCTTTTGAGTTGTTTGAAAGTTTTGTTATCAGGGCACAGAATCCTTCCTACAATTTTTTAAAAACCAATAGAAATATGAGTTCATCATCACCAAGCCATTATTATATGAAATGTTAAAGGGACTTATCTAAGAACAAGAAGATAAAAATATGAACAGTAAAAAGCAAACTCACAGTTATTAACAACCACACCTAAAACAAAAACAGACTAAGCAATCAACTAGAACAGGAACAGAACCACAGAAATGGAGATCACATGGAGGGTTAGCAACAGGGGAGTGGGAGGAGGAGAGAGGGGGAAAAGGTACAGAGAATAAATAGCATAGACGGTAGGGAGAAAATAGACAGAGGGAGGGCAAGAATAGTATGGGAAATATAGAAGCTAAAGAACTTATGACACATGGACATGAACTAAAGGGGGGAATGTGGGTGGAAGGGGGTGTGCAGGGTGGAGGGGAGTGAACGGGGGGAAATGGGACAACCGTAACAGCATAATCAGCAAAGTATATTTTTAGAAAAGAAATATGAAAAATATCAGATGCTAAGCCCATATCAACAAAATGTAATTTATGGGGCATTACTGTGACTTATGAAGCATCTTTCATGCTAAACATTACTTATCTCTTTGAATTTATGTGATTATGTTGTTCTTCTGATAGTAATATTGGTAGATTAGTTGTTGACATTGATTGCCCTATGAAGATTGATAGCTTGGCTTTGCATTATATTATAATAAATACCAGTGAAAATTAGATATGTGTTTAATCTATTTTATCTGGAATCTTTATACAATAAAGCACCCTAAGCTGGAATAGGTTGTTATAATGCTTTGTAAGTGCTGTTTGTCTCAATTCTTGATTAAGTGAATTACAGATTTTGATGTGAATACCATGTTCTATTTTCTCTAAGTTGCTATTAACTGATAATTTTAGGAAGACCACAAATCTCTAAAATTTGATTACTTTAATTTTCTATATCAGGCAATTTCTTAATGCTATAACAAAATTATGTCCATAGTTAACATAAGATAGGTGTGCTACCTCTAGAATCATAATTAAATGGATACAATGTTCATTTTACACTGGTAAAACAACCTAAAGTTTAAAATTGTAGCCCCAGAGAACATTTATTAAATAGTTTGCCCATTTTTTCATGAAGTTAAATAAATCACAAGAGATGATGTATTACCGTAGCAATGGGCTGTAGAGCCATATGTGATATGTGCAGTTAAGTTTTTTCTGGAATACGAACACCCTCATTAATATTATTTTAAAATGAGATTGTGGCATTATTTATAGGTGTTCTTACGATATTATTCCTTTTACCATGTAAAACTATGTTTAAATGATAGCTAACTGTAAGAATCATCATTTGCATTATAGTATTTCATATAAATACTAAGAATAATCTAGGAAAAGAATAAATATTAATTGGAGTGGAAAGGAGGTTTTTGCTCTTAAAAATGTCTTTATTTTATTCATTTCAGAAAAAAATGTAACTATTTGGCCAACTAAGGGAATCATTTATAACTCCTGTAGACATAACATAACTCCATTATTGTTGTAGTACTAAAAATAAAAATTTCTAACATGATTATAATTACTTAAAATGATTGAGTCAATAATGAAATGAACATGATGCAATACATTTGTGGTTTTAGAATAAGACTATATTGATTAAAATCTTGCTACTTAATGTAATTGGTTATCCATTATTTCCACTGACAAGAAGACTGATGGTATTGGATGCCATTGTTAATGGGCTTTGCTTCACTGGAAATATTTTTGAGTCATTCAGTTGCAATAAAAATATATGTTTGTAGCACATATTTTAGTTTGACATGTCTGTGGATCCACTGACTCATCATTCATGGAAGCAGCGTTGGGTTTCCTACATAGTATTTGTAGTTTATTAGCAGAGGACAGTTCTGGCCTAAGAATAGCCAGTTCCTGTGTCTACACGTGTTTGTGTGTGTGTGTGAGGGGGGGTGGTGTTGGTTTCATAATAAATCCATGTTCTTTGCAATATTTAATATCTCTATCTTGATATTACATTTTTGAGAGATATGTGAAGTTATATTTTATTTTTAAATTAGTTTTATCCTCTGTATTTATGCTATTCATATGTTTTAGCTAGGTTTAGTTTCCCTTATAGAAACTGGTTCCAAAATATATTTGGAAATTAAAATAGGTTGTTTCATTTTATATTTAAGATTTTTTTATGCCCCTCACTATCTGGGACAAAAATGGCCATTGAATATCTCATGCGATTAATTGCCTTTGATGTGGGTCTTGTACAATGATGATAGATGATAGATAGATAGATAGATAGATAGATAGATAGATAGATAAGGTGGGTATGCTAGTCAGAGGGTTTACTTGAGCAAGTGGCCAGAGTTAGAAGTTCAAATGTGACTGAAACTAGAAAGTTGGTTTGGGGTCATGTTGATTGTCCATGTAAACCTGGACCATGAATATAATTTAGATTTTACACACTGAAAAATAGAGGGTCATTAGATACTTTTCAAGCCTTTAAGTGACCTAGGCTTTTATTTAGGAGTAGGATTCTGGCAGATATACAGATGAACTGCAAAATAATGTTATAACTTAAAAACAGTGCACGAAGTGCACATGAAAAAATACATTTTTAAAATATTAAACTCAGTTTCTTTCTCCCAAACTTTTAAGTTATCCACCTCAATGTGTATTTTTACTTTTCTAACACTTAATCGAATGGATTTTGGGGCAGAGATGTCACATTGAATTGGTAGAGGTTTTCAATAAAATAAACTAATGTCAAGTAGAATTATCCTTATTTCAGAGAAACTGTCACTGCTGCAGATCCTGCTTCTGTTGAGGCCCAACCCTGCATCCCTCAATCCATCTGTAGTTAGAATTCACAGGATGCCCGAAATATCAGTCATTTTCCCCCAACTTCCATGTTGCCCTTCTACAGCAATTTGCCTCAGGAACAGCACTAGGGCACTAAATATTTCAGTGACTGTTACATATTGACATGGACAGAATATTGGAAAAGTTTAATATGATCTCCTTTCTTCTGCCCGAGCGTGTTACTGAAGCAGCTAGGGCCTTTACGGAGAAAACAAGGGCCCAGACTACGCAGTTCTCATTCTCGGTGTTGGGAAAAGCCCAGCAAAGACGGGGCTCACTCAATATTTTTCTCAAGAAAATGCTTATAAATAATTTTCATGCAGCCAAGATTTCTTTGCATCTTATAGTACAGATATAGAGATTTGGGAGTATTTGCACGCTAGGAGTACCATGCAACTTCACAAGAAAGGGAGATACTCTAAAGTGAGAATGTATAAGTTAGAGGCGTGTTGTGTGTAACAAAAAAAAAAAAAAAACATTTCTCCTGAAACCAGGATACAAACTGTTTTTTGTTTATTCATTGTTCATGTAACTGACAGTTTAAGAGATATTTTAATCTGATTTGCATTAGTGAAGCCACTGATACTTCAAATAGGGAAAACTGTCTTGAAAAAGAAGCCCAGGCTTGACCCAAGCCAACCTCTGAAAGGACCGCTATAATAAATCTCTCACCTCATCTCCCCGACATAGAAAAGGGAAAAGCATTGTTGGTGGAAGAAACCGTGTGAAGGCATCTTTTATAAACATATACAGTGCCCAGCGTAGAAGTGAATATTACTGACACACAAAACAGGTAGCCAGATAATATATTCAAAGGATCTCAGTATTGGAAAAGGCAGAAAACATCAACATTTTACATGGAAAGACATGGATAATTTGAAAACTAAAAGAGGAAAAAAATATACCATGTACATAACATTAAAGTGCATCAGTGTAGCTACATTAACATCAGGTAAATTCTTCCCTGGTCGTGTCTCATAGTTGGAGCATCATCCCACACACCAGAAAGTTGTGGGTTTGATCCCTGGTCAGGGCATATACCTAGGTTGTGGGTTCAGTCCTCAGTTTGGGCACGTGTGGGAGGCCACCGGTGGATGTTTTTCTCTCTCTCCCTATCTCTCTCTTTCATCTCCTTGCCTCTCTCTCTGATATCAATGAATATATCCTTAGGTAGGGATTTTAAAAAATCAGACAAATTCTGCTTTAGCATAAGAATATTATTATGGAAATAAGGACAGAAGTGTCTTAATTAAATGGTTAATTCAAGAGGAAGATATATCAATTCTTAATTTACAGATGTCCAATAATACTTCAAAATATACAAAAGCAAAAGTTGGAAAAATAAAAGAAAAAATCAAATAAGCAAAAATGTGATCATAGTGAAGATAAATTCTATATTGAAAACTGTAGTTTTATTTGACTATTTTTTTCATTTTTAATTTTTTAGTGTATTTTTTCATTACCATTTAGTTCCCTTACACTCCCCTCCCCCCAGTTTTAGAATATAAACTGTGGTCTGTTTGTGCCTGCCACTTATTTTTGTGAATAAAGTTGCAGTAAAACACAGTCACACTCACTGGTGGATGTATTGCCATTTCTGCTGCTGCAGTGGAGTTGAGTAGCTGAGACAGAGATCATATGGCCTCCAGATCTTGAAATAGTTATTATCTGGACCTCTGAAAAAATAAGTTTGCTGATTCTTGTGTTAGATAATTGTATTTAAGCAATGTTAAAAATCCTGAATTTGAAAATTGTGCCATGATTATGTAAGAGAATGTTGCTGTATTTTAAATACACACTTAAGTTTTTAGCATAAAGGAACATTGAGAATACTGAAGGTATTCTCAAATGGTTCAGGAAGAGTAATCTCTACTTACATATGGAACAGTTTTTTAGATCAGAGGGAAGGTATCCAAGCACCTGTGGTTGACTTAGCATTTTTCTGAGCAGGAAGACAATCTGCTGAACAAAAGAAAGTTGAGTACTCTCATCCCTTGAGTTACCTTAAAGAGAACTTACAGTTATATGCTGAGTTAAGATAGAGAAGAGATAGCCAGTTTCTGAAAAGTAAGAAGTGAGTAAAAATTAATTGAGCCAAATGGGAAATAGGATTTTTTGAGGACACTTAGTAGGATTGCTGGTAATATTGAGGTTCTACTTGAGTTTAGATCATTGTGAACTAAGGTCAGCCGCCTTGTAATTGTAGTTATTTACAGCAATTCTCAGTTATGTGGGAAAAGCATTGGAAATAAGGGCTAGATATTCATTCAAGGTTGACGTTTCTAAGTCTGTATCAACAAAAGCAAGAAGAGCATTTTGAAAGAGAGTGGTTATAGTGATGAACTAGGGAATGGAGTTTGCAAATCAGGGAAGCATGGTCAGAAATAGTGACTGGCTTGGGAGAGAAGGGCCATTCAAAGGACTGGAGGTCTTGATAAAATGAAACTAACTATTGCAGTAGGGGGACTGGAGCAAGGGCGATGGTGATGAACAGAGTATGGGAGGCTTCGCTTATGGACTTGAAGGTGGCCTATTATGTGACCATAGAGGTTGGTGGCTGAGGAAGAGTTGAGGAAAAGTAATTGTAAGTGGGGAGGTAAAATAAATGAGACACCAGGTGTTCAAAACACCAAGAATGCTCACAGGAATACAGAGATGAGAGTGAGCTGGTTTATAAAATATCCCTGAATATGAGTATGTGTATGATTTTGTGCGGTGTAGTTGTAGGAAGAGGAGGAGGCAAAGCAGGAGGAGAGAAAGGAATCATAGGAGGAATGACTCAGATTATATATTTTCAACTCAAAAAAAAAAAGCTTTTTGGATGCATGTTTAGAATGGCCTGAATGAGGCCTGGAAGGGAATGGGATAAATCGATGAAAACATTCTCAAAAATATATGAATTTCTAAGAGGAACAGAAATGACAGTGAATATGAAGCAGAGATATATAGTATACTTTCTGAATCTGAGCTACATGGTATCTGAGAACTGATAGTTTTAGAGAGGGGTACTAGGGGATTAATATCCTTAGGGGCTAGTCAGAATTCAATGAAAGCAAAGAGAGAGAACAGTGTTCTGAAGAATGTTCCATGCATAAGAGAGTTTACTTTGATCTGTCACATAACTGATGTAAAAATCAACATTTATTGAATTCCTTGTTTTGTCAGTATGAAGGAAATAAAAAAGAGTGTAGAAACCCTTTAACCAGAACCCTTTAACCAGAAACCCTTTAACCAGAACCAATATGGCTTGGAGACTGGCTTACTATAGACTAAGCTGAAAATTAGGGGAACCACCAAATAATGGAATTATCTTCTGGAGGGTAGGCCCTTTACCCCACTAGGTGAGTGTTCTAGGAACCCATCTGCATCAGTGTGCCAGCTGGTGTTTTTGTGAGAGGCTGCATTTGGCTTCAGTGAATTTTTTAAGGAGACTATTTCAGTGCATTGCTCATTTCCTGATGGGTGATTTACAAGCATACCTGTCCACATAATGCTGAGTGTGGAACAGTTTTTGACCAAAAGACAGCAAGACCCAGGTGCCCCACCCTCTCTATCCTCACCGGCAACTTTTTGTTGTTGTTGTTCCTCCGATGAAAAACGTCTCCAAAGCAAGCATTTTGCTGATGTAGAAGAGGTGAAACAAAAAACGACAGAAGCACTAAAAGGCATCAAAATCAACGAGTTCAAAAATAGTTTTGAGCAGAGGAAAAAAACACTCTGTCTAGATATATTGCATCAAATGGAGAGTACTGTGAAGGCAACTGAAGTTTAAACATGTAAAGATAAATACGCAACTTTTTATAAATAAATTCTGTTTTTGAGGGTCCCCCCCCTTGTACATCTAGTAATATCAGTGTTTGTAGCAGGAGATTGGTGACTTTTAGAAATAGAGAACAGAGGCAAAGAAAAGAACTCATTACATTTGAGATGCAAAACTTTTATGGTTCAAGGACAATCCTGATTAATATCTCAATACATACACATATTTCTTGAAAACATATTTTTTTATTGTAATAAATTGTCATATCACAATTCCCTCCTACGTGGCCTGGATTGACCCCAAGATTCATTGCTTATCTCTCAGATAAGGTATCCGAATTATATATATATAAAAAATTATATATTTTCAACTCAGAAAGAATGGTTTTTGGATGCATGTTTTTTTTTGAGGGAGTTAGCCATGGTCATCTTGATTCTATTTACCTAGTGTTTAGATTTTATGGCTCTCTAAGTAGCCTGTAAATATAAGTCTTACTTTTAAACTAATTCCCAAAGATTTTTGATATGAAAAGTTAATAATCTACCTTAGTGAATAAAATGTTGCATCAAGTTAAAAATAACATGGAAACTCAAAATTGTGAGAAAGAATGGAACAAATAATGGCAAATTGCACATTCATTATTTTAAATAACATAATAAAGCACTTTGACATATTGCCTGGCACATAAGAACTCATAAAATAAATTGTTATTAATAGTATGTGGCATTATTATCTCATCTAATAGCAGATGAGGTGTGTATATTCATGCTAATTGTACTATGTAAACCTCATGGTTTCTCTACTTTAAATTACTGTCTTGAGTAGATCCATTTTACGAAATGATAAAATTAGGACTTTATCCCAGGAATATGACTGCAAATAAGAATTATTTTTTCTTATTACAGTAATAAAAATCACATAAGGTCTCCAAATTTGTAATTGTTGGTAAAATATACACAGTAGCAGAAGAAAAACTTTCATCTGGAATAATATCATTTTCATTTAAAGAGGGATATAATTATAAAAATATAAGAACCACTTTTATTCTTTGTTTTACTTGATATCATTTTCTTTTCTTATATAGTTCTCTTATCTTCCCAATCTTGCCTCCAAGTATATGATAACTGACCAAGCAAACCACATTTGATACAAGTTTGGTAAAGAAGCCAAAACATATGGATTAAGACTACTAAAGACAGGGTCAAATTATTAATGGAAACAGAAGTGTAAAGACATAATTACCTGGTTAGAGAGATGTTTAAAGTCAATTGCACAAAGATTTTCTTTTCAACCACAAAGGAATTAACAGCAAAAATCATTAGTGGTGTTGTTTTCTAATATTTAAGGAAACAATATATAAAATCTAAGTGCCATTAAGACACTCTCAGAGACTTGAGATTTAAGGGTTCAGTAACAGAAGTACTTAGAGAAGCAAAAGCAATATTTCTCTTAGAATCATATTTCATATGGATATAATGTTCATGATGAAATTGCATTTAGTCCAATCCCTTAGAAAATTTAGTGATAGCAACGTTACCTCATTTTAAAGAGAAGAATATAATAGACTTATATAAAGGAATTAAATCTTACCTTGATATTATAGAAACATTTTATCACTGTGATCTCTGCTATAATATAAATTATATTACCCAAATGTATATCCCTACCTATTTTTGAAACTGTGATTCTTCATATGTTGCCCATGTCTTGTTACATCATAACACACAGATCATTCATTTATGTGGATTCAAAATAGAACAGTTCCTCGTTATCATCCACAACATTAAGTTATAATTAACAATGATGGAAGATTGTGTACGTAGTTGTCTGCCTAGTAGATTAGATTAACTTCTCCCTAATTCAACTTTAATTTAATTTGAACAAAATCCCAAATATGTGGCTCAGAAAGAAGTCTGTGTTTGACTTCTGCATTGTCAAGAGATATTGACGAAAGGAGAAAGAGTTAAGCAAAGCCCCAAAGCTGATTAACTTTTGTATTTAGACATAGTCCACTTAGAGCACGATCAATACGTTATTTAACAAATTGATTTAAAGAGTGAGCTTTCAAAGGAGGCCAGTTGCTATTAATTTTCTCTCAGGAAAAAAATTAGAAAAAATAAAACTATGACATGAGGGTTCCAATTAAAAATAGCAAACAATATTTTATTTTTTCTTTTATTTGTTTTTTATTCCTTTTTATTGTATTTTCCCATTACCATATGGGAACGCCCTCCCTTAACGCCCTCCCTTTTACGCCCTCCCTGTGCTGCAGTCACTACACTGCTGTTCGGTGTCCGTGAGTCCTTTTCCTTTTTGCTCAATCCCCCCGCCCCTAACCGCCCCCTCTGCTGGCTGTCAGCCTGCTCTCCATCTCTGAGTCTGTTTCTGTTTGGCTTCTTCATACAGTTTGTTCATTAGATTCCACATAGGAGTGAAATCATATGGTATTTGTCTTTCTCTGGCTGGCTTATTAATTTTCTGAAATGTCAGTTATTAAATATCATAATGAATGTTACTCAGGCTGTGAATTTTCTTCACAGACGCTGAGATAGATTTCTTGTCATCAATGTGGGGTAACATGTGTTGCCAAAAGTTGTACAGTGAAGGTGACTTTACCTGACATTGTGGTATTATGATATATGCCATAGTTAAAAAGTCCTCAGGTGTCTTTCCTTTCCTTTTTTGTTAATAAAGTAGATTCAAAATTTTTTATTGTAAATAAATTGAAGATATTTTTGGAGTCATCTACTCCTCTTTTTGATCTTTTTGGTATACAATGGGTTAAAAAGAAGTCAAATATAGAAAAAATAATTTTTTTCTGCAGAATTCAAAATTTGCATGCATATTATTGGAACATAGAGCTTTTGCACAGCTGTTCTCTACAGCTGAGTTTAAGAATAAATAATATATAGATGAATCCTAAATTGTTTAATGTTTTCTAAAGTCTATAACTGTATGTTTTAGTAATGATCTTTATCTAAATGCTTTATGAAAACCAAAGGTGAACTAATGTAACTAGTTTTTTAATGTTTCCACAAAGAATAGCATGTTATACTTTGTAGCTTTTCAGTCATTTGTTTATATCCATATTCAGCATGCTCTGGAAACTTCAATGCACTGGTCATAGAAGTAGTTACTGTTATTTTTATAACATGCGTATAGCATTGACAGGGCTGAAATCAGAACATGAAGTTGGAGTTTATTGAAATTTGAGGAATAATTATTTAATGATATATAGAAACAAGAGAGTAAATTGACCTTCTTTCTTATAAAATATACAAGACTAATTAATAAATAAGCCAACCTGTCCTTTAATTGCCTTTCAAATGATCAGTGAAAGTTCAGATTATTATCTGTACACTTAAAATATTATAAATTTTTTGTAACATGAATATACTAGTTTAACATTTACTACAAAGATATTGTTACAATAAGCACCAATGTTGATTTTATGGCTGTAAGATTTTATGTACACACTTAAAAGTTTCTAGAATAAAATTTTAACAAAAACAAAGAAGTTTTCAGTTCCAGTAATTATTCAAGATTTGTAAGCTAAAAAATATATGTACAATTTTAAATTAAATGATGAACCGATATGGGCTGTTGATACTCTGTGAAAACTCAATCAGGAGAGGTTCCAGAAACAAGACAGCTTTATGAATCTCATAAATGAAGAAACATGATAATACAGTTGTAAAATGAGTATGGTTGTATTTCAGTAAAACTTCAACTGAGGACATTTAAATGTGAACGTCTTATAATTTTCATGTGTCATAAAATATTATTCTTTACTTGATTTTTTTTCACTTTTGACACTATTACAGATGTCTCCTTTTTCTCCCTCTTTTCCCACCTCTACCCAGCCCCCACCCCCCTCCCCTGGCCTTCACCACACTGCTGTCTGTGTCCACTGGTCACGCTCATACGTTCTTTGGCTAATGTCTCCACCTTCTTCTCTCCACCTTCTTCCATCCAGAGCCTCCTCAGCCCCTCCCCTCTGACATACATCGGTTTGTTCCATGGATCCATGTTCTATTTTGTTGGACATTTTATTTTGCTCCTTATATTCCACACATAAGTGAGATCATATGTTAATTATCTTTATCTGACTGGCTTGTTTGGCTTAGCCTAGTACTGTCCAGGTTCATCCATGCGGTCTCAAAGAGTAAAACTTCCATCTTTTTCACAGCCTCATAGTATTCCATGGTGTAAATGTACTACAGCCTTCCCCTCCTCTGCTGACGAGACTGGGGCTGTTTCCACATCCACACTATTGTAAATAGCGTTAGCATGAATATAGGTGCGCATATATTCCTTCCGATAGGTGTTCTGGATTCCTAGGATATATATATTCCCAGAAGTGGGATCACTGGGTCCAAAGACAGTTCCCTTCATTTTTAAAACTATTTAAAAATTAAAACACTATTATTTGTGCATTGTAGTAAAACAAGCCTGAGACAGAATGTGTCAAGTGAGCTGTAATAGTTGACCCCTAAGCCAAAAGGAAAAAGGCCAGGTCTACAAAGTCTTGTAAAGAAGAAGTCATTCCTCTTCAGGAATGATTGAAAAAGAAAAAAGAATTAGAAAAAGTTGAGATATGGCTACTTAACTCTATATTTATATAGGCATATTTCCACTTTATACAGTGATTTTTTTCCCAGGGGTAGGAATTTAGGATGCTTGTTAGTTTTTCTTCTGTTGTTGTTCTTATTTCTAAAATTTCTATGATAAACATGTTATATTTTTACTACTGGGAAATAAGACCATTTGAATATGGAGCAAAAATATGAACTCTAAATTTTTTAATACCAGTTATTCTCCCCATTTTTCCTAACGCATATCAAGTAGCCATCAGTGTTTATAACAGAGTTTGAGAAAGATGTGGAACATAAAGTTTCAGACTAATGCATCTCAAAATTAGCCACAGTCAGAGAATGTTTGGATGATATAGCACTCATGTGTGATATATTTTAAAAGAATGGAACATTTCCACATCTGTTTCCTTTCTCTTTTCTCTAGAGCCATACTCTCCAAACAATCAGGTTCTTGAATTTGCATTTTTAAAAATGAATTAGGTAGCTGTGGTTTGATGATCTGAAGCTAAAAGAAAAACATATCCTGTTACTGTTCGGCGAGTGGGCAAGCCAAGCACCTCTTCA
The DNA here is from genome assembly GCA_028533065.1 of Trachops cirrhosus. Lineage (NCBI taxonomy): Eukaryota > Metazoa > Chordata > Mammalia > Chiroptera > Phyllostomidae > Trachops > Trachops cirrhosus. Next base: position 72,643,695 of record CM052548.1, on the reverse strand, counting down.
GATGGAAACCTCAGAACAGTCCAACGTCCACACAGGGGTCTCAGTTCCGTTAGTGACTCTGATGGGAGCACTTCAGCATCACTGTCCTTCCCCCCAGACGTGCCCAGGGTGGCACGTGATCCCCTGCACAGACCGGCACTGATTCTTTTCCCAAAAGCAAACCATCACCTATCACAGCAACCATTTGCCACTAAAAACAGAAAATGTAGTATGTAGTATTTTGACTAAAAAGATGTTCATAACAGACAAGTACCATAAAGAGTAGGAAGCATGCTCTCCCTTTGAAGTGGTGCATCAGGGTGGTGCAGCCTGCTTTGCACCGCTCTCCCTCCCCCATTGCTCCTGGACTGTGAGCCATCCCCGACTGGAGTCAGGCCGGTGCTCGGACCGTGAGATGACTCTGACACAGGCTGTCCAGTCCAGGGAACAGTTTTGCTTATTTCTTTGTTTGAAACAGTTCAAGAGTAATTTTTTTAAGTGGAAGCTGAGCACCCATTTGCACTTAATTGGTCAACTCAAAAATGATATACAATTGCTTCCCCTGAAGCAAGCAAACATGAATAAACCAACGAACAAAGAAACCAGCCATCTAAGGTGGTTAGGTACATCTCAGGCTATGCTGGCTTTGACATGCTGGCATGAGATCCAGGTAAAGGAGTCTGTCTGTGCTTCTCCTGGGCTCCATGCATTTGCCTGCCTTACTGCAACCTGAGCAACTCATTGAATTTGTTTGCAGTTAAGCAGCCCAGCCTCTACTGCATCTACTCTTCTATGACATCATGAAACTCCATGCTTGATATTTACCGACAAAGGATCGCTGTGAACTTGACCGATCAGGTTCTACTGGAGCTGTGGCTTCCTTAACAGATACCTAAAGGGACCTGGTACCACAGACCTTGTGTGTGTGTCTTGGGGGAGGGAGTTAATAACTGTGGCACAGCCTTTGATCAGTAGGGGACAGGGATTCAATAGGTACTGTCCCTGACAGATGATTGTCTTCAGATAGCATTATGCATAAAGCTTCTTGATGATGGATGATTATCAGTGGGCATCTAGGTGACCTTTCTCATATATATTCTTCCTTATTGCATGTCTCACTACTTTTTCTCCCCTCTCTCTTAATCTCTGTGAACTGATGGAATTCTGTACTAAAATATTAGCACATCATCTTTTACCTCAGGTTCTGATTTGTAGGGAATTCAACCTAAGATAAGTAATTAAGATTAAATTGCACATCAAGAAAAAATTGAAATAATGTGTTCCTGTTATTTCATTTTAAAGAGACATGTCTCCATTAAATGTCTAGACTGAGAATTAGAGCCATTTTCTTCATACATCAATTTATCAGGGAAGAAACATGGCATTCTAAAGGTTTATGATAGCAATTTCCATATTTTTGTGGGTTGAGAATTTAAAACTACCTTGTGGATTATTGAAATATACCTCAGAGGCTTCTGCATATTCGGAGTACATCACAAAGTCTAGTGTGGAGATGGATCACGGTAGAATATCAGGCTCTGTGAGTCTGTGGTCATAGCAATCTAGAAAACACAGAAACCCCTGTGAGTCTGTTGTCACTATCTCACCATCTTTCACTCTCTTTTAAGACCTTTACAACTTGACATGAATTGCCCAATAACTATGCGTAGTTGATCAGAAGAATCTTAAAATACTCCAAATACTGATTCTGTACATACTTTTACCATTGAGGTCACTTTGCTCACTGTAGTCTTAGTTTGACTAAACTATTTGGAGGTCTGAGTAGGGAAAATCAGAGGACACAGGTGTTGTAATATTCTAGTGACTGTTATTAAATTGTTTGAAAGTAAATGAAGCTAATAAATAGTATATAACATACACAGTTCATCCATCCATCACATTCTCCCCATTTGTATTCAGATGCTATGCTTAGTATGCATTTTTCTCTCACCAACATGTTAGCAATTTAACATCTTTTAATGCATTGCTTTTTTGCGATCTTTTATTTATTGAGTGATTATAATAAAGAAACTACTTTTCAGTCGAGTTGAAAAGACAGGTATATAAACAAATAATGCGGAGTGAAATATGCATTAATAGCATATGGTCTCGGTCTAGCAGAAACAAGGATGAATGGAGCTGTAAAATATCATTTGCACTGGAACTGGAAGTTCACCGGATAAACAAGAGAGGGAGGTATTTCTTAAAAGAAATAAATACATTTGCAAAAGTTGGACATTATGAAGGAACATGGCCCTATCTGTAAGCTCTTTGTAGTTGAGTGTTGTTGAAATCCAAGAGGGTAAACACCGTGAATGATACAAGTCAGTAATGTGGAGTGAGACAGACGTCACAGTGAAAAAGCTGATTGTGTCATTTTGGAGAATTTGAACCCTCTTCAATGGGTGAGAGGAAAGCAGAAGTGCTTTAAACAGAGGTCAGAGTAACGGGATAGAAAAAATGATCAAATTTGAATTTTTAGAGTAATAACCTTGAAGACAGCATAAAATACTGATTAAAGGGGAAAGAAAGTATTATTCAGAAATAGAAATGCTTAGAATACTCCAAGTGAGGGGTGAACTCTAAATTAAATCAAAGGGTGAAGAAAAAATGTGGAGCGGTGCAAAAATTCCAGTGATAGAAAAGGTATGAAGTTAAGACTTGGGGAAATGTTTTTTGTTGCACTCATAGGAGAAAATAAATCAAGTATTACTTACATGTTTCTTTCTGAGACCACATGGTACAGGATCTAAATTAACAATCACTTCAACCATTTTTAAAAAGCACAGTTATTGAATATCTGCTGTGTTTCAGTCACTGAAATAAACACTGGGGATGCAAAAAAATGAATGGTATGTGTTCTCTAAGAATCTATGACAAGATGATGAAATGGAGTTGTTTTAATCACAGTCTCGGTTGAGACCCCAAGAAAATGCACACTCATTCCAAAGTTATGAATGGGCTATCACACAGAACTTGCCTAAGAAGCTTAGGAAAATAATTCATGCTACTCATCATACCCACCAAACCGAGGAGGCTTAGGTAGAGGATTTTGTATAAAGAAGAGAAATTTTAGAGAGCTTTCCATGTCCATGTGTGCTGCTGCCCCTCAGGGGCGGAGCGTTGCCCCCCCAGCCCAGGGGTGGCCCCCACTGGAGGACGTGAGAGATGACCGCAGAACTTGGGACCAGTGTTTAACTCTGGCCTGTGAGGCTTTGAAGGTGACAGGTTAGCACGTTGGAATGGCTTTCACTCCCAGAGTTTGGCAGACAAAGAATGCTGATTGCTCCCCCTCTGGGAGGGAGAGCTAGCCAGCAGATGTCTTACATCATCAATAGGGATAAAGTTATGGGTGCAGAGGTGGATCCCAGGATCCCCAGCTACAAGGAAACCGTCTTAAATTACCAGCTGAAGGAGAAGGATTCCACTCCATAAAGGATCCTGCAGGGAAGGGACCCCCAGCGGTTGGGAGCCGTCTCCAGGGAATCAAAGAAACGCGTGTTCCCTACAAGTGCAAGGAAGATGATCTAAGCACCTGCCAGGGGCCTGAAGTGCAAACTCCAGCTGAGGACAGTGTTAGTGAAATAACTTTGTTCCATCTTTATTTCCTTCTTTATCGTTCTCCGCCATGTTCTCAGACAGAGGAGAAGAAATAGGAAGAGCAGAACTTCTGAGTAGTCAGAGAGGATGGAAATGCATCGCCCCTTCAGGGGAAAGCAGTGAGGACCAGCAGGCCCCAGGGGAGGAAGGGGAGAGAAAGACGGAGGCTTCTGAGTAGTGCAGCAGATTAAATGCCTTAGTTATTACAAAGAGAACTTTTAATTTTCTGAGAGCATCCCCCAAATCGCCGGGCTTTGACTAGAGTTCATCCAGCGGGACCAAGAAGAGGCTGCTCTGCTGCGTGGGTAGAACATAAACTCTGCGGGTTTACATTTGGTTTTTGTAGTGACTAGCGATGTGGCAGTTTAAAGGTGTGCAAGAGTGTGACCGGGGTGAGTTAACTGAAATTTGACCGTGAGCCGGGAGACCTAGGCGTTAGCCCCAACCTGTGTTACTGGGCGCCTGTGGTTACTAAAGAGCTGAACTATCTGCTCTCTGTGATGTCTCACATTCAATTCTGAAATTCTGAGTTCAGAAAATGAATCATACGACTCTGATATGTTTCCTTTGTTTGTAGGATGCTAATGAATGTGTAAATCCGAAATGACAGTATAAGCTGTCACATGTCTAGGGAGCAGATGAATTTGGGGCCTCAGTTTTTACTTTACACAATGCTCAGAGTAATATTATTATTATTATTATCATCATCATCATCATTTCCTTACTGCAGTGTATATGATAATATACATGTTATGTGAATGACTGAGAAGCATAAATAGAAAAATACACACAGTAAATTTTATAACAAAAGTAAAAGGAATAAAAGACATATTTCAGGTTGCTGAAAGAAACATTTAATAGATCTCCAGATGAACATCACTAAAAGTAAAAGTACATTTGGAATATATTTTGAAGGAGATTGTCATACATCATAATGTGTTTTAAAACTAAGAGAAAACTGTATTGCCTTAATGACACTAGACAGAAAAAGAACAATAATGTACAGAGGTTTTTCATTTTTTATAACTTAAGCATGTACTCTAAACACAGATTCTATTTGGTCTCATCAAATGCTTCTAAAGTCCACCAGAAGCTGGAAACAAACAGCTTGTGCACAACATAGTAAGATGAAATATTTATGCAAACCAGCCGTCTCCCTTGTGCAGGTTCAATCACAAACTTTAAAATGCTGAAAGGGAATCAGGTGTTGAATTCACTGGAAATTTCTGATAAACTCTTTTTCCTATTATGTTTACTTCTTTTTTCTGTCAAATGTCTGAAATAAGATTTCCTACAATTTGAAACAACAGTAGTTTAAGAAATTCTGTGCTTACAATTTGATATGCCATTTGCAAATAAAATCTCAAGAAACAACTAAATATTAAAATGTGAGAGTATATTTGAAAGCGCAGTTAACAAAAGCAAGGTAGATGCTCTGAGGAATCATCCCTTGACACCTGTTTCTAACGAATGCCACCCGGGGAAGAGGCCGTCTGTCTCGCGTTTGCTTGTTAGAGATACGCAGGCATGCTTGCTAACACTCGCCGCATCATTCTTGTAAAAGAGCAAAAGAATTCAACAACTTTCAAATTTCTAAGATACAGGGTTGTGAGTGGAGATAAAATGTTAAATATAATGTTTTGTAATACGTCCCTAGAGAGGTTATTACAATGCTCATTAGTGTTTATAGTTAGTATTCAGGTAGCATCTGATGCTGCCTGTGGTCCTTTTCTTTGTTAAGGGCAAACACTGGAATAGTTTACCAACACACATGATAGTAAATTATACTGTATGTTATCTGAAGTCTTTGGATTTTCTTGGTAGAAGATTAGACATAGAATATCTAAATGTTATAAATCTTTAAACATAAGGATTGCTATGGTAGTGAAGTTCAACATTGTGACTTAAAATATTTAAAATTCACGTTTAAATGTCATTACGTGGGTTGGGAACATCCACTAGGAAATTTTGCGAGCACTAATTTCTTGGAATGCCCTGAGAGGGTGCAAGAAATTGCATCGGCTGCCCAACTCAGGGCTCTTCACATGCAAGATATGTGTGGCATGAGTACCATTTCAGGAAGAGTAAGAGAGAGGACTCCTTTAGTTCAAAACCAGAGGCATTTTAAGGGAATATAAAGGAAGGGAATATTGTTATTTTAAATATTTTAAATATAGTGCAATAATTTGTTGTCATTACAATATAAACACTTTTTCCCTGGCTGGCGTGGCTCAGTAAATTTAGTATGACCAGCAAAACCAAAGGATTGCGGGTTTGATACCCAGTCAGGGCACATGCCTGGGTTACAGGTCAGGTCCCCTGTAGGGGGTACGTGAGAGGCAACCACACATTGATGTTTCTCTCCCTCCATCTCTCCTTCCCTTCCCCTTTCTCTAAAAATAAATAAATAAAATCTTTTAAAAAATAACATAAAATATAAGCACTAAACCGAGGACTAAACAACTAAGATTAACACAGGGGAGAAAACATTTTCTATTAGTTTTATTTTGTTATTTATTTCTTTACAAATATAGTGTACCTATTTAAAATAACAGCCTTAATAAATTATATTGTCAAGGAAAAGTTTTTCATTATAGACTTAAATTTAAAAAAAAATTCCATGAATAAAATTTGAAAATGCTATATCATGCAATTTACTTAAATGTAAACTTCATTTATTTTTAATTTGACATTCACACTGATATATATTTAAATTGACGTAGAGAGGAAGAAATAGATTGTTATCATCCTCTTCATTTAAGAGCTAATCCAACTGATTTCTGTAACAAAAATTGTTATATATCACCTTAGGTTTCAAGGAAAGATATAACTATTCATTTGTAAAATTTGATTTCTACCTTAGTTTCTTCTGTCTAACACAGGTCAAAGCTAGGGTACAGCAAGTTCTTCACCAATATTATGAATGAAGCATTAACATGTTTAAATGAATTTAGTTTTACTTAGTGCCTCATAAACTTCCAGTAGTTTAAAAGTCGGTTGAATATAATTTTTTTTCGCCACACCACTACATGTTAAAATGTGAAAGGCTAACCCACTACTATGGTGGTGTGTAAGAGCCTACTCCTAAGGACTTACAAGAGATGACTGTGCAATTTTTGCAGAAATAAAAAGGTAGGTACTTTGGAACCACAAAAAAACCTAAATAGTCAAAAACAATATTGAGTAGAAAGAACAAAACTGGAGGCATCATATTTCCTGACTTCAAACTGTATTACAAAGTACTAGTAATTACAAGAATATGGTATTGGAATAAAAACAGACACATAGGTCAATGGAACAGAACAGAGAGCCTTCAAATAAACCCATCCATATACAATCAACTAATACTTGTCAAGGGAGCCAATAATATACAGTGAAAAATAATAGTATCGTCTATCAATGGGACTGAGGACATTGAATATCTGCATGAAAAAGAATGAAATTAGACTCCTATTTCACACCAAGAACAAAAATCAATTCAATATGAATTAAAAATTTGAACATAAGACCTGAAATTATAAAACCGCTAGAAGAAAACAGAGAAGATAAGTTCCTTGATGTTGGCCTTGGCAAGACTTTTTGGATTTGACACCAAAAGCAAAGGTAACAAAAGCAAAAATAAACAAATGGAACTACCTCAAACTGAAAAGCTTCTGCATAGCAAGGGAGGCCATCAACAAAATGAAAAGGCAACCTATGGAATGGGAGAAAACATTTGCAAATCACATTTTCAATGGGGGACTAATATCCAAAAATAGAAAAGGAACTCAGAAGCAAAATAAAACAAAATAATCCAGTTAAAAGATGAGCAAAGGACCTGAACAACATTTTCACAAAGACAGCATACAAATGATCAACAGGTACTTGAGAAGATGCTCAATATCATTAATCACCAGAGAAATGCACATCAAAACCACAGCGAGATATCATATCACCTTTTAGAATGTCATCATCAAAAAGACCAGAGATGATAAGTGTTGGCAAGGATGTGGAGAAAAGAGAACTATTGAACACTGTTAGTGAGGATGTAAATTGGTACAGTTGAGTCTTTTTAAAAACAGTATGGAGGTTTTTAATAAAGTTAAAAGTCGAAGTGCCATATCTCACTTCTGAGTTTACATCAAAGGAAATGAAATCATTAGCTCAAAGAGATATTTGCATCTCTGTGTTTATTGCATCATTGTTCATATAAACCAAGATATAGAAACAACCTAAGCATCCCTCCACAGATGAATGGATTTAAAAATGTACACACATACCAACATATACATGCAATGGACTATGATTCAGCCTTATAAAAGAAGGAAGTTTCTGCCATTTGAGACAATGTGGATGAATCCAGTGGGTGCAGTGTTAAACATAAAAACCTAGACAAATAGACATGTACAGCATGGTATCACTTATATGTGAAATGCAAAAACGGTGACAAAAAGTCAAACCTAAAGCAACCGAGGGTAATTGTTAGGAGCTGGAGGGAGGGTGGAGCAATGGAGAAGGTTGATAAAAGTGTGATAAATTTAAGTTACAAGGTGGGTAAGTTCTGAGGATTTAATATATATCATGGTGACTATAGTTGGCATTATTCTGTGGTATAATTGAAATTTTCCAAGAGAGTAAACTTATGTTTCCTCAACAACAACCAAATAAAGGAAGTATCCTTGTGAGGTGATGGGTGTGCTGATTAGTTTAATTTGGGGAATTTTTTCACAATGTATACATATATTAAATAATCACATTGTACATGTTAAATATACTGAATTTTGTAAATTTTACCTCATTGAAGCTGGAAAAACAAGAAGATTGCATGCATCCATTCCAACTCCAAGTTAAATGTCAGTAGCTTGTAATCAGCCAAAGTAGGGTCATTTTCACCAAAATCACCAAATGCTACAAAATCAGGGCTTTCATTTCTGGGGAGCCAGTTATTAAAACTTTACCAAAATACTGGTGCTTATGCAGGACAGGAGTGCAAATTTGGACTGACTCAGACAAACCAAGATATATGGCCAGTCTACTGAAAATGGAATTTATATAACTCAGCTGTCAAAATTTCATTTAAAGCTTAAGTAAGTGAATTAAATCATGCAAAACATCAAACGTTCTCCGCTGGCCTATGAGAATTATGTCAACACTAAGAAAAATGAAAATGGAAAAGTTTAACTCTGTCTTCTCAATGTCACATTGAAAGAGCTGCAAGGCTGGGATGGATGGGTGGTAGCAGCGGTTGTGATGGGTCACCAGGCAGCAAAGGTGCCTTCGAGCAGATGCGATTCAGGATCATCACTTGGTTGGCTGCGGTTCTGGAGCTGGGAGGAGGTTGTGTGCTTGAAAGAGCTAGTCAGGCTATCTACGCCCAGATAAGCAGGCTGGTCTGTGTGCTTGGTCCTCAGCAGAAAGCTGATCAGACACACAGGCTACAGCTGTGCTGCCAAAGGAAGACGAGTCTCGGGTTTGCTCCAATACTTCCGTCCAGAACTTACCCCGGCAGAGCAATATTGGTAGCTACATTTGCTGGCTTAATGAGGCATCTTGTTCAAAGTATAGTTTTTCTGAACTTGCTGGATATGAAATGTTCTATATGTCTTCATGGAGAAAACTTCATTATCATATGTTAAAGTTCAGATTGAGCACTTCATGTCAATGAATCAGTAGCAAATGAAATCAATTTCTTCTAAAAGTTTTCAAACTTGGGTATACATAATTCTGGGAATATGCAAAGAAGATTTTCAGTTATTGAAAAGTTGACTTCTATGTGTAATTTCTCATGAAACCACCATGCAAAGCTTCGATTCACAATAGTCTTTATTCCCACTTTACAGAAGAAAGCCACAGTCCTCATACAACCCAACCTTAGCTGGCACAATGGTCAGGAATGTTACCCCTCCCCTCAGACAGTAACCAAAGGGGTACTTTGAAATACTGTTTTAAGGAAATATTTTAAATTAATGGATCAGGATACCTTAACCTATTTGGCTTCCTCTCTTTTTCTGTGTTGTACTTATTTTTGTTTAGCCTGAGGCTTGGCTTCTATTGAGATGTTCCAGATTCAGAAAAAATGGAATCAATATAGGTTAGCTTTAATATGTAACTAGAATAATTCTCAGTTTTATCACATTTTGTCAAAATATTTTTTAAGAAATCCACATGCAAAAATTTTACATGACATTTTTCAGATTTAGTTTTTATTTCAACAAAAATAGACATTATAAAATCATGTCATTAAATGTTCTTCAAATATTTGTCCCATCTATAGCCAATCCTTATTTTATTTTACCTTATAAAATGTTTCCTATTTTTCTTTTCCTGTTAGTTAAATGTCAACTAAATGCAAACAAGAGACTATATTCTTTTCCACAATTATTTCAGGGTATGACTAAGCAAAAGTGTTGACAGACTGCTGACCTAGCTAAACCTCTGCTGACACCAGGGAACTGTCCCCAGTCAGATGACCTCCTGTTCATTTAACCTGACCTGCTCACTCACTGGGGACGGCCAAGTTCACATGGCACAGCATCTGGTCCTCCAGGATTTTTGATTTAAAGAACTTTCTACAGTATCATCAGAAATTTCTCTGGCATATAAAAAAAGTGCTCAATATTATTAGGCATTAGGGAAATGAAAATGAAAACTACAATAAAATGCCACGGTATACCTATTATAATGACTAAAATAAAAAAGACTAACCATACCAAGGATTGATGAGAATGTGGAGCTACTGGAACTCTCATGCATTACTTTTCAGAAAGCAATATGGTAGGAACACTTTGGTAGAAAATGGTAGAAAAATGGTAGAAATGGTAGAAAAAAAAGAAAGAAATTCCTCTGTTAGAGAGATCAATGATTCAAAGGCAGTCTGGGTCCAGGAGATAAACTAAAAGTACTTGAAAACTAAATGTGTAATTCCGCCAAGGAGGGTGCATCAGAATCACCTCGTGAACAATGTGAATAAATCATAGCTCAGCATTGTCTTCTGAGGTCTGCAGAGATTTCTAACAGAATGTATAGCTTAGAAATGGTTGCCAGAGGGGATGGCGATTGGGAAACAGTAAAAAAAGGTGAAGGGATTGAGAAGTACCTATGGATACTAAAAAATAGTCATGGGGTTGTAAAGTACAGCATAGGGAACGTAGTCAATAATATTGCAGTAACTATGCATGGTGCCAGTTGGGTAATGTAGATATCAGAGGGAATGCTTTGTGAAGTATATGATTGTCTAATCAGTATGCTGCACACCTGAAACTAATACAGAATAGTATTAAATGTAAATGTAATTGAAAAAAATTTTTAAATTAAAAATGTAAAAAATAGCATAAGGATAAATAAGCCAATACTATATTATTTCTGGAAGTTTATCCTAAAGAAATATTTACACAGTGTGTAAAGGACCCATGGACGAAGCCCAAGAGGGGAAGGATTGAGGGTGGGAGGTGGGGGTGGGTGGGGGAAAGTGGTGATGGGAAATGGGAACAACGGTACTTGAACAACAACAAAAAAGAAACTAAAAGAAAGAAATATTTACATAATGATTATAGTATAAGAATATTTGTACCGGAAATACTTCTAACAGCAAAAATAGAAACCCCTTAATATCCAACAACAGAATTATTGAATAAATAAATATAGTATCACAAAATATATTTGAAAGAAGTGTGAAAGTGCTTATAATATAATTCCATGGTAAAATCCTAAACTGATTTCTACTGTAGATTAAACCCATATTTATGAAAAGAAATCACAAAATCTATGACTTTGTATTCATGGAAAATATATAAATGAGATGATTAACATTGTGTTTATAACATTAGATTATGTGTGATTATTATTTTTAATAGCCTTTTTATTGTATTCTTATCACTTTGTATTCACTGCACTGCGTATAAGTTGTACAAATCTGTAACTATTCTTTTTTAATGATTTTCTTTTTTTAAAGGTTTTATTTATTTATTTCTAGAGAGATGGGAAGGAAGGAGAAAGAGAGGGAGAGAAACATCAATATGTGGTTGCCTCTTGAGCACCCGCTACCCAGAACCTGGCCTGCAACCCAGGCCTGTGCCCTGACTGGGAACCGAACCAGCATCCCTTTGTTTCACAGGCTGGCACTCAACCCACTGAGCCACATCAGCCAGGGCCAAATCTGTAACTGTTCTTAAGATATATAATTAAGATTTGAAATAAAAAGATAAATTTGAGTTAATTATGAACATTCTTCTCAATAGGTTATACTCAAGTGTTGCCTTCTAATACATATTTTACTATGCTTCAAGCATTTATTTGAGAGTTTAACATTCAAGAATATTTAATTATAACTACTCTTTAATAAATGAATAATCCAAACTAACAAATGAAAGTGTGTATACAGTATTAGTTTAATAATCTTTGTTCTGACAACTTCCCCATATTCTAAAAACATATTATACCACCATAAATAAAAATATATTTGTTTTTGTTATAATAATTGAGAAGCCAATTACATAATTTATGGGTTTTGCAAATATGGTATAGCCAGTACTTGTTAAAATGCTATTATTGGCTTTGATTCAAAGGCCAAAAAATGCCTTATGAAAAACTACCTGTAAGTTGTTAGTGAATACAATAACTTTCTACTGGTTAGATTTATAGTAAATCTAACAAGTATTATCTGTTTCAAAGCCATTCAGATTTTAACTTGAAATCTGGAGAGTCATGTGCAAAAATTATACTTAGCAAGTTAAAGACAGTACAGATATGTGTGTGCATGTGAGTGTGTGTGAGATATTTATGTCGACAGGCTACACCAAAGCCAGTATTGTATTTTTCATTTTCATCATTGTATTTCATTGGTAAAAATTTCAAAGGGCCATAGTAAATACTACCACTGGAAATTAATAAATCTGCAAAAATATGAACCATAAATATATCTTCGAGAAACATTCTAATAAAATTAAATTAGGCTGTAATTTTATCATATATAAATATGCCATCACATATTAATTTTTTTAGTGCTTGATTTGGTCAGTTTTGAAGAGACTAAATTTGATTATCCTAACAGGTGTAAGGACAATGAACAAAAAACCCTACACTTTTTGTAGAGAATATGATACCATATACAAACTGAGTATATAAATATAAGCCATGAGGACTCTTAACTGTGTGGAAGAATTAACATGAAAACATTTTAGATCAATGAACCCAACCTTCTCACCATACAGAGAAGTGATGGTTTTCAGAGATGCGTCATCTTTACACCCTCCTCGCTCCAAATGGAAGCAGCAGAACAAACTATGACAACAGACAAACCTGTCACTAGCGTCAGCACTGAACACTGCAAAACAAACCGTATGACGTGTCACACCACCGTGAGACTGGATGGCACTGACCGTGGATGGGCTCTCAGCGATAAGCCATGGGAATGGCTTCTTTAGCTTAGACTGTCCACAACACACAATTTGTTTCCAGTTCAGTATTTACTTCTATTAAATTCTCACAGCAAACCTCACCCTCCAGTGCACAGCAGTAACACCATTAAACAGTTTGGATGAATAAAATATAAATACCACTGCTTATGCCTCAGCGATCTTTCCCCATGGAGTTACTCTTATTGATCTTTATTTTGAAGTCTTTATCATCTCATCATCTCAGCGTAGTGTCATGTCAGGACTGCTCAGTACCGGGATGTCACTGCTAAACACACATACTCAAATCTGCATATTGGCAAGGATACTTCTTTGATTCATGAAGTATCAAAAAATATGAAAATTACCTGGTAAGTTGAAAAAGCTAAAGAGGCTATTTTTCTAACACACTCATTAAATTCTAAATTAAGTAAGAGATTAAAAATATTATAAGGCAAAGCAGAACAGAAACATAAAGCGATCAGCTTCACTAGCCTTTCAAGAGTTCACTTCAATTCCATTTTTTTTCTGAGACCCTTTGCACGAGTCACCGATATTTTCAGTGGAAGGAGCTTGGTCTGGGATTCATATTCTGTGTCCTGCACCAGCTCCCTTCCTCCACTTTGTGTGGCTACAGTAACAGATCCCAGGGTTCCCTAGTGATCAGTGGTCCATGCCACATCTGTCTTCCTGATGTTTCCTCATAATTCATTTTATTTTTTCCTCATCTACTCAGACATCAGGTATTTTGCTCTCAGCTGCTTTGACCATAGACAGCTGGAAGGTTTTCAGTGATTCATTACTTTGCTTAGAAGATCCAAGCTCATTAAAATGGTTTTTCAGCGGACGCGTCCCACCCCACCCCATGCTTTTCCCACTCTTCACTGCAGTTTCATTGTCACAGTCTTCTTTACGATAATTTCTGTGAGGGCAAATTCATCTCAGTTCTCTGCTTTTCTCTTTTTCTTCAATGTTTGATTGCTCTCTTGCCACTACCACAATTAATTTCTTCTTGGGTCCCTACCTTCCCCTGGCTACCCATTATTGAATGTTCAGTGCAAACCTCACGTCTTGAAGAAAACCTTCCCTAACTGTGCCTGTGTGTATTGGGTGAGTCCTTTGGTACTTCTATAAAACATGTATCATTATATTGTCCACTCGGTTGCATTAATGCTTCACCCACCTTCTACTTCTGATTCTACTCCTCACATCTTAATATAAGATACCTTACGTTTTATAAGACACCTTGAAGACAAGGATCATGCCTTTTGTATTTGTATCACTGGAGTCCCTACCCCGTACTGATGGATCATTGCATTTTGGTTTAATGAACTCGTGGTATTCCAGACTTTGGCATTTTCTTTAGTCTTTCTCAAGAATTATAGGACCAACAAGGAAGAGACAGTACTAGTTCTGGCCATAAGATACATAAAAGTATTTGGTATTAGGATTTCAGCAACTTCCAGTAAAGAATTAATTGTTAGTCCTCTTTACAATAATAAATGAGGCAGGTACTAGAATTTTATAAATTAAATCTTAACTATATGAGTTCTATAAATATTGCATAAACCCAAAATGGCTGTCAAAGTGTCAGACCTGAAAATACTAAGACTTTAGTGAAGTGCCTTTTACTTTCAGGGTTGTGCTGAGTATTTAGGTTGGTCCCTAAGAGCAGTCAGATGAGGAGGCATGGGGTGGGGGTTTGGATAGATCCACAGGGGAACAACTGAATGTCAGGAGACTTCTGCCGGCCTGTGAATACCTTCCCAAGCTGAGAGCTGTCCTCTTTAAGAAGAGTGCTGCTTGGAATGAGAGTCTTTTTCTACAGACTATATTTTAAAAATAGAAAGTTTTTATGATTTTGAATAAGGAAGGAATGATTGGGCTTATCTTAAATTCCTAGCACTGAGAAGTTGATGTGAAAAGAAATGTCCTTTTCTTGTCTCAGGTACATTGTCAGAAATAGGACACAGACTTATCAAAATACAGATCTTCACAGTGGTACTTTTAATGATTTTTAAGTTTTTTTCATAGGCTTGAAATATAGCACCAGACTCTTCTGGGGTTTTTTATTTCCCATAAACTACTATACTTTCATTTGCATTCTACTGTTGGTTTAAGGAAAGTTTTAAAATGTTATTTTTTTACTATATAGTATTTAAGAATACCTCTATTTTTATTATACACAAAAACATAGAAGTGAAATAAAAACTGAAGCAAAAAATCATGTTTTATTATGAAGCAATTCCAAAAGTAATTATCTTCTCATTCTTCCCAGCTTACTTAATTTAAAATCTAAGACAAAACAAATTTCATGTGAAAAAGCAGAAATGCACATAAGTGATAATATAAAAGAAGATGATAAGGGACTCCTCATTTTGGGTTTATTTAGCTTTTGTGGCATAGTCAGTACTTAAGGGTATAGGACCATACTTCTCACATCTTAATTTTTCTAATTTAGAAAGCTTTGTATGCATGTAGTTTTTTTTTCCTGAAACATTTTTTGAACTTCTTTTGACTAAACTTTGCATCATTTAAAAAATTATAGCTTTACCTTCACATAGTGTGGTATACCATTGATGATGGCAATGATGTATGTATTATCTATTCAAGGCTTTTGAAGCTTTAAAATTTGAAAACAATAAAAAGGCAAAAGGCTAAATGACAGAAATTACTTTAAGCAATATACAAAAAGTAAAACATTTCTGAAAATTGAGTATAGAAATAAGAGGGACTAGATTTTTAAAGAAGATGCTTTAGTGGGGCTGGATAGATCTATGTATCTGTGTTTTCCAATACAATAGCTACTAGCCAAATACAGATCTTAGACTTTAAATTTATTAATATTGAATACAAATTTTAAATTTGTTTATAATTGCCAGTGCTAGGTAAATACCTGTGACTGACGGACACTCTGTCGGCCAGTGCAGCCCATTCCCGTTATTGCAGAAAGCCCTCTCTACAGCACAGTGCTGAACAAGACGTAAGATGACGCAGAACAATAGAAATAATTGTGAGGCGAAGAACAGTTTACCTAGTAAACAGTATGTCTTTTCATAACACTTGAGCTTATTAATGAGGTTCTGGTTTTTTAGCTTATTATTCTATTTCTTGAATTATTAATGATTTTACCTACGGAATTAAGGTGTATTCAATACAAGGTTGATTCAATGGGATTTGGTGCAGTCTTTTTCTAATTGATAAGCGTATATCCTGTCCCCTCTGTGAGTGCCTCTTCTCTCATGTTAAATTGATTAAGGACGAAATAGGTCAGAATTAATCTCCTCCTTTATATTTCAGTGTGTTTTACAACATCAAATCTTTTCGGGAATATTTTTGCCTTGAAAATTCAGTGATTCTTGTACACTACTTTTACTTTTCCTTTGAGTTTAGATCCTCTGATGGCCTTAAAATTCTCAGTTGACTTGTAATAGATTATTTTTTACCCTAAAGAGAGAGTCTGCACCCCTCCAAAAAAGAATAATTTATTGGATAATTTGTGGAGACTGTTCCTCTAGCCTAATGTGAATACTCAACTTGAAAATGGTTTGATCACTCTTTTCTTTCAGCTTTAAATTGCTGGATTGTTATTCTCAGCATTACACTTTGGTCAATATATTGATAAGTAAATTTAAAAATAACTATAAAACATCCAGTTACTCAGAGGGTCAGTTTATATTTGACAGTGATCCAAATGAGAAAATTGGCTTTGCATTGTTTTATGGAAGTTAATAAAATACTATGTCAGTAAAAATTCTTAAGAAAGTAAACTAATTATAGTTGTTCAGTTAAAAAAATATTCATTTGCCTTTATTGAATCTAGATGTTTAGAGAAGGACTTTCCTCTTTAAAAGTTTACTAAGTATCATTCTACTAGTTTCAGGTACCAGCTCAGTTGACTGTGTGTTAAAAAGAAGCAGAACAATATCATTTTGCTTGGGGATAATAATTTCTGATAGTTTAAGAATTCAGTGAAAGCCCTGGCTGGTGTAGCTCAGTGGACTGAGCACAGGCCTGTGAACCAGAGGGTCACAGTTCGATTCCCAGTCAGGGCACACGCCTGGGTTGCAGGCCAGGTCCCCAGTAGGGGGCGCGTGAGAAACAACCACATTGATGTTTCTCTCCTTCTCTTTCTCCTTCCCTTCTCTCTCTCTAAAAACAAATAAATAAAATCTTTGAAAAAGAATTTAGTGAAATAATTTCACAGGGCAAAAATGTGGTTGTTTTCTCAAGAAGATTTGCATTTTTCTTCATTGTTTCTCTGGACCCACTTCTCTTTGTATGTCCTATTTAATAACCCCAATAAACATTCAGTATTTTATATATAGTATAGTATATGTAGTATTTCAAATCATGTACTGGGGACTACATAGGCTAAGTGTCTTTTCATGAAATACATGACTAAAGTATAGGAGGTAACAATTCAGGATACTCTGAAATCAAATACAAAGATGCAGCCAAGTATATGTCATGGTGATGGTTAAACTGCTTTACGAACATTTTGTAAGGTTCAAATGCTGCTCCCTGCCTTTGCATGATGCTGTATTATTTAGCATGTCTGTTGATTTGTAGAAGTTAGGTTGCCAGCATGAAGAAGGCAAGGACATGTTGCAATAATTTCTGTGAACTCTCCTATTTCTCGCTTATTTCTACCAAGCTGCACATAATTCTTACACTTGAGGATCATAAAAGTTCTCCTAAACTGTCTTAAGATGTTGCAGACTGCACTTTAATGCCTATTTTCCCTGCTTGAGGATAAACTAATCATAAGAATATCACATTAGCCCAGTGAAATTTTTGTATTATCATATGTTATATTGAATGCACTCTGTAAGAGCTCACTAATGCAGTATGGAGATGAATTTTAAATGCGGTTTTCATTAGTTGATATAATTTTAGTGCTTATTTGGAGAAGGTCTTCTGTCACACTTCTGTACTGTCCAATAACTGACT
The DNA here is from genome assembly GCA_028533065.1 of Trachops cirrhosus. Lineage (NCBI taxonomy): Eukaryota > Metazoa > Chordata > Mammalia > Chiroptera > Phyllostomidae > Trachops > Trachops cirrhosus. The sequence goes on along the minus strand of CM052548.1, from coordinate 72,625,792 downwards.
GTATTTATAACCTATGAACCCAGTGTTAACCTGCAACCTGTAAACTTTGGCTCATTCAACATGTCAAGGGGATTTCTAGAGCTGCTGTAAGGTTCTGAATTATTTTTTTAGTGTGATTTTGACTTTTTTCTAATGCATAATCAATCAGATTATCATTCCTCCATGAAAACTATTGAGATGGTTCAGAAGGCTGCAGCTATGGGCTATTGGTGATTGACAGCTTCATCACAACAATGTGCCCACTCATGCATCATATCTCATGCAGAGTTTTTTGGCAAAACATCAAATCACCCAGGTGACTCAGCCTCCCTGCAGCCCTGATTTGGTACCCTGTGACTTCTAGCTTTTCCCAAAACTAAAATCACCTGTAAAGGGAAGAGATTTATGACCATCAGTGAGATTCAGGAAAATACGATGGGGGAGCCGATGGCAATTAGAACTGTGTGAGGTCCCAAGTTGCCTACTTTGAAGGAGACTGAGGCGTCATTGTTCTATGTACAATGTTTCGTGTATCTTGTTTCTTCTTCAGTAAATGTCCATTTATCCTAGTACATGGCTGGATACCTTCTGGACAGACTTCGTATACAGAATGCATACAGAGGACTAATGCACTACTCCATATCTTTAATAAAATATTCCAGCCTATTGATTAATGGTATAATTTTGGTGTCCAGAGAAACTCTGAATTGAAAGAAAAAAAAATTTATCTTCTTTCTCACAAGAACACATCTGTTTATTTAATTATGTCCATTATCATCTTCATATGTGAAAACAATAATATTTTGTTTAAATTATCTTAAGATGTGCAAATGATTATTTAACATCTATACTTGATAAGCTGTAAAGTAATCTTTCTAAAAATCTAAAGTGGTCTAGTAATTACTGCTATTTCTTTTGAATAACACAACATTACAATTTTGGTTATTTTATAGTTCAAAGCACAGCTTCAGCCAAAATGTCTGTAAAGTTCTAATTTCAGCAAATTCCCCTGTCAGTTCTTATTTAACAGATATTGAAGCAAATTATTCTTTTATTGATCTTGAATTGTTAGATATATCTATATACCATTATATCTATCTGTATTTATATTTAGACTTTACAGCATTGGTTGATATCAGTTTAAATGCTGACAACATTCCTTATGTCATGTTGAATATGTGCATATGCAGTCTTGGCTGGTGTGGCTCAGTGAGTTGAGTGCTGGCCTGAGAACCAAAGCATCACCAGTTCGATTCCCAGTCAGGGCACATGCCTGGGTTGCAGGCCAGGTCCTCAGTGGAGGTCATGTGAGAGGCAACCACACATTGATGTTTCTCTCCCTCTCTTTCTCTCTTCCCCTCTCTCTAAAAATAAATAAATAAAATCTTTTAAAAATATATGTGCATATGCATATTAAAATAATTTATACTACCATACATTATTTTTCTGTGTATACCTTACTTATTCTAGAAACTGTCTAGAAACTATAGTGAAAATGACAAGAAGATGCACAAAAATACAGCAAATCAAAAACAAGAATACCAAGAAATGCTGGGCTGAAAAAGCTTACAATAAAAGTAAGGCAAGATAAAAAAAAAAGAAATAAAACTCATCCTCACATAGTTTTTATCCTTCCGCTTCAACTTTCATTTCAAGAAGAAAAAGGGGAAATAAAATGTAATTGGTACATGATTTTAATTTCTAAAATAAAGGAACATAACCAATTAATTAAAAAAAACAAAGCTCTTCTTGGTATACATTGCCAAAAAGTTGCTGTTTAGAATTTCATAAGGAGATCATAGAATGAAATAGTAGATAATGTTGTAAAAATAGTTTTTGAGTAACAGCAGAAACTGTTTAATGGGGCTTTACAGTGCATCATCCATAAAAGCTATGAGAAATATTTTTAAATGGAATTAAATAAAATTTATTGCTGAGAGGGGTTAATAAAGGAATGATGTTTTATATATGTGTCACTCAAACCACACATACAGAGTAGCCAGAAAAATATGTCTTTCAAAGGATCTTCTGGAAGCATTTCTCTCAGCTGAGATTGTAGCAGAGGCCAATATCGGACAGTTGATGGCATAACTTCTACGTTATACTTGAGAGATGATAATTCAGCTTTGTTGTGAGTGGATGCATGTGCGTGAGAAATGAGACAAAGTTAGGTTAAGTTGGTAATGCGAAAACTTTCAGGGATTCTCATTCAATAGAGAGTTTTAAATAAGTTGGTGAAAACAAAGTGAGATCTTCTCCATGTAAGTATGGATTTTGTTGATCTAAAGTGCATTGTTTTAAGATTTAAAATCCTTCGAGGAGGAGGAGAGAGAGATGGAGATGCAAACTTGTTATCAAAAACTCATGGTAAGACATAGATGCATGAGGGATGTTAAGCATGAAGCAAGTTCTAGTGGGAGCAGAGATGCTCTGAGTTCAGTTTCTCGTACGATGGTGCAGACAAGTGCCATTTAGAAATTCCAGTTTTTCCCTCCCTGTCTGGACTGAATGCATCTATTCAATGCATGTAATGGAAAAACAAAGAGAGCCGCAATAAAATACACTTAGGGCAAATAAAAGCATCTTACATATCCCACATCCTTCAACTATCTATGAACTTCTCCATTTCAAAGAATATTGCATTAAACAAAGTACCTCTTAGGGAGAGAATAACAGATATAATAAACAATCATTTTATTTGCTTTAGAAAGCCTTTAGTAATGCCCCCCCAACAAATGAGAGAAACGTAATAACTACAATGGCTGGCTGACAATATTTTGCAAGTTATTTGGTTTCTGATTAGTTGTTTATTGCAAAATTGAAGATGTACCTAATTCATTTACTACCAGGCATGACAAATTCCTCCTACAGATAAAAAAGATTAAATTATGTCTTTCACTTTCTAAAATGTTCAGTATACACAGTCATTCTACTTCTAAATATGTTCAGCCAAGTAAATGAAATAGAAAAAGGTTTTTCTTTTGTATGTTAGTAGTATAAATCACTCATGGAAATCACAATAATATATTTTTATTACATTCGAGTAGTAGAAGATAAAACAAAGTTTAACAACGGTATCCAATTTTTAAAATCCGTTTTTTGACATTGTTCATTTATTTATTCATGTATTTCTCCAGCTTCACCTACTTTTTGACACAAACAGGAATTCTGACTTCTTCGTTCGTTTTCAACATTTGGCTCCCAAAGAGAGGCAGACCTCACCGCAGACAGTACCGTGAACCATTTGCTTGGCCTGAATTTGGAGACAAATGCTTTAAATGAGCATCTTCAAACTTCTCAGAGAGAAGATTAAATGCTAGTAATAGGGCAAAATATTTCTCCCTATAAATTTACTTGCTTTTATTAGGCCATGAAAATTTTATAACATAACATTTTTAATTTGCCTTAACTGCCAGGAATGTCACAGTAAAATTTGGGATTCAACTCCAGCAACACGCTTGTTGCAACAAGCAACATTTTATGTGTTTAGAAACATTTATTTCTCACAGTTTAAAAGGCCTTTAGATCTGTTTATAGATTTTAGTGCCCTATTTAACACTGTGTTTAAGCTTATAATATACTTAATATCTTTTTGGAAGAAGTACTGTTTTAATAAAAACATAAATATTTTATGTTTTTTTCCTCTGTGTATTTGCTCTTCGGTGGCATCTGTCTTTTATTTTTTTAATGGGAAACAGAACAATTGAGAAACACTAATACTTTTTATGCATAAAAAAGTATTCAAAAATCCTATGATAATTTATCAACTAGGATAGTGTTCACTGATTTCTCATATATTACTAATTCTGTGCTTTAACAGAAAAATCCCTTACATCTAACAGTTAATCATATTAAATTGGTTCATTTATTACGTTTGGAAATCCCTGTTTCTACAGTTTTAACATAGATAACTTATTTTGTAAAACAACTTACTTTTTTCTCTGTAAAAAAAGCATTTTATGAAAACAATCGGCTTTGGATACATATAAAGATTACTTTCTTCATGTATGAAATCTATTAGTCTTTCTGAAAATTTTAGTAATTAAATCTATTTTTAAAGATGACACTGAACAGTTCCCACACAGAGCAAGTGCTGTGCAGTTGTCATATAGCAATAGGGCATAGTCGTCCACGAATTCACCTCTGCCCGAGCAATGTACGTGTGTGCACGCACACACAAACACACATTTTTAGAAGGATCTGATAATATGTTTCCAGGTACTAATTTGTTCTCTAAGTTTTAATTTACTTATTACAGTGTCCCTAAAATGAGCAGAGTTTATTTTACATTTATTTCTTCTCAACCTTCATATCTATACTTTAATCTTCTTATATATTTATGAAGGATAGAAAGTTTATCTTTAGGTTAAAATGGTATATACAATGTGGGCTTTGACTTTTAGTAAATTTACACACTCTGTATTCTGAAATAAAATCCCACTGAAGACCTAGATGTGCCATACATCACCAAAAGGTGTATTTCATTGAATTTTAAATTTACAAAGGATCAGGGATAAACCATAAGTCCAACAGAAATACAAACAGTGAACTGAGAAAGTAGTAGGGTGTGCCAGTCGAAATCAGAATTTCCTTAGTGACGACTAACAATACCTAAGGTCTGAAGCCATGGGAATCCATAGCCAGCCAAAGAGCAAGGCCATCGCAGTTAAAAAGTCTGTGCCCTTGGAGAGTTTGTGAATCTTGGCCTGCCCTTTTGTATCCATATCATCTTCCCAGATTTGCTCTGTCCTCCAGTGCCTACCAGGAGCAAGGGGGGAGGAGGGTTTGGCTGAGGTGGGGGGAAGGTGTGGGGGGGGAAATGCAGACAACTGCAGTTGAACAACAATAAAATAACAAAAAAATACAAAGCCTCTCTTCCTTAGTCTTGGCTCCTGGAAATTCCTGCATATTAAGTATGAGCCAAATAAATAAACATCAAAAAGAAAGAACAAAAAATGGACTAACACAAGCAAAATACAACAGAAAAAAGGATTCACTAACTGAAACCTTTCATTACTTCAGTGATTGGAATTTTCAGATACAGAATATTAAAATGCTATATATAGTAATGGATAAGAAATAAACAGTGGAATAATAAAAGAAAATTTAAAATAGCAATAATCCTAATATATTTGACTAGTTAGATGTGAAAAGTAACCAAAAATATTTTGTAATAAAAGTTATAACGATGAATTGATAATTCAGTGGATAGTCTAACAGATAACTAGCAGAGCTGGAGAGGGTTATACGCATGAGAGCGGAAACCCTAAACCAGCATCCAGCACAGAGCCAGGGGCGGGGGGATATGGGAAATACGAAAGTTAAGGATACATAGAACAAAAGAAGACATCACAATCTCATGTAAATTCCATATGGGAAGGAAAATATAAAGTTGAGGCATTACTGAATAAATGATCATTTTCCAAAATTGATAAAAGACAGGCCTCGTCAGATTCTGGAATTACAAAAGAGCCTAGGCAGAAATTTACAAGGTGAAATGTATACCTAGATTTATCATAATGAAATTTTTTCTTACATGAATTCTTGTACTAAAAGGTATATAAAGTTAACACTATACCTGCATTATTTATTTTAGAATTATTCAGAAAATAAAATCATTGCATTATATAATATTAGCATTATTTTGAAAAATATGGAGCACATAATCGCTATAACTTTGAGATGAGATCCACTAGAGATTCATTCTCTAGATCATGTCAGCAAACCATGTTTGCTACTGGCTGCCCTTTTTAAAGGAGGAGAAGGAAGGGTATTCTATCAGAACAGGCAAGCTTCGGTAGCAAACAGTTCTGGTACCTCATGGGTTAACTCAAATACAGAACTATTTACCTCTCCCTTCACATTCTGGTGGTGTCGGGAGGACTTCTGGCTCAGGTCTGTGCAGCCCTTGAGAGCCAGGCTCCCTCTGCAGGTGGATCTGGGACACGCTGGGGCTGCAGACTGAGAGGACAGCACATGGCAGGCTTATAAACTCCAGGCCTACTAATATCCTAAACCTAAAACTTTGATCCTGATATTTCCAGGAAATTTAAGCACTCCATAAGCCAACCAGATTTTAAGAGAAAGGAAAGGGAGATGTTTTTAAATAGTAGAAACATAATTACAAATGAAGGTATTTCTATGAAAAATAATTCAATAAAGGATTTTCCCTGTCCCGTTCCCCCTCCTCAACATAGATATGTCTATGCATCTTATTTGAGAAAGATGATTTTTAAAAAAATATGCTGCAATTTTTGCCCTGGCTGGCATAGCTCAGTGGATTGAGCGTGAGCTGCGAACCAAAGCATCGCAGGTTCCATTCCCCGTCAGGGCACATGCCTGGGTTGCAGGCCAGGTCCCCAGTGGGGACCACATGAGAGGCAACCAAACATTGATGTTTCTCTCTCTCCTCCCTCCCTTCCCCTCTCTAAAAATAAATAAATAAAATCTTTTAAAAAATATGCTGCAATTTTCAAATTTTAGAGTCCACAAGCTTCATATCCTTCCACCAGTACCAATTTCAAGCATAGTAAAATAAGTATAATTTATTTGAGGCTTAGATGCCCGCTTAACTTTCTGCCCCTCTTCATGCCTTGCGGTTGTGTAACCTGAAGTCTATTTGGTACACAAATGCACACCTGGCATACTCTAGCATAAAACGCTTTCTACTGTTTGGTCCGGAATGTTTGCCAACTCCCCATTGGACAGTTCCACTTCTGGAAGACTTAATTACTACCTTGTTCCATATAAATAAATGATTTAAGAGAATTTTTATTTGCTTTTCTTTCAGGGCATACAAATTGGGTAAATGAAAGATATTTACATAAGCAATGATGGTTTTTTCTGCCCTCCAGAGTAAGACACAATGCATGTATTCTCTCTAAAGCAACACCCGGCCTCCTTTATCCCTTTAGATGGGGCACACCTCAGCCAGGCTCCCTCAGCGAGTGTTCTGGTTGAGCAGAGTCCCAGCTTGAGAGTGAGCAGTTGAGCGCCCTCTGTCTGGGCCGGGGGCAGGGGCAGCCTGAAGGAAGACTGAAGGGGTGGCTGGAAGGAGCCCAAGCATCCGATGAGGTGGTAAGAGGAGACTGTGTCCCTGAGGCTGCAGGTGTCATCTGAAAGAAAAAGAGACAGTTCTGGGAGTTTAATGTCGTCTGATGAAAGCAATGGCAGCCTTTTACTGATCTGGATCTTTATTGTTTTAGGTAGAGATAGTACTTTTCCCTTTTAAACTATCGATTTAAGCAGCATTGGTTTCCTAAGCCTACCCGTGGCTAAAGGATGAGTATTGCAAGTGCTCCAGGAAGGGGCAGACTGCCCCTGATTCCCTGTGAACAGGACACTGCGTGTACAACACCCCCAGCCCTGCGTGGTCTGGAGACACACTCATGGACAGCAATTGGGATAAGGAGGCCTCGGGAGGAGTTTGTCTAGACCGCTGTGTTTTCTGCAGAGCTTGAAGGAGTCCGGGAAGAGCCAAGGGCAGTCCCAGGTCAGAACATTCTCAGAATGTATTCCTAGCAGTGCCTTCCATGAACAGATAATTTGTAACAGAAAATAAAACAAAGTGAAGAAGATCTCAGAAAAAAAGTGTTGGGAGGTGATTGATGAACAAGTGCTCTTTCTCCTGCACTACTTCACATTCGAGTTCAAATGTGAACACCAGTAATTTGGCGGAGTCAGATTAACAGCTCTAGAGAGGCTCCTTTTTGTGGTCAGGACTGACGCCTTTTAAAATATGTGTTTCATCGATTAAATACTTTGCATTCTGAGGGAAACAAAATTTCAAGTAATCATTTTATTAACCAAAGAATTTTAAAAATTACCTGTTTTGCAGCTCCTTAAGTGGGTCAAATGTTCAGGAAAGTAATGAAGTGTCTGCCTTGGGCAGCAAGGGGTGATGAATATAAATGAAATCACAATGTGATATAACTCGTTCCACTTAAATGTTTAAAAAAAACCTTACTCTGGGCAAAAAATAAGTAGCAAGAGCTCAGTAAGTTCTGTGTGATCTGAACATGAATCCAGGTGAGCCCTCGTAGCCGGAGTGCATCATTATGCACACGTCAGGTTCAGTTCATTCTCTGACAGGTGTTGACTGAACATGAACTAGGTGCATGATACAAACTATACTCTCCAAAGTACATAAGTGCGAAAGAAATTGACAACACACTGATTTCAGGACAGTCCAGTCTAATGCAGGGTTTAAACAAAACAAAACAAAACAAGGCAAAAAATCCTGTGACAGGCATTGTCCTCAGCCCTGGCTGAGGCGCTGGAAAGTGGGAGGTGAATTGTCACTTGGGAGAAGCAGGAGAGCTTCCCTGAGGACATGAACTATGACCTGATGCTTTAAAAATACCAATAGCTTTGCCAGTTGATGGAGAAGTGGGTAATAATGTCAGACAAAGAACAGAAGATGAGAATGCATGAAGTGGCATATTTCCAGAGGCATGCAAAGGCGGGCAGCTCTTGCATGGCGAAGGGGTGTGCAGTGTAGCTGCCAGAATAAGACCACATTACATTATAGAGTACCTTGTAGGTTAAGAATGTGATGTTTTCCATACTGGGAATGAAGAATCAATGCGTTTTGGTTTGGTTTGCTTTAATTGAAGCATGCCAATATGTTTTAAATTTTAAATATATGTTGATATTAAAAATATCCATTTTAGGAAGAAGTGGTTATTTTGATGTGAGTTACCAGTCTGTTACAGGAGAGGTCACAGGAAAGATGGGAAAAGGTATATTTAAGAAACATTTTTGACATAGCTGATTAGATGTTGAGGAAAAGGAAGACAGAATATTTGGGGGTAAAGTCGGTTTATTGCAAAATTGTGCAATTACTGTCAATGAGAAGAAGAAAACTTACCTGGTAAAACTCAGGTAAAATTGTATGTTAATTTCAGAAATGACATATCAAATTTATACCATCTACCCTGAAAACCGTGCATCATTAATTCATGTTCTCCTTCAGGATAGCAATCAGGGATGCTCTCAGACGTGCTGTATTCTACAACGTGTAGGCAGGGCCTCTCAGAAGCGTGCCGCCTTCCCCTGGAACCCGGGGAAGCGAAATGAGCCCGGCAGACTGACGGGTGGGTGATGGCAATGCGGAGGTCCTGACTCGCACTTAAGGCCGTGTGTATATCAGGTGTTTCCTAGAGATTGGAATGTTTAGAGCAATCTTAAATTGTATCTTGTTCCAGTATATTTATTTTCAGATTTTGATCTGCCATTTTAGAAAGCCTATAAATTAATCACCAACCAGAGACACAGCATCTTATACTGCTTGACAGGAGAGATTCTAGACCCAAATTTCTGGGTTTGAATAGATCCTCTGTTATTTATTAGCTGTGTGGTTTACAGCAACTGACGTATACCTTCTTTGCTGAAGTTTCTTCACTGTAAACCAGAGTGGACAGTAGACAGTACAATCATTCGCAGAGTACTGGAAATACATTGAGGAATAAATGATACAAGAAAACACTAATAGTGCCCTTAGCAAAGGCTAGGCACGCGTCTGAACATTTTTATATATTGTCTCATCATTTCATTTAAAATACCCCCACAAACTGTATACTGTCACCCTGCTTACTGATGAAGAATCATCGCACAGAGAGGTGGGACTTGCTAAGTCAGGCAGCCAGCATCTGGCAGACTCGGACATCAGTCAGGGTCCGCTGTCTCCTGCAACCACTTTATTTCTTGATGTTAATCACGGGAAATTTCACAAAAAGCATCCTAAATGGATGAGCTGGTACACGGGGTCTGGCACTGGCTGGGCGCCAGCAAATCTAGCTGCTGCTTGCGTCACAGCTATTTCGACTATCACTTAATGGTTAGTCTTGAGAGAATGAACACAGGCACCTGAAGTGTCTTACGCACACACACCACCTTACACACATTCATACACATCTGCTTGTCAGAGCAGCGTGCACTTGTTTAGAGAAATATCTATCGTGGCAGCTTGTTACTATAACCTTCTCTGTTTTTGTTTTGTTTGTTATTTATCTGGTTATAGTCTGGCTTACTAGTTTATCAACTCTGTAGAAGAAAGTTTGCCTCCTTTGTTTCTGTTCTGCACCCACTGACTGTCAAGGAGCTGGACACATCACAAGAAACTCAGTGCATATCTATGATAAACAAAGGTGAACACAATGGAATTACAAAGAAAAGAATCACTTTTCCTTCTGAGTCAATTGCACCGCCTATCACAAAGGCATTACAGTGAGAAGAACGTTTTGCATTATTTGTCTGTAACCATTAGCAAAGTTCCGGCCAGATCTGCAGCTAATGAATGTGTGGGTGAAGGAAAGGTAGGCAGGTTTCTCAGGCCCATTTAATGGTTCCGTTGCCTTTCTCCATGGATCTCCTACCTACTTTGTCTCAAGAAAAGGCGAATGGATTCCCTGGAGTTGCAGCCAAGATGCATGTCCGCTCCAGAAAACTGAAATGCCTGCTAATGGAGAGTGTCCTGGTTTGGAGGAAGGATATCTGAATCTAAACATGCAGTTTTTCTTTCTCCGAAGGAAAACTGAAATATTTATACTACTACATTGTACACATAAGATGCCACCTACTCACCTTCACAGACCATTATGTTTTATTCCTACTCCTTGAGATAACACCACCAAATCATTTTCTCCCCGTTAGATTCTAGAAGGGAGTACTGTTATGTCTATTTCACTCTCTGCAACTAGACTAGCTTTCCAAGTTTTGTAACACAGAAATATAATATAAAGGAACATGAAGAGAGAATATAAAAAAGAGAGTAGATACCTATGATTTATTAGTGGAAGCGATTTTCTTATATAGAGACCTTTGGAGAAATGAACACAAGAAAAAAAATATAAAACTTTCTTCAATGTCATTTTTTTTGGTAAGAGGTACTTTCTTGGTACTGATTTTTAACCTAAAAAATGTCATTATTATCAGATTTATAAATAGTTTAGGATTGTATCCTTTTTACATGGTTGAAAAAGTTGCTATCATTTTTATCACATTTTTATCACATGTTTAAATAGAATTTGAATATATTACTCAAATGAATGATGGAATGAATCTAAAATACTTCAGATATCTTCAGAGATGAAACTGAAGCATAGAAACATCCTTGAAAAAATGATTAGATTTTTTAAAACTGCAGAAATTACTCGATGTGTTGCAAAAAGAAATGAGTTGTGATGAGAGACAGGCAGGGAATAAAATTTTACTATAGTGATATTTGTACAACTATGCCTCATCTACAGAATAAATATAATCTTCAAAATGTGGAAAATAATTTTAAAAACTCAAGTCTTCGTTTAGATCTATTAACAAAGCACCGTTTTAAGAAGAAAATGTGTGTGTGCTTGTGTGTATGTGTCTGCTCGATGCTTTGTATCCGTCTGTCCAGAAGGGACACAAAACAGCTTCAGAAACAAGCTCATAAATCTTTCCATGTGCATCGAAATCACGAATTTCAGACCCTGATCTCGAAAGCATTTTTCTATGGCTCATGCATGAAAGCACTTGCATATTTACATTGACGTAGAAGTGACACACCATCTTGATGGTGAGGACAGTGTTGGGAGATATTTTGGAATTTCAGTATCTAGACTACAAGCCACAGAAGGGCAGGTGGTGTTCCGTTTTGAACACCGAAATGTTTCAAGCTTCCAGGACTATATCCTACCTAGCGAGGCTCAATAAATATTTGTTGAATGAATGAGTGAATGGAGAGTCTGTAAATAACCCGGCTGCTTAGGTTTTAGATCATCATAATGATCACGTAGCCAGTTGTAAGTTCCTTGTCTGAAACAGGCAGTGGCAAAAGCCTAACACGTCAGTTTTTTAGACAGTGATAATGCCCTTCAATAAATTAGTTTACTACTAAGTACTAAATAGGTGATAGAAGAAAACATCAGTCAAGGTTATAAATACTAAAGGAGAATTCCCAGATAAATACCTTATGTTATATATACCTCCTTACTTAAACCATTCTATGACTTACAACAAATCTCTTCATGGGACAGATAAGGCAATATTTATTATTATCTTATGAAGATTCATTTATCCATTCACTGAGCACTTAGCAATGCTTTCCTTCAGCAGTATGCTAAGTAGTGGGGATATGATTGTGTATCCCATGGACAGTTTTTCTTGAGACAGAAACAAATCTTTAAAAAAACAAGTAAACACATAAATGAGCAAAATACATTTGTCTTGTAATGAGTGCTTTGAACAAAATAAATGGAGACTGGGAGTTTGAGAGCTGAACAAATCTAGTTACAGTTCTCAGGAGAAGCCATTTTGAGGGGATAATATTTAAGCTGAGATCTCTCAGTTCCAAGTTCAGCTTCAAAAGAGATTTTAACAGTTGGATAAGGTCTAATATATCTCCAAAGGCAGGTGTACGTGCCGTTGGGAGGAGAGAGGAAGAGAGGCTATCACTACAGCAATGTACAATAATTAGTAAGTTGGAAATGCTCACATCCAGTCCTTAATGCCCACTTACCAGTGTGGAAACATTCCTGTTCTGCAGAGTAGTTATTACGAAGCATCCCTATTCTTTGTATTGTTCAACCAGTATAACAGAGAAATAGAATTTTGTTAACACCCAAACAAGTGGAGTATAATTTTATATGTTAAGTTTTGACTATATTTCTATTTTTTATTTGATTTCTTTATTTTATGCGTGTTTCCCAGGATAGTCCACTGGTCTTACAGTCTGACAGGAATGTAACAGTGAATGCAAGAAATCACATGGGGCAGTTAACTGGACAGCTGACAGTAGGTGAGTGTTTTGGGATACAATTGTTTGTGCCATCTTGCTCCATGTAAAACTCTGTGGTTGTTTAAATTGGGAACAGCAAATGTGCATCATCCATCTAACGTACAACTAGACATCCCAGACAGACCAATTATCTCGCATACGATTTACCATGAGACCAGTTCAAGTTCCCTCTGTTTGGTAGTTATTCCTGTTGTCAGTGTGTTGTTATGGGGCTGAATTAACATGTATTGTGCTGTCTGTTTATCCTTTTTGTTAGACAAATCATTTACCAATAGATATTAATATCAGCTTATATAAATCAGAAATAACATACTAGTTGAATATAATGAATCTTGAAATGTATGATTACTTATAAATTGAATGTTGAAGGCTTATAGGCTTCAGAAGTAATAAAATGTAAGTTAATGGTAAAGTATTAGTGTTTTATCATATTGTCAAAAATTTTAATTTAGAGATTCATATTAAATGGCATTATTGGTTGACTCAGTTTTTCTAAGAAGTTATTTGACTCAATTTTTGTAAGGAGAAAGGCAAATTAAAAGTCAGTTGTAATTATGTAAGGTACCACAAAGATTTACCTTGAGTAATTGCTAAAATTCTAAAAATGAATATATGTTTTCCTGTGGGAAAATTGCCTACCACATAGTGGTATTTTGTGTTTGTGTATGTGTGTGCATGAAAGTATATTGCAAATGGTAAATTAAAATTTTGAAGACTGAGTTCCCATTATCCTAATAAGTTTATCATCATTTGAATGCAGAGGTATGTTTCCAATATTTCTAATTAAACTACAAAAAATATGACACTTAAAGGGTGAGATTTATAAACATGAGTTTGATTTTGTCTACTTCCTTTGTAAGTATATTAAATACTTTTTGATATGTTTTTCTTTTTAATGAACCCCAAAGTGGAACTTATATTTTAGCATGTATTTCCAAAAATATATAGTCACATTTTATTTATAATAATTAAATTCTACTTTACATCTGTAAAGTGTAAGAGTTGGTCAGTAGGTATCCATTATTACCATAGCTGGAAAGTGTTTTGTGATACATAGATGTATGTCAACTATGCAGGGGAGTGATACACAAATGTATTTAAAAGCAGAGAAGAGAAACATGTCTGTAGATACAGAACTGCTTCAGAAGGCGCTCAGTGGAAATGACCAAACCATTTCATTATTGTTATGTTGGAACTGCAGAAACAGGCCTGAACAGGCAGGTTTTCCATGTCATAATTTTCTTTTTTTTTTAATTTTTTATTGTTCAATTAAAGTTGTCCCCATTTTCGCCCATTACTCTCCCCTCCCCTACCCACTGCCCACCCACCTCCCATGTTCAAATCCCCCCCGCCATTGTCTTTGTCCATGGGTCCATGTCATAATTTTCTTAAAGTTGAGAAGACTTTAGAGAGATAAAACTTTCTTTTATATTCTGTTCCTGATTTGAAAAAGAAAATGTCCCTAGTGGAAATGATGCAGTGTAAATTAAACACACAAAAAAACATATTCCAGTGTCCACTGTACAACAGCTACATGACTACAGCTGATAGAGCAAAGCAGCTGTTCAGTTACGTGGGGTGTAATCAAATACCATTTGCATTTTGTCGTATGCTTTCCTGAAGGAAAGATAAAGAATAATAGTATCATGATTGTATTTCTAACCAGTTTTAAACTGATTTTATTTTTTTATGATTTCTCTTTTTAAAAAAGATTTTAAAATAAAATAAAATTCTCTTTTAAAAATAAAAGATTTATGATTTCTCTTTTAAAAATAAAAAAAGATTTTATTTGTAGGCAGAGAAGAAGGGAGTGAGAAAGAGACAAAGAAAAATATCAATCTGTGGTTGCTTCTCGGGCACCCCTCCATGGGGAAACCTGGCCTGCAACCCAGGCATGTGCCCTAGACTGGGAATCGAACCAGCGACCCTTTGGTTTGCAGGCTGGCGCTCAATCCACTGAGCCACACCAGCCAGCGCTAAATTGATTTTAATAGAGTATCAATATTTGCCAATTGAGAGAGAAAAAGAAGAATGAAGAAACAGAGGCAGAAACGATGGGTGGCGGGAGAAAGGTAGTTTTAACTGAAGCAAATCAGCAAGCTAATCATGTAATAGCTTACATTTGTGGATGGAAATATGCTCAATCCATTGATGCTGAAGCTAAACACCGTTTAACATCCTAGTCACCAGGGTCTACTGTTGGTGACCTCCATCTCTCCTGGCTTTGAATTTTTCAATAAACATACAGAGAACAAAACAGCTGTAGAGAAAGGGGAGCGAGGAGGGAACAAAGTGTCCGCCTCTGGAGTCAAACCGTCCGGGACGCCAAGAAGTAATTTATCTCTTGGAGAGTCAGGTTTTTCATCTCTAAACCAGAAATAAGGACACTTATTTAGAATATTATAATAATCAGGGCAATTTTAGTATCTCAAGTAGTAGACAATTATGCTTCAAATCTGTTATTATTTTGATGATGATGATTATAATAATTATATCGCTTTAGTCAGAAACACATTACTGCTTAGATGTCTCACAGTGCTTTTCCATCCGATGTAGCTCTGTGATAGTTGAGGAATATATGTTGGATTACAATGCTGTTGCAAAGATGTATTACAAAGCACATCATGGTAAATATATCTGGTATGTAGAAAATTTTCAAACATATCAGGATAAATGTTTCTTTAAGCAGAAGTGGAAGAGATAATAGGATGAATTCAAGCAATATATTTAAAAGACTTTAATTTTAGTTGCATTGACATAAAGTAGTTGTTTTCATCTTCTTTTCCTGTTGCTTTTTAATTTTTTTCAGTTTTTGTTTTGGGGCATAGCCTTGATTAAAATATAAACATGATACTATTTTGCAATATTTAAAAATATACTTCCAAAAATGGAGTAATATTTATGGAAAATAAATGTATTTATTCTTCAAGTAAAACTATTCTAATTTCCACCCTGTGTCTATCAATTTCCGTTAGAAAGCATGACAGACTGAATTATCTTTCTACATTTTATTCCCAGTAAGTAAGGAAAAAAATGTCCCCTATCGGTAGTGACCTGTATCATTTTTCCCAAAAATTCTATATGTGTTTGGTCAGCGAAGTATCCTGTCTTTCTGATTTTTTCATACAAGTCTACTCTCCTGCTGATTCAATTTGCCAGGGGCTGGCGTAACTGAAGACCTACATGGACCCACTGCGTTAATTCCAAACCAGACTCATTCTGAGACTATAAAAGGAGATTACTTCTAAAATAATAAAAGCAAGGAAAAGGATTTTATACATGTGACAGCTCACTCAAAATTAAATATAAACATTTTTTAGATTTTTGGTTAAAAATCAATTGATAAATATTTGTGTATGTTTATAAAATTCTAGGCTTTAGGTTAAATTTCTGTTGATACCACAATACCCCTTCTCCCCATGACATCTGAGATTGCAATTTTCATAGGAGATTAATGAATTCAAGATTTATTTATACAAATTTTTCTTCTTAGAATAAAATTGAAAGAGAGGAATGAGATTGTTGTAGAGAAGTGGTTAGAGAAAATACACAGTCACAAGAGGTCAGATTTCTTAAACAAAAAACTAGAAGTTTCTTAAGTACATGTCAGAATTATTATCCAGATCAAAATTTCTATTTTTTAATCAATAATGACTATGTTAGCAGGTCATTCCTTCTTCACAGACAAAAATTGTGTATGAATGTAGGTGTTATATGTTCATATGTCTTGATAGCTTATTTTATATTTTCAGGACAATTTCATCAAATAACATGGATAAAATGTCAATTATACATTTTTTGTGAAGCTTATCATATTCTCTTAGAAAGCTACTACAATATGACATACAGAATAAAAATAATTTTCTTAGGGCAGTGAATATGAAATATGTAGCTTTGATATACACTTTTTTCATAAAACTGATAATACTAATAATTAAATCTGTAGTAATTTGAGTTGCTAATTTATGGTGCCCTTTCCCACAATATCATTGGGGTAATTATCTTTTACTTGTCAATAACATTATATTGATCTGTAATAGGAAAGACAAACTATTATAAGTAGTTTTAAAAAAAATATATGTTAATTTCATCAAAATGATTGCCCTTCCACATCTCTCAGCCAACTTGAAAAAGAAATTATATGGTGCTTATTCTTACAGTGCATCATAAACTGTTGTTTTTTTTTGATAAAGTAATGGCTGAAAAGTAATAAGATTTTTCTCCTCTCCTACATCTTTTGTTATCAGTCTACAGCAGGAAAATAGAAATAAAAGGAGGAGAAACTGAAAGGTTGCCCATGGACTAATATTAATGAGTAAAGAGAGCTTTGTATTTAATTATTTTTGTTTAGTAGCATCCTTCATTTAAATTTCAGTCACAGTGTCGTTTGAGCAGCCCAGAATGATTGCTCTGTGGTCTGGTCGTGTAAGCATGATAAGCTCCACGACGCCAATTCTACAGCATTATCCCAGTAAAACATTAAGACTAATTGGGTATTAAATAATTAGAATGCCCTCGTTCTGAAATTTTACATTTAAAATGTACTTAAAGTCACAATCTTATGCTTCAAATGGAATCTCATATTTCATCATAACTCTCCTGGTTTTAATGCTCAATAAATTTGGAAAAATGAACTAACTCCTAGGAATTGCTAGCTGTTAGTGTCAGAATCATTTGCTCATTGCTGATATTCTCATTTTCATTTATCAAATATCAGTGACATAATCAAATTATATAAAAATCTCAATTACAATCTATAATTACTCATTTGTGTGTCTTCACTAATTCTTCAATGCTTCAAATTTCTTGAAAATAATTCTGAAATAAATCCATATGACAATAAGAAAGAATGCCACTGGCCAAAAAATTAAACACAGTGGTATTTGCATTTAGTACCAATTTTCATGTCATACTTCACATTTTGAGAACCAAGCACCACAAAATGCTGAACACAGGAAGAGACGGCTTCTGCAGGATAGTCAGCTCCTGGGTTTCTCCTGAGGCCTGCAGAGCTGCCTCCATTGCCCCGGGGTCTCTGGGGGAGCGGGTCAGGGAGCTGGGGTGATGAGGGAGCAGCAGGTGGGCCAGAACAGAGGTGGCTGTACTGGTCCTTCATCTTTTCCAAGGACTGTCAGTCCACTACACACTTAAAAAATCAAATTTGTTTTATTTATGATTAGAGAAGATGTGCTTGATAAGAAAAAATGACACATTAGGATCCTAAGGAAAATATTTTTATTTGATTTGGTTTCTTCTCATTTCAAATCAATGGACATGAATAATACAGTTCACAAGATGAACTATACATGTTTAAAATATAGTAAGTTTTAATGAGATAAAAATGTGAAAATGCATAAAATCACATTAAAATCAGTACAGTGTTTATACATATGAAAGCCATTTGTATCCTATAGAGTAAATTAAACTACATAGATCTTCCTGGTAGAAAAGGTATAAAGGAAATTGTAAGTAATGACATGATCCCACTATATTTAAGGAATAAACATAGGAGTTTCTTATGGGAAACCAATGTTTTTCCTCAAAGTTACACTGAATTGATGTACTCGTTGATTAATGGAAAGAAAACTGAATGGTACAGTGTATACTGTTTTAGCAACTGTACATGAAGAGGAGAATTGGGTTGGCTCATGCTTTGGCATAGTTATAGAATGTTGAGAATATGACAGTCAAGTGCAGTTAGATAAAAGTAATTGTGGGTGGCAAAACCATAACATGTTTACTGGTTCAACTTAATTCAAGGATAAAAACCTAGGCCTACCTGCAAGAGGTGATGTGTGTGACCATTTCCTTAATGATATATAGTCACCTTGCCTTGTCAGCTAAAGCAGGAGCCCCCAAAACTCCTGAGTGTGGCTGGATCTTCTCATTTCAGAAAACAAGTAACCTGAGTATAAAATCATATCCTTTATAAAAACAGAAAACCCTAACTGAGTCTCATAACTGTGTCAATGGCTGTCTGCCCAACTCAGTATACCCCTCAACTGCCAAGACAGACAGACAGACAGATACACACCACAGCCACACACATGCAGCCCACAGGCGTCCCCACAGAACTGGTGTAAGGAAAGCAAAGCCAGCACAACGTCCCAGAGACACTTCTGAGCCTCCTGCCGCCCAGAGCAGGGTCGACGGAGATGTCGGCCTTTTATTCCACCCAACACACTGCAAGTTAGTTTGTTGGGAAGCATTTTCAAAAAAGTTACCAGCCAACTCTCATGGCAAAATCAAACCTCTATAAAGCAAGAAGTAAAATCATACTTTAAGGATTAATCACATAATGAATCACAAAGTTTTAATGGTAACTGTGTTACAGTTAAGCAGTTAATATACTCTAATGCTTATAAGATTGTTTAAACCACTGAGCAGAGCAAGATTAGACACAAAACATTTGCTGGACAGGCACTCTGATGATGACTAATTATTAAGAATTGTTATGGGAAACCAAGAAAATCAGAACATAACTTCAATAAAAGTTATTTTTATATCCATTTTAATTATTATTAATATTGTGAGGATCTACATAGTATGATTTATATATCAAAATGTTGTAGAAAAATATGGTCACCTAGAAATCATAATTTCCTCACAAGCTAGTTTTAGGGAGGAATTATATTTTAATAGTTAATGGCATGGCTCTAAAACAGCTAAAGCCCAGGTCTGTCACTTCCCGGTTCTAGGAGCGAGTCAGTCTGAGCATCCTGCTCCCCAGGATTCATCTCACTTAGTCGACGTGAGAATTAGACAGGCTGTGCGTCTTACTCAGCAATCTTCAGTGCTGCATAATGTACCTCTGTGTGATGTTCCCCAGGCTTTTCGCTACTTAGACAGCCCTGTTGCAGTGGGTCCTGTACATGTTTCTTGTTACATATGTTCGATACTTGTCAACATTTACGTAATTTACTTCATTTCTCTTTTTCTCCCCAAGTCATTTCAAAGAACATTGCAGACAGCCTGCCATTTACCCTACAAACTGCAGCACAGATCTCCAGACAATAGTAACGGTGCTTTTAATCAGACCTCAACATGAGGTGTTGAGCACCTCACGCTTCATATGAGAAAACATATACACACACGGCAGAACTATTAAAAGAGAAGAAGGGAATGATGAACACATAACTCAGCACAACAGCTCCTCTGCGGGGCAGGGAGGCGAAGGCGTGGGCAGGGAAGGAGCACACAGACCGGTCACGTGCTGGTTCTTAAATCGGTAGGGGGCGCTCCAGCGTTCATTTCCTCACTGTGCTTTACAGCTTACCTGTATGTTTCAGACACATTTCCAATGTTGTATAACAAATATTTAACAATAAAACAATAAAGAATTAAATAGGCAAGTCTGTGTGAAATTCAGGGAATGCTTCCTGAAGCACACTTTGCATCATGCATCAGTTAGTTATTGCGATTGTGTAATTTTTATTAGATCTACATGTAAAAATTCTGCACACTTGACCAAGCCTGTGGGAGTTAGTTTCCTTATCTATGACAGAAGTATTATGCTACTTTGTCTCTATAGGTCTCTCCTGTTCCAGGTCTAAAAGTGAAAAACTATGTTTTACCTCCGGAGAAAGAAATTAATTGATGAGTAATTTGGCTCATTAAATTGCCCTCTATGTAGTAATTCTGACTAAATGACATCTGATTTGAGTGTTTGACATCTTAACCACAAATTATAAGTACATATTTTAGATTTAACATTAAGAATGTGAATAAACACAACTAAATTAACATCCTTGTTATGCTTTTATTCTTTCATCAAATTCTGGCTCTGTAAATGTTTTATAATGAAATTGTATACATAAACTAATTCAGCAAACCCAATCAGCTTATTTTTGTAAATGTTAAACATCAGCATGTTTTGTCCCTAAATAAATGGAGAAAATGTAGATGAGGATATTTATAACAAATATTTAAAGACCCCTAAAGTGACATGTAATCTTGTGTTAAAGCAATTACTACTGTGAACACCTGGGACCCACTTAATTGACTCCAGACGGTGTTGAACATATAAAGAGTAGAAGGTTACAGATCACTCTCACGTACCAAAAAATTATGGGTTTTGTCATCCACTCATATTTTTTAACTTAGAGAATTCTGTAGTGGGCTGGGACAACTTAATAAGAATGAATATGTTATGCAAAAGAGGCCTGTGTAACTCTGGGAGAGTAGATCAACAAAACACTTAGGTTTAATTTTATACATGTTAAGCAATTAAATAAATGCATTGTTGATTTTAAGGGTTCATTGTTAACATCAATTAATTTAGGTATTAATATTAAGCTGCTATTAATTAGTTTAATATTAATTAATCAGTTTAGGAAAACAGGAGGATGGGATTCTTAGAAATTAAGACCCTAAACTGGTGTAACTCAGATATAAGGGAATTTTGGTGTCTGAAGGAAAAGGCGATAATGTGTGTGCTTTGAAAAGTTTTATGACAGATTTTTTTTATGTCATTGTCATAACATCCTGACAGCACTACCCTTTTGGTGTTAGTTACTGTTTGTTATTACCTTAAAAACAAAACAAATGCTTCATCTCAGAAATGTAATTAAATTCTGAAGTATGTGTAGAGTTGGAGTGCAGGATCAGGGAATACGGAGCATTCTTCTTCCGAAGGACGTAGGCCAAATTCTGAGGTCAATGGTCTGGGTGAGTCACCTCCAGCCCTTGCTGGCTTCTGTCCCCTTGCTTTTATCAGGTGCCCCGTGCCCGAGGCACAGGCCCGAGGCACAGTTCTGCAAGGCCGATCCACTCAGTAGGAAACGGGTGTGTGGCCCTAACACCATCCCTGCACAATGTTGGCCTCTGCATCTCAGGACCGCGGGTAGCTAATCTGCTAAAATCGTCAGGGATACTAATGCTCTGACAGGAAAACATCTGTGAATGTCCTTTCTTCCAGGCAAAACATGTATTTCAAAATATGTATTCGGTAACGGTGCCTTTAGTTGTCAGAAAAATAAATCTGGTCTTGAGTATTTAGAAATGAAGATGTAGGAGAGAAGGAGAAATGGTGATTCTATTAAGATGCATTTTAAAGGTGCCACGCTTTACCATCTAAGCATGACCCAGGCCACTCCACGTCTTTACGTGGTGAGAAAAGGAGACAATATAGTTTTTTCAATAAATGTGATACAAGAATTTGTTACAGATTTCTAACATTACAATACTACGGGAAGCACTAAACAGACAAATAACTCTGTTTTGTTAATTCTGTGATTGCATAAAGTTATTAAAAATATGCTATGGTCATAGCTCAGTTTAAATTTTAATGGTAAAAAGGTTGTAATAAAAATGATACATTACAGAATATAAACGTGAAATAAATTAAAAAATAGTAAGAGTGGTTTTTCACAATATATTTTAGGTATTTAGTTAGCACTAGAGTTGTATGACTTACCTGAAATTAATGAGTGTATAATTTACACATTGAACCGAGCTTTATTTTTAATGAGGCTCCATTTGCGGGACCTTGGAATTGCGGGTGCATTTGAGTTTCATATATAATTGACTTACTGAACATGCAATTTTTTGTTGGCCTTAATAAGAAACTTGTCTTTGGAAATTTGCTTAATGGGGCATACTGTTCACAAATGTAAGGTTATGGGACTAATTACCTGAAAACATCTGCTGGTAGAAAGCTAAGTACAACCTAGAGGTCCACATGTACACAGAAGATTGTTTACCCCAGGTTTAGAGGCCCTAGATGAGGTTGCAGTCGAGGCCAGACTACTAAAGAACAGTGCTAATGGCCCGATCAGCGGATACAGGGAGATAAACGGTGGAGGCCATTACTTATGATGGTCTACTTCTATTAACTACATGAGCTTTTTCCTCAGATTCCACTTTGGAGTATGTGTCTGTTCTTGTGTGTAGTTTTGGAGAAATTCCAAGTAAGATCATGCATACATCAGAAAAATAAGGCACGGTGGGAATAGAAAATTGAGTGTAGGTAAGGGGAAAATGAACCAGAGCAATTCTCGAGTCCAAGTATTCACTGGACTCTGGACAATATACTCCCTAACAGTGTTGCCAGATCTCTTTAAGACTGCCTTAAATTACTGTCAGCCTTTAATGTGCATTCTTTGATAAAAGTACTTACTTGGCTCTGAATTTACTTGTAACCTTTCCCCACAATATTCTGCTTCGGTATTTTGTCATGTATTTGCCTAAAGTCAAGACTATTGAATGCTATACCTCCCCTTATACATTGATCCCGTTTGGGCGTGTCTTGCTTTAAATCTTTCGTCTGAGGTCACGTGTCTGCTGCTTTCTTTCCTAAACGCTCACAACCACATCAGACTGATGCAAATTCCATCTTCCACCCTGCTTCCACCCCTCCAAGAAATGAATGCATGTTACTCTCTCATAGTATTCAAAACCCATCTTCTCTCATGTCACAATATTTAGAAAAAATCTCTCACTTCTAATTTTACATTGCTTTTGCAATTTTGTATTATTCTACAAAGACTACTGAAAATAACTTACAGACCAGTCATGATGCAAGTTATTTTGGGAGACTAAGGAGTACACGGCTCTAAAAAATAAGCTTACTTCCCCCATGCTCTTTCTTCTGAGTGTGCATGACTGGGTCTCCTTTTTCTTTGCCTGCAGTCTCATTCCCCTCTCAAATTTTACTCTTAACTGAATCATTAAATGTATCAACAACCTCAGCCCACACTGGGGCATTGTGGGAAATAAAGCCTTCAATATATCTTCATTATATCTGGAGAGTAAAGCCTTCCAGGTCATACATACACTAAGACATCAATTATACATGTTTTCACATTAAAAGCTCTGAGAAATCATAAACAGTAATAATTGTAATTACTAAAATAAAAGATACTGACAACAGGCTAGAATGGATGAGAGCTGCTGGAATTCTCATGCATGCTGCTGGGAATATAAAATGCAAAAGCCACTCTGAAAAAGTTTGCTTGTTTCCTGTAAAGTTAACAAGATCACACAGAGGCTTTTAAAAAAATTAAGCTAATCAGTCTCCCTTCAAAATACAGCTCCTGCTTCTGTTTTCTCACTCATAATCTACTGATCATTTAGAACAGCCCACTGGCTGCAACGTTGAATAGGTCATCTCAGCTTTTGAATAACCTCCTTAAAGCTCAGTGAAAATAGAAGTTACCTTTGGTATTCATTTGTCAAAATCACATTCATAACAAAGGGAACGAGATGAATGCAAACAATGTAAAACTATTGAAAATGAAACAGACTCCATTGTATAAAGTTTCTGGTTCTTAGGGGAAGGAGTGTCAAAGGAAAGCGTGTTTAGAATAGAAAAAGGAAGAGACGCAGCAAGGCTGATTCAGCCTCAAGCAGAAGCTGTGAGGTCACACTGGCTGAGCAAGGAAAATGATGAACAGCAAGTGTGCCTTTTCAAAACATACCTAGAATTTTCTTACACTAGGAAAATCTAACAGATTAAGGAAAATGTTAGTAGGGTTACAATGTAAACAACAAGAATAAACAGTTTTGAAAGAGATTGCCATAAGTGTTTCAAAGCAAGAACGTGTGATATTGAAAGTAATTTAATAATGATTATGATCTTAAATGAGTTTTCTGGCCTCCTTCCATTTTCTCTTTTATCATGCATCTTTCCCTCCGTTCATTTTTTTAATTTTTATGCTAACATAATAAAAGCTTTTGCATGTCAGAACATCAATAGAACTGAATTTATATGATTTTTTTAATTTCTGTGTAGTGGACACATTCAAAGTAATCAAAATGAAGAAATATTATTTAGCACAATTGAGCTTTCACATATGGATATATTTCAAGAAACAGAAAGCTAGGTGACACATGCTAAACAGAGACTGTGAGTTTTGGTGCAAAGCCATGGAAGGCACAATTAGAACGTATATATTGTGTTCCGGCCTCCTATTGCTGCACCCTGTAGCTGCAGAGCTAGAGCTATTTCCTCTGCACCCACCACCAGGTTTATACCCGCATAGTCTCTGATGCTACCTTAGCTGCTGACAAGGGAGCAGTAAACCTTACTCAGGACGACCCAGGGTCTCTTTTGTCCTTGGTCTTTCCATCCCCTGGTAAATATATTCCTGGATGTATTAAAGTAACATCTACTTTATTCAACTTAAAATTTTTCTACTTTGTTAGGACAGGTAGTTTGCATATGGAAGAACTAGGTTTAAACTCAGAAAAGTAGTTGGGTCCATATTGTATTATTTTCAATGTAAATCCAAAAATTTTGGATGCTCTTTGTTATGCAGAGTCCCTTTAAAAGTTTGAACTCAGAGCAACATAATGGTATTAAAGATGTTTTGTGATGTAAATTACAAATAAACCAATGAATGTGTACTACAAATAGAGTGTGTCTGGAGGATAAAAGTGTGTTTAACACGAATGTCTTCCTTTGGGCTTCCTGGAAGCAGATGACCAACTGGGTACAGAAAGTATATATATAGTAGAGTGATTTTGAGCAGGACACAGGTACAAGAATGACGAAGGTACAAAGACAGGACTGTGGATGGGGAGGAACTGACCCTTAATACCCTGAGAGTGAGGCCTCAGTTTGTCCTGCTGGGGGGATCTCAGGGACCCAACTGCTGCTGGGAGCTCAGCATCAGTTCCAAGTGCCCTGGGAAGCAGAAAAGGCTCTGAGTGAGGGGCAGGGGCTCTGGAGCCAGGCAGGCTCCAAGGGTTTATTCTCATGCAAGCATTTACCAGCTGTGTGATTTGAGCAAGTTAACCTCTCGGTACCTGAGTTTCCCAACGGTAACACGGGCATAATGACACTACTTGCCTTGTTGGATTATTCTGGTCATTAAGTAAATTGATGTAAGAGACGGTCTTAGCGCATATCAAGCATTACCGATGTGCTGGCTGCTATTATTATTCGTAATAGTAGTATTACTGCCTTAATGGGAGAACCACCAGTAAAGATTTATTCAGACATACTGTAATCTGTATGGGATGGTGATCACTCAAGGTAACATTTACTTCTAGCACTTTAAGGTTATTACGTGTTATCACTTGATTTATCGGTGTGGGCAGGTGCTTTCACATGTCATGACATTCACAGGACTGCCGCTGGGCGATAAGCACAATTAAATTACCCACAGCATCTGGCCCTTTAACCAGTCACTGACAGGACATTAAGATTTTATATTTGTTCTCTCTTAGTTTTCTGACATTCCAATAGCTCATTAATTCTGGTAGCAATCGTATATTCTAGATGTGAACGTTTTATAGGAACATAAAAATGAATAGTGAATAATGCCTATTAATTGTATTATTTTACATTGTTATTTATTGAAAATATACATTAAAAAGTTTGAACTCTAGAATATACATCTTATTAAAATAATCAGGTTTTCCCCAAATTAACCGACGAATATAAAACAGTTCAAATAAAAATATTAATGAGTAAAATATTTCCAAAATAATGTAATTTAATGAAAAGCCAAGAGAATTTTAATATATGTAGCATCAAATATTACAGACACGTTAAGTAACACAATTTGGAATTTTAAAAAAATCAAAAGCAGTAAAAAGAATAGGATAGAAGACTAAGAAAGTTACCATGTGTCTACAGTAATTCAATATAAGATGAATACATCCTTTCAAATCAGTGGGGACAAGAGAGGTGGAATTACTAAATAAGTGACATTGACCTAATTATTTAACAGTCCAGTAGCAAGAGTTAAATCTCTGCATCTTTAAACAGTAAAACAATAAATTGACCATGGAGTAATGTAACGATTTTATTTGAAATTTGAAGCAAATAATGAGAAGTATTTATATTAGAAAGAGTTAGTTATCTGATCTTGTGTGGAAAAGGTCTCCCAGGGTGTACTGTATGTCAAAAATGGCAGAAGAAAAGATTTATTGATTTGCATGCATGAAAGTTAAAATTCTTCTGAAAGTCAATGCTCCCATCAACAAAGCACTTATGTCTAAGTATTAAGAAACAAGCCATAGCACTGGAGTTGTGCCTCTAAAGAAGGTCTCCATTGGGTGGCCTCGGTCCTCTGAGTCTCGTCGAGGACTGCTACTCCCCCTTATGACTAGAATCTACACCGTGGTCGCTACCTGTGGGCAATTGCACAAACTTGGTGTGGTACTTAGTGTTTGCCCATTTATATTTAAAATGCAATTATTGATACCATTCCATTTAAATACCATCTTGCTGAAGTTCATAGACAAGACAATAAGGCTGACTGTTATTAAGAGGAACTATGAAACAATTTCAATGTAAATTCTAAATGTTAATAAGAACACCTTAAATATTATTATTACAGAGCAAAAAGTAGTGTAAGTAAAAATATGGATTACTCCATAGAGAGGTAATGTCGCCAAGAATGCAGTTCTCCAGAATGGCTTCTATGTAAGTTCTCTGACATTGAAAAAGTAAACACGTGGACTGTGAAGATGAATTTCAGTGTGATCTTTAAGTGATAAATTAATTGTCAGAGAAATATGCTTTTAAAAGTAGAGAAGAAAATAATTGTGGTATCTGGCAGGGAACTTAAAATTAATTGGTACCCATGAGATTGCATTATTAGTTGAATACATCAGCAAATTAAACTACCACACTAAACAACTTATATTACATACTGTTTAGAGGAAATGTGCACAAAGTATATTAGAATGAATGAATGCATAAAAACATAAAGAAGAAAAGAAAGAGTAAAAACTGCAACTAAATAAAGCCAAATCCAAATTTATGAATTATTCAACATGGGTGTCGTAAGTAACTTATTGATTCATATAATTGGTAAATCCAAGGATAGATTAGCTTGTCTCTGACTGCATCCAGTTGGTTAAGCAATTATTCAGGAATGTCTCTCTGACCTTCTCTTTCTGTTCCTTTCCTGCTGATTGGCTGAATTCTCAGGCAGACTTTTTCCACGTGGGAGCTAGACTTAAAAGCCTCAAGTTTATATCACAGTCAGTGTCTGTGATTGGAAGAGAAGATGGTGCCACTTTCAAAACATAAAACAAAACTCAGCAGAGTGTTTTTCATGTGTTTTTGCATGAAATAATTGCTTTGGTCAGAGAGAATACTACTACTTGAAGATAAGAAATGGACCATTTCTAGAGAGAAAGCCAGCCCCACCAGCCCCCATGGGCTGACTGTGAGGAGTCTGTTGCCAGGAAGATTGAAGAGCAGTGACATAAAAAAGATGTTTATTCCAACAGTAATCAAGGAATTGTAAATTGAAACTATAGCGGTTGCACACTCAGATTGGAAAAAATTACAAAGTCTGGAAACACTGAGTGTTTGCAAAGATGAGGACCTACAGGAGCACTCATGCGCTCTGGTAGGAAGAGTAGGCAAGCGTAGGAGTGGTATAGATGGGCGAGGGAATGAAAGATAAGGCACAAAAGTACAAATGATAAAAAGAAATGGAATTCATTTCATTTAACAAACAAACTTTTATTGCAGAATTCTTTTGCATTAGTGTAGACACGGAATGGAAGCCTCAGGTCGGGATAGGATGGAGAATGGAACCGCAGGGTTCCTGTAGCTCCCTTTCCTGCAGGAGGAAGAGTGGCTCCTCCTGCACTTTGAAAGCAGAAGACAGTTTGTGTGTGTGTGTGTGTGTGTGTGTGTGTGTGCATGCCCATGTGCTTTGGGGGTGGGGGAAAATTGATCTCTGGCAGAACCCCATGAGAATTGCAAATTCCAGACAGGCCCCCCAGCCTGGCCCTGGCGACCCCTCCCTCACTCTGCTTCTCCTCTCCCCAAGTACAATCAGAGTGCACGCCACATGTGGCTTTTCAATGACTCACACCCTCCGAAATGGAGCACAGCACTTATATTTCATGAAAGCAGCTTCTTTTTTTGTTTCAGACTTTGTTTTGTCTGTCGGCCCATGATAATCCTAAACCCGAAATTTCAAAACATGGGATTTGATTGAGTGTATTGAATTTTGTTTTTGTTTTTCTCATGGGGATTTCTAATCATTTCATAATACTCTTTCTCAAGACCTGGAAAGTACTAACAGATATAAAATTGGAGTTATACACACAAAAAAATACATCATGATATGCTTAAGGAAAACACACTAGGGATAATCAGACATATTCGTTTTGATTTCTGCCTTGTTTTCTTTACATCAGTACTAAATCATACCAAAAGGCTCATGGTAATATATTGTTTTTAGCTCCTTTGGAGGTTTTTATTAAAGAAAATTTTCCAGTTCACGTGTTTGACTGATTTAATGTGTATAGAAAATGCAGGCAGTAGGTAAATTATCAGAGTCGCTCTCCTTGTCATCAAAGCATGCCTGTCTACTGAGCACGGCCTATAGAAGCGTGAATGGTTTAAAAGGCAATGGGACAGTCTCTGAGGAGGACAAGAAATTATTTAGTTATTATTGTGGTATGCTTCCTTTGAAAGAATATAGAGAACATTAAATCAGCAATGAACTAGAGAAAATATGTATTGGGGTATGTATTAAACTCTTCAGTCCTTTCATGGAACCTATTATTTTGGTTATGTATTTTCTCTCTTTTTCCTGCCAGCTCTCACTTGTTCCAACCCTAACTGCCTGTTTGAGTTTGAAGTTGTTGGCATAAATTTCCTCAGAGATATACCTAAGGAAACATTCAGTTTCAATATTTTAGTTAGTTAGTTGGTGTTTAGGATAACTAATGAAGTATAAACTCACCCAAAGTCACCAGGTATATGGCTGCCTGGCAATGCTGGAGGCCTCCCGGACTGAGATACAATTAAACTGAACATTACCTCCCCTCTGTACCAGGAGATCCTGAGTAGACCCAGCCTAGAGAACATGTGGTGCCGGGAAAATGCAATGCAGAATAGCAACACCAACCATGTTAGGGTATAAGTAATTTAGTTTCATATAGTCTGATATCCTAACTTTAAATGGGAATATTGACAGCAATGAAATATATGCTCGATTACATATATTTACTCCTTTCCATTTGCAGAAAAGGAAGCATAATATGTTCAAAATTATTTTTTGATTTAAAATGTTTCTTTACTATTAATTCACTGCTAATTGCTTGTAATTTTTCCTTCTGCAATTAAACTAATATGTTGAATAAAGTGTAGGCTGCAGTAATAATTTCATATATACTTTAATTAGATAATTCTGCATGCATTTATTTCTGACCTAGATGCCTCTCTTCTACTCTAAGTGCATTTTCTTATTTGCTTCACTTATTTAAACTTAATAAACTATGATTTCAACTCACCTTTCCATACCCAGACAATAATAGTTTAGGACACATGATGTAGCATTTTTATGTTAATAAATCATCTGCTATATGATGACATAAGTATTATGCCAATAAAGGTTTGCTAGTGTGCGTATACATAGTTTGTATATGTCTGTAGTATATGTGTATGTAGTGTATAGCGATCTAATTTACCCCATATCATTAAAGTCAGTGGTATACCGTGCAGATCAATCCACCCAATAACGAAGTGTTTTTGAAGGAAGCAACATACTATATATGTTAGGGTTTTATGAGTATAATAGCTACAGTATCTTCCGGGCAATTCAGATTTAATTTATGCCTGAGTTCTCCGAGGCCTCAAAACTCAGAATTCACATTTATCAACACATCAGCCTCAAACCATTTTTTGAACATCATCCAGTTTTATTACTATATTGAAAGATTAAAAAAACAATATAACAGAATTAGAGCATAATTAGAAGAAAACACTCAGCTGACTACGGACTGCTGAAATAACTTTTGCGAGACCACATGCAGTAACTGTTACCAAGGACAACAGGTCTTTCATGGTTTTTCCAATGTTGTCGTCAGACTCCAAGAGGGAAGTTCTTTGCTTTAAAAAAAAAACTGATTTTAGTCCTGGCTGGTGTAGCTCAGTGGATTGAGCGCAGGCCTGTGAACCAAGAAATCACAGTTCAATTCCCAGTCAGGGCACATGCCTGGGTTGCAGGCCAGTTCCCAGCAGGGAATGCACGAGAGGCAACCATATATTGATATTTCTCTCCCTCTCTCCTTCCCTTCCCCTCTAAAGATAAATAAATAAAATCTTTTTAAAAACTGATTTTAAAATGTAATTCATGCTGTTTTAAACATGATGGCCCATGAGGTTAACCAGTTTTTATCTTACTTAACATTGTCTCAGCCGCTTTTCCAATTTTCTGTGTTGACCTGAGAACATGTATGTAGTTCAGAATAGAAGAAAAACATACACCTTCTTTTCAGAGAATTACCCCACATGTTACTAGGGTTTGGAATTGACTTCTGCCTGTTGCCTAGTGCGCCTCAGGAGTTCTGCCGGTGGCAGGCTGCACGTTACTGGAGCCCAAAGCCGGTGGGCTAGGACTGGCAGGAGGGCCGAGGTGGGCGTGAGGACTAAGGAAAGGGAAAGAAAGCTGAAGTCTAGAATTGAATGACCCAACATTTTTCTACTAAGTGCTCACTAGAAACTAGACACCACTTTAAATTTGGAGGATATTTTGAAATACAGAGATCTTGTGTTTTCAATTCTAGACGGTCATATATTTAACAAACAGTGACAGTACATGCCTTACTCAGTTCAGGTTGCTATCACAAAATGCCATAGACTGGGTGACTTACAACATAAATGTGTTTCTCACAGTTCTGGAGGCTGGAAGTTCAATATCAGGTGCCAACAGGTCCAGTGTCGGGTAATTGGCCCCTCACAGGCTGATGGACAGCTGGCTTGTCATTGTGTCGTCACTTGGTGGATTGCAGAGGGGGGAGCTTATGTTTGTCCTTCCATAAGAGCACTAGTCCTACTCACAAGGGCTCCACCCTGATGACCTAATTACCTTCTAATGGCCCAACCCCCTAATATCATCACAATGGAGGTTAAAGTTTCATGTATGAATTTTGAGCAAAAACAAACATTAAGTTTGTAACATATGCAAAAATAAATGAAAAGCACTGTGCACGAAGCGTGATGTGCCTCGGTCTCTGACTGGGCTGGACTGTCCCTCACGAGTGTTTCTGGTGTAGGTAGATAGCAAAGGAAGGGTGATAGAAGTGTGAACGTGAAAGGAAGATACAGATCCACCTGTGAAAAGAAATAAAAGTTACGGAAAGAACAACTCCTCACCCCCTAACCTGTCTGATCTTTTCACTGAAGCCCTCCAAATTCTCCAATTAATTATGTTGTCCAAATATGGAGCAGGGTTTGTAATTTATGAATGTATTAATATACAAAACTATCCAATAAATTGGAAATAGATTTTAATTCTATGCTGTAGTTATATTAATATTATATTTTAATAAATCAAGAAAATTATTGATTATAAGACACATTGGGGAGCACTAAAATATCAATATATGTATATATTTGCAAGATTGTAAAATGGATTCACATCCAGTGATAGTAAAGGGTGAACAAATGTCAATGTTAGACTCTATATTTAATTACTCTAAATGTAGAGCAACTAAAAGTTCATACCTGAGTAACGCTTTATAAGTACCTCGTGATGGGGCAGGCATGGGCATTATCATCTGCTCGTAGAGAGAAAACCTGAGACTCATTCAGTCCACAGGTATTTACTGGGATGCAACAGGGGCCAAGCTGAAGGCCCCATCTTCAGGCCGCAAGCAAGAACAAAGGAGACATGTGTCCCCTCGTGTATACACAGAGTTTGGAACTGGCCAAACCCACAAACATTTTTAGTGCTGTGTCAGACATCAAGATGCCCGACCATCCTAGCCCAGCAATATGTTGCCAAATGAGCCTACTGAAAAGTATAGCAATTAAAAATATTAATTCAGGGGTAAAACGTACTGCAGAGATTAACTAAATAACATAAGTATTTCTCTTATCTTTCTAAGAAATACATATTAATGGTTTCCTGCATGCCAGTTTCATTTTTAAACCTTTCCTCTGACCCTAGGAGCTGATGCTGTGGAAGCTCAGTGTAAAAGATTTGAAGTGAGAGCGAGTGAAGATGGCAGGGTGCTGTTTTCTGCAGAGGAAGATGAGATTACCATTGGGGCTGAGAAGCTGAAAGTTACAGGTACTGTAGACTGAGGTCTTGGAACACTGTTTACTCCTTGAAAGAATTACCACTGGGAAAAAAAGCTACTTTATAAGATCTGTGATCCCCATGTCTAAAATTGAGTCTTGCATTCTATCACGATGTCACAACATCTGATTATCCAACCATCTTCAAAGAGAAGACCCTGATTGTGGATGCTGAAGTGAGTGTGAACATTAGCCTTTAGGTGCAAGTAAAGGTGTGAGTCTCAGGAAGACGTAGGACAGGAAAGTGGGTGTGAAGGGTGGATGATAAAGTGTAGGCCAAACACTAAGTAAAGCTATCTGAAGGTGACTGACAAATAAAATTTAGAGATACTATTTAAAAGACAGGCAAAAGAAAACTAAAATGTAAACATCAACTCTAAAATGAAGTAGGGGGAAAGGTTATAAGTATATGAAATTCTTGTTCTTTGGGGTTCATACTTATCTTCAAAATATATAAATCAAGAAAAAGTGCTAATCACCTATTATTTGGAAGTTATTAAACTCATTATTCTAATATTAGGGTCATAAGTCAATCAACAACTGAAATTAAAAAGCAAGAATAAAAACAAAACAGAAAGTTAACGGCATGATAGGGAGTGGGGAAGAATTTTATAAAGACAAGTGCAAGCATAATTTCTATTGAATTATTTGATTCACAACAGTAATACATGTTTTATTGAAATAGTTTTAAAACAGTCAAAAAGGCCTACACTATTTCAAAAAAGAGAAAAGGTGAAATACGCTTGACTTAGTGCTTCCCAGAGCTGAGCTCGGACAGGGCCCTTGGGAGTTCTGTCATGTCCGGTAAGGTCCAACTGGGTTCTCCGGGCCACGAAGAAGAGTTCGCAGGGTAACTGGCCTCTGCCCTCCACGAACCCTACCTCTCCTTCAAAAAAGATTTCAAATCAATTCTCTTTGCCTCCAATTTTCTTTCCTTCATCTGGATGATAATGACAAATTTGGTGTTCAATTTCATCAGTGCACGTGTGCACGCCTGCATACCTATGCGCTCCTGTGTATGTTTAGAATGTTTTCCACACATAATGAAGACGTCATGAAAGTTAGCTCTTTATTCTTACTGATAAAGATAAAATTAACATTGTCCATTTACAGACATGAGTGCCCGAGTGGATTTCAGAACAGACGCACTATTAAATAGCAATGACATTGAACAAGGGTTGTTGGATGGGGACCCTCATTGGGCAGCCCTGGGCTCGATCACAACCCACCACCACCATCCCTACTGACCACCCGCGCTCCTGCCTTATGTGAGAGTGTCGTGCCGCACAGCCGGAGCCTGTGACATCAGGTTGGCGTTTGGGGGCAGTCACCATGGCTGCGGATGTGCCTCATTTCTCTTTATTTTCCCTTAAAACTCCTTGGAAAGGTCAGAAAAGAAGGCATCATGGGAGGCAAAAATTTACCAGATTGACCTTTCTAAATCCTGAGATTGGGGGAACAAAAAAAGCATGAGGATTATGGTTGTCATAGAACACAGACAGATCAGAAAGGACATTGACTTCAGGGCCCTCTGTGCCAACTTTTGAGTTGCTGGTTGGTGAAAAAGTGGGAGATGTGGTGGGAATGCACTCAGGAGGACTGGGCAGATATGATTTCAACATGTAACAATCTTTGAACCTTGATAGTACC
Source organism: Trachops cirrhosus (assembly GCA_028533065.1). Lineage (NCBI taxonomy): Eukaryota > Metazoa > Chordata > Mammalia > Chiroptera > Phyllostomidae > Trachops > Trachops cirrhosus. The sequence continues at coordinate 72,591,383 of CM052548.1, read as the reverse complement.
TAATGGTTGTCAGCTTTTGCTACCAGCATAATCCTGAGATAGCTTTTAGGACAGGGGTTTCAAACTCATTTTCATGGGGAACCACATCAACCTCGTGGTTGCCTTCAAAGGGCCGAAATAATTTTAGGACTGTATAAATGCAACTACTTCTTAACTGTTAAGGAGTTGAAATTACATTCGACCCTTTGAAGGCAACCGTGAGGCTGATGTGGCCCCCTGTGAAAATGAGTTTAACACCCCTGATCTAGTATATTACGCAATGACCCCAAAATTATTTTATCAATATTCAGATATTTTCATGGGGTACTTTGTATCCATAAGTGAAGGAAAGTTTTAGAACTCTTGACAGCATTTAGCTGTCAGCATGGAATTTTAGCTTTCTCTGGTCTTTATATTACCTTGACTTACAGCAATTGCAGTGAAGTGCTGTCTTCACAAAGTTAGACACATTAAGTAGTTTTGTTTTTGTTTTTAATTTGAGTTGGCAACCACCACCACCCCGCCATCTCCCATCACCATGACAAGTAATCCTGTGCTTGCTCAACTTTTTCTTGGTATCCTGGCTGCTAATTTGGGCTATTAAGTCAGAGGAGACTGTGCCCCCTAAAAAATCTGTTTTTCTGCTTTTCAATTAACTGCCTTAAGGCAATCATCTCTGCTGACTTGTTAATTTTCTTCCCTCTCTCTCCCCGCCTCTTTGTATATGTGAATGTGTGTGTGACATATCATGGTACATATGTGTACATGTATGTAGAAGTGGATAAATACATTGAGTCTCACTCTGGCTCTTTTCTTTTCATTTCTCTCTTTATTCAAAAAATACATATAACTTTGAGATAATTCTTCATGTACTCTTGACTGATATATAGTTTCCAACTATCTCAGAAAATCAGTCTGTTTTGCAATAAATATATGTATTATATGATTCCAGAAAATCCAAAATAATAAAATAATATAATTTTGAGGCCATAATTGCTGAATTCAAGCATATTTTTGTAAAGGGTTGAAGCATAGCACGTAGGACAGAAGAATGACAGTGACCGTGACAAATAACCCTGACAAATAACCCTGTGTCCCTGTACGAGTGGTATCAGGTTGTTAACAAATGCGTGCCAAGTCAGGGAACATCGTCACTGCACTGATTGGGATCCGCGCCCCCCAGGATCACATCACATTCCTGTTCCTCGCGGACGCAAACACTCGCCCATACACACGCAGCCTCAAAGCCCCGCTAGGCCCCTCCTCCTTTGCCAGAATGTTGCATATTAACTTTATAGTAGCTCTGTTCCTTCCCATGAGGCTTCTAAAATAAAGAAAAACAAAAATATCAAAGGCAAATATAATTTAGAATTTTCCATGCTTAGAGGAGAAAATTGGACATAACGTAGCGTGCAACTTAGGAGAGCGGGGGTTGATCAGTAACCCGCATGTACTTTAAAGCGGTGCTTGGGGCGTTTGACACTCACGCTACACAGAAGCATTGATTCCAGGGTGCTTCGTGTATTAATAATTAGCTAGCTGTGCTGACAAGACTTCAAAGTTGCCTGTGACAAGAGATCTATGTAAGATTTATTCTAGAATTTCAAATTTGTGACGCACATTTTTTCTATTTAAGGAATATTCATAGGAATTAAAACAGATTCTTCCTAGCTTTGGCCTTTACGAACAATGGCCTTTCGTTCTCCTCTTTCAGGATGACACAGTGAGTTCATGTATGTGAAGTGCGTCTACACACCTGGGGCAAAATCACTTCTGACTGAAATTATTTATTGACTTAGTATCGCTCAGGCTACTTAACATTTACCCTTCCTAAAAAGTAGAAGGACCTTACCCGATACGTTGGAACCCCCCTAGTGTTCAGGAGGATGGAAGTAGGATGGCAGGTGGTTGCCAGAACACCACCGCCCCGCCGTCTCCCGTCACCATGACAAGCAATCCTGTGCTTGAATTCTGTAATTTTTTACTCTTGATATTACGTGACTTGCTCATTTGCTTACTTAAATCTTAATTTGAATACACTTCTTTGACGCTACCATGCCCCCTCTCTGTATTATTGGAGATACAGGAGTTTTACAGGTTAGTGCATGTATGCATACTTGCAAACTTTATTTGCATTTTATATCCCCTGATATTGGCCAATGATATGACTTACAGATATCCTTTGAGATCAAACAAATAAGATAGAAACCTGTACACGCAGAAGACTTTTAAATTTAGTGCTCTCAGGCAGACCAGTCAACTGAAATTGACACTTTCATTTGTACCCCAAGTAATATATTCACTGAGAAAACAAAGTGCATGTGTGAGTCATCTGGCTTGACAAAGTGACAGACGTTAGCCCTCCCTGTGGAATAGCTTAACTTTAAATTAAAAGCTATTAGTTGGACTTCAACCTCTCCTTTTCTGCCTTTGATAGAAAAGGGAAAAACAGCTAAGTGTATGAGGAGAAAAGATATATCTGTTTTGGAGGCATTAGAAATTAAAACTGGCAATCAGAAAGAATAATGAGTCCCAACATGCATCCACCCCGTGCCCTCGTGTTTGCTCGAAAACCAAGCGCGTCGCTCCGGTGTCACCGTTCTCACTGAGTGATCGGAAAGAGAGACAAGTTCTAATGCTTGTTTGACAACAGAAGAAAGGATTTTCTGAAGAGCTGTCTTTTAAATTAAACACCATGTTTCTGGGTTCAAATCAATATTTTCTGGCTTGTTTTTTTATTAGGCTTCCACATCCTTGTTCTTGTCTGTTAAATTGGCGCACTGTGAACCGGTCAGCTTTGGAATCAAGCTTCCTGTTATGTGGGACCATTGCCCCTCGCACCTGTCCAAATGCCAAGAATGCACTCAGTAACACCCAGCCAGCGGGATGCAGCTCCTTGGCCCAGATGCCACTTGGGGAAATGTGAATAGATCAGGTGCTGAGGAAAGGACTGTGCGATCATTAATTTACTCTAGGGTGGCATTTCAAGTTCATAGACTAGAGTAAATCACTCAGCTCTCTTGACTAGTTTTCCAGTCACTTTTTAAACTTACTGAGGATAAAGATTTTGGAGACACTAAAGCTTAGTACCTCTCTATCTTCCCCGCAAATCTCCAGGTAAAAACTGATCGCAGGTTTTGAAGTGTATAAATTATGAACTAGACCTTACTGACCGGCCTCTCCCTGACTTATTTTTTAAAGCTATCATTTAAGTGTTTCCCACTTTTATTAAAACAAGACTTAAAAGTATAATTTTGTAATAAACATGTGAAAAATGTCTGTAAGAGGACAGCCCCTTTAAAAAAAATGTGGCATGTTGACATAACATCTCTGTGCAGTGGTTTTAAAATTTTCCACTGATGTTTAAAATCTTCCCTACCGCTGTGGGCCTTAAATCCCTAATATATCTCGAAGATATCATTTATCCTGCCATTGTGTAAATGAATTGTCTGATTTCTTATATATGATGATGAAGTTCCAAAAATACATCACGTGTAGAATATGGTGTACTGAAAGTACGTGCAGTTTCTTTGCTTGCTGGGGGGCTATCAGCCAGGAGCTGGCATTTGTTCCTGGGGGCGACCTGTATTCCTGCTTTCCAATGTCCTGCCCCCAGGAACATTGGGTTGAGTCCATCTCATTATTCAAATCTCTCCAATACCCTCTCCTGTTGCGAACAGCTGGAGAGAGGTTATCTGCTTTCAGTAGCCTATGGTTACATTGCCTTATTACATTATCCGGATACTTGGATAATCCAGGATAATCTCCCTATTTTAAAGTCAACTGATTAGTAACCCTAATTACAAAGGTGAAATCCCTTTTGTCATATAGCATATTCTCAGTCTCCAAGGTTAAGGAGATTGGTGGTGGGGGCTGAGGGGGGTCATTTTTCTGCCTGCCATACTTCAGAAATTATTGAATCTCTCTAAGCCTATTTTGTCTTCTTCAAAGGGGTATTAGAGGAAATATCACAGAGGATTTTGGTGAAGATAAAATATATATGTGAAAATCACTTACGAACAATCCTGGCACAAATTTGACATTTAATAAATACCACCATATCATAATTTTAAATCCCATTAATATTCTCCTTATTTGTTTGATATTTTTAAGATAAATAGTTATAAAGGGAAATAAAAAAATTGCACAACATATAAAGGAAGAAACAAAATTAAGAGAGTTGAAAATACATGACATGGAAATTATATATTCAATGTTACCAATGGAAAATTGTACTCTTTACCAGATATTTAAGAGCTCTTGAGAAAATGTCAAAAAAGGTAGAAGATGGGTAAGTAATACTAGTTATTTTCTCAAAATACAGGAGTGCAAACAATACAAATTTTATTTTTCTCTCATATTAAAGTTCAGACACAGGCAGATACGATGAAACATCCAGTGACACAGGTTCCTGAAACCGTCCAAATCTGAAACCCTTCAGCTCAGGTTGCTGCCCTTCGCCATCAGTCTGAGGCGGTCACATAGCATCATCTCTGCACTGCAGCCCTGAACAAGTGAGGAAAGGAGGGAGCAGAAGAAAGGACTTTTCCTAGAATATGGCAACCTGGAAACAGCACTCATCACCGATACATTGACCAAAACTTAGTCGTGTGCTTGTGTGTACCTGCAAGGATAGCAGAGATGCTCGTTCTAAATGGTGGTTAAAACTTAGGTTGAAGGCTTCTATTAATAAAGGAAGAATGGATTAAATAAGAAAATGAACCATTTCCTGCCACAGGAAGTGATTTAATAATATAGAAACCGAGAAAGTGACTTCAAAGGGAAAGAAAAATGTTTTAATATATTATGAATTAGACAATAGTCTTCAGAATGACCCTTAAATTTGCACTTTTCTTCAGTCCACAGCAATCTCCCTTACCTTACTTTACCTATTGCACAAGATTCCTATGCAGTTAATTTAATTTAATTACTTACTAATAAGTTAGTAATTGACATACTTCTTTCCTGAAAATCATTGTTATCATGTCCTTCAAAAAATCAAAACAATATCTTCACTCCCTATTGTCACCTTCATCAAACTGAGACCTCACTTCCAGTATCAGGATTCTTGAACAGTTTCCTCCTGCTCAACATACACACTCTAGTTAGATCAGCCAGCTCACTGAGTTCCCCTTCCCTTTATAATTCTGAATGCTTGATGTCGAGAATTGAGTTCTAGAGAATGAAAGTGGAAAATTACTTTCAGGCAACTCACAATGTCTAGAGCTGAATGAAAGGAATCAAGTCAAAATCAATAGAGGAATTTTGACAGCAAAATACCAAGGAAATCACAAAGAAACATCAAGTCCAGAAGATTAATGACTGAGGTGAATTTGGAGATGGAGAGAATATTTCAGAGCTGGATAGATAAAAATCTCTGTGAAACGAAGTTAAAAACAAATAATTGTGTTGCATTGTGTTGAGGGCAGAAACCAGTCCAGCATTTGCATCTCCATTTCTGGCTCAAAGAACTGTAATTACAGATGCAAAAGGATTATCCAAGAAGGTGATGGCGGATAAACAGAAAACTTTCTTCCTTCTTTCTCTCCTTCCTTTCTTCCTTCCTTCCTTCCTTGAAATTAATCTGTATCTCCTCACTATAGTGTCCAGTCTCATTTCTACTTTGTCTGTGTCGATACATGCATGTGTATATAATACATTCAAATCCTAAATAAGGTTTTCTGTAACAAAAGTAGAGCTCCTGGAATCTGATTTATTTAGTAGCTAGACATTATTTCAAGGAGATTTATTTAGTAGGCCGGAAAAAGTTAGAGGTGAAGAGGAATGAGTGCACTTAAATGCTGTTTATCTGACTTTCTCAACTACAGTATAGAGAGCTCCCGGAGTAACCTCTCTGTCTTCATGTAGCTAGGTAAATTGAAAGCTTAGGATGTTCCCAGTAATATCAAGGGAAAGATTGAGATAAATGATTGATGTTATAATCACTTTGGAAAACAGTAATATAATCTTGGTCTGCAATTTTAAAGGCCTATTGAAATTTAAGGAAGAACAACTTTTAGACTTAAATTCATTCATCAGGCTGACCTTTGTCTTCAAAATGATCTTACCAGAGTATGTCAAAATATGTTTTATTTCTAATTTTGCCTGTGGAGTTTTTGTGAGCCTGCTTTGCATAAGCGGGCAGAGTCTGTGTTCACATAAATGGTAATGGGACCATCTTTCATTTCAGTATGAAGATAGGCAGGGAAGGCCAGAGATACGGAGGAGAAAGGAAAAGGACACCACAAATTCGAATGGCTTGCCTACAGATTCTGGTCACTGACTAGTTGAATTAATTTCTGTTGTTATGGTAATTACCACAAACTTAGTGGTTTAAGACAACACAAATTCATCGTGCAGAGTTCTGGAAGTTGGAAGTTTGGAAAGGTTCTCACTGGGCTAAACTCAAGGTGTTGGCGGGGCTGCGCTCTTTCCTACGAGAACCCATTTTCTGGCCCTTTCGCCTTCCAGAGGCCTGTGACACTCCTTGGCTTCCGCTCCCTTAACCTCATCTTTGGAGCAGCGGTCGGAGGCCGAGTCTCTCTGGCGCTGTCATGTCTCTGGTTCTCCCTCTCTACCTTCCTCTTTTATTTTTAATGACCCTTTGATTATTTTGGACCCTCCTGGATAATCTGGGAAATTTCCCTATTTTATTATTTTTTAAAAATGAATATTAATTTTTTAAAGATTTTATTTATGTATTTTTACAGAGAGGGGAAGGGAAGGAGAAAGAGAGGAACATCAATGCATGGTTGCCTCTCATCTGCCCCCTGCTGGGGACCTGGCCTGCAACCCAGGCATGTGCCCATGTGCCCTGACTGGGAATTGAACCAGCAACCCTTTGGTTCACAGACCCAAGCTCAGTCCACTAAGCTATACCAGCCAGGGCTAATTTCCCTATTTTAAAGTAATAGGTAGCACCCTTCCATTTGTCATCTAAATTCTTTTTTGCTTGAAGGTAACATATTTATAGATTTCAGAGATTAGGATGTGGATTTGGGGGTTGGGGGAAGACAAGCATAGAACTATTCTGCTGCTGCACTGTGACTATTAATCAATTCCATCAAACATTTTTACTCACTAAATTGAGAGATACTGAAAAATTGGAACACTGAGCACAAGTTTCATAATTTCTTGAATACAGATATGGTAGTAAAAGAAAAAATGGAACTAGGAATGAGCATATGTGTGCTCAGAGCATAATTAGCTTAACTTTTTCTAACTATGGATCATCTGAATGCTGAATACCTTTGAACAACTTATATGTTCCCTCTTTGCTTTCATTTCATCAACTGTAAAGTGGGGATATTTTTTAAATTGCTGTCAGAGTTTTACTGTGAGAATCATATTATTTGTCATTGTTCTTCAGTGCTTAATACGTAGCTGAAGAGTTTAAATGTTCGATAAATGTTAGCCATGATTATCATTATCTCTAGGAGGCGGTAGAAGGAGCAGTGTTATCAGTCTCTTCATCTGTTAGTTTCTGATCTCCTCACAAGGTTCACTAAGTCTCAGTGATATTATATATGAGAGAAGACTATACAAATGACTTGAAACTAGGGCAGAGCATTTTCTTTTCAAAATGTGGCCAACCTGAAAAAGATTTTCCAAAATGCTTTTCATAATTGTCCAGCTGAAAGGCATGAAACTGGTGCCTTTTCATCATTTACTCATCAGCTCTTTGCCCCATTGGTTGAAGGTAGTCTTGGGGTGTTAACTCCCTAGCAAGGTATTTTGGGGTGATTCTTGGGTGCTGTGTGTGCTGAGCCCGCCTCCCGGGGCTCTGAGAAGCAGATGTAGGGCTCAGCACACTCTTAAAGAGGGGTTTACTGACTATGCGTGCCCAGGAGTGGGCTGTGCACCACATCTGTGGCTGAACTCGGATGTGAGCCGAGGAGATTTGTCCGTTTTATTCAGAAAATAAAATATATTGATTTTGATCATGGCTCTGGACATGAGGTATTAATCTCACAACATGCATAGAAAACTGGGAAGGAAGGTGTTTCAGGATAATGTAATTATAATATAAATGTTGCCCATCCTTCTGTATTAAGTATAACACTCATTTATACCATCAGTTTTTTATTTATCCTATGTCTTTTAACATCGCTACTTTCCCCGCGTACACATACAAAACCCATACAGACTTGATGAATAACTTATGTTTCATTGCATGACCTCTTTAAAGTTTATAACTGAGAAATCAAGTGAATTATTATTTGGTAATTATCCTGGCTGTTTTGGTCTCTAAAACTAGTAGATCAGAACAGCCTTTCAACTGCCAGTCTATGTACTAATTATATACAGTGCTGGGACAAAAGTAGGTTTGCGGGTGTGAGTACACAAAACGCAGTTTATTCTTGTATTTTTATTTATTAATGATTGTATTATTTGTTCGTATTACAACTGTAAACCTACTTTTGCCCCTAAGAAACTGAGACATAAATGTTAGTAAGATACAAGCTACTTGAAAGTTAAAAATATAAGCAAGTAGAGACTCTGCATCATTTCGAATACCGATAAATTTAAATCTAATGTTCTTTATTAGTTACAAACGATGTATTTTTGAAATATACTTCATCCTGAAGAAAATAGGCTTATTATATTGCATATTCCCTATGATCACCAAGTATCTTTTTCATTATCTTTTTTTGAGTTCTGAAACCTTTAGAAGTGGAGGAGAGAACATGATTTGGCATCCGAGAGTAAATTCCTTGAGATATGTTTATAATTACGAAAAATGTTGAAGGAAAAGTAAAAACAAATTTTGAAATATTCTATAAAAAATTTGGCATCTTGTTCTCCAGTCACAAATGAACAACATGGTGGTGTTTTCATCAGAAAAAATGAAACAATTTAACAACACTGTTTCCCTATTTTACTAGAAAAATTAACATTGGCTAGGTTTATAATAAAAGTTTCAATAAATTCATATCATCACCCCAGGATATTTAGTTGATTTGTGTTAAAGTATTAAACAAAGAAATATGCTAGGAGACAGAAGCAGCATGTTTTACATACAAATTATAAAACAGAATAATTATGAATTTATTCTACTTTTATTCTTTCATTCCCATTCTTTCTGTTTTTATTTATTGATCCTCAACTGTCAGAATCCAAGAGTAGTACTAAGTCTATAAAATTGGCTAAGACAAAATCCTTGAGTTTGAGGAACTCATATTTACTAGGTATGAGTTTAAAGGTTTATCCTGTTATATTGTGATAAATGCTGTACCAATCACTTCCGCCGAGCTGGGAAAGCTGAACAGAGAAAGAAACTGCAGTTAGGATGCACAATATGCTTCACAGAGAGAATACCCTGGAATCAGATCCTTAAGAATGAATAGAGTTACTATCAAAAGGGAGGAGAGGTGATAAGTATGCCAGGAAGAAGTAATACCCAAGACAATCCTAGACATTTCAACCTGTAAGAGGCTTATTGTCACTTAAGCACGCAATGCAGAGAACTGCTAGGAGGTTAAGTCTTACCAAGGAATGTAGTCTTGACTTCTATAGACAATTGGATACTGGAAGTATTTTTTTTAGTTTTATTTTTTATTTTTTTATTTGTGATCATTATATTTTTTTAATTTTTTATTTTAGTTTATTCAGTACAGTTTCTATCCTTTATTCCCATTCCAGCCCACCCACCCATCCCTCCCCTCCTCCCTCCCCTTTCCAACCCCCGTAGTTTTGTCCATGTGTCCTCTATATGTGTTCCTGTAAACCCTTCCCTTCTCCCCTGAAATTCCCTCCCCTCTCCCCTCTGGTCACTGACTACCTGTCCTCTATTTCAGTGTCTTTTGTTATATTTTACTTGGAAGTATTTTAAGTGAGAATTGTACAGCTTTGTGTTTGGAAAATCGTTTGGCAGTGGTGTAGAGGAATAATTAGAGGGAAAAAAAGTGATGTTAAAGTTGTGGGAAGAAGTAAACTATGTAATGAGGAATTTGAACAAGAAAGCATCTCAGTTTCTGACTCGACTGTTTAGGACTTGAATGTATCATTAATCAAACAAGGAGCAGGAACAGGAGAAAAAAGCTTTCAAAGAGAAGGTCCTTAATATATTGATTCTTATCAGTATTTATCAGTTAGCTGTTTAAAACATCATTTTGCACACAGGAATACAGTAGGATACAAGGACTGTGCCTTTGACTTTTTTCTTTTTTTAGCCTAGAAGGTGAGTAACATAATTTTAAATGTAAAATTTCAGAATAGATATTATAGGTTCCAAATGAGTGTTACAGGTTGTAAACCCTAAATATGTTCAGAGAATGAACAGATTACATTTACCTTAACAGGTAGGGAAATTGGTAAAGAGATTTCATAGATGAATAGAGGAAAAGGAGGCTGAGGAGATGGATGGGGTCCCATTACAGAAGCCTTGGATGTTGGGCAAAAGCAGGGTCCAAGGATAATTACAGCTCTTTGTCCAGAAAAGAGGCATCAGTAGGTTTGGCAAGATTAATCTAGCGATGTGTAGGTTGTATTGTGTGGAATTAGCTGGAAGCAGGAACACCATTTAAATTATTAAAATAACACAAGAGGAGACTTTTCTTTCAGGATTCAGAGGAACTCACTTTAATGGAGTAAAAGGAACTCACTTTAATGGACAGTGAATAATGTACTTTTGCCAATATGGTTACTCCATTTCTTCCCTCAGATAATTTTTCGATAGATATGTAGGGGCAATCTCATTTCCACGTGCATTTAGGAGAATTGAGAAGAGCTGTAGTATACATGTTTCGACAGGGTTGAAAAAATAATATAACTGTGACAGTTAAAAAGTGAAGATACCTTAGAGATCAGATTATTCAGAGCTTAATTTTACAAATAACATCCAGAGAGCCTTAAATACTTGTCAAAGATTAAAGATTGAATTAGAAGAAGAGGAGGTCTGGGAATAGAGTGAAAATATTCCCTGTCCAATCTTTGACTTTACCAATTTAAATCTGTGGAGAAAGCGATTGCAAATGAAGGAAAAAGAAAGCAGGGTGTGAGGACTTCCAAAGAATTTGAAATACTCAGCAGCAAAGGCTGAAATATGAAAAAATGAATAAATAGGAGTCTTTCTGGCTCTTGAGATCTAGATGAGTTTGCCCTTGGACCCCATCTGTATTGTAGTGCATTGTAGTGCAGGAATCTGTGTTGTGCAGGAATTCCACATGCTGCCTAAGACTCCCATAAATTGTCGTGGCCAGAAGGCGGGGGGCACTGCAGATAAAAGCTCATGTTCCCTTAACCCCCTTTGCCTCCTGGGCTTGAATTCCTCTCCTGTTATCTCTTCTGTTCTGAACTGATCTGGATGTAAGATTCATTTCTTTCTTTGTCCCCCTTCAAATGAACACAAATCCTCAAAAATATAAATGATCATGGTAGAATTTTTTGAAAAACTGAAGGCAGCAGGAGATCACATTTGGAAAACATCAAAGCACATAACTTAAAAATAGAACTTAGATATCAAAAATGAGCGTTTGTCCATGACAGAGTCTTTCCTATAAGTCAGCTGGGCAACTACTCAGCTAGCTGCCTGCCCAGCTGCCCAGCACTGAGGAACAAACAAGAGTCACACACAGTAACTATGCGATGCATTCAGCTTTTACTGAATGCAGGTTGACTCAAAGTGGAACACCAACATACATTAACATACTCACACTCTAACAATCCATGAGAAATGAAACATATACATACACACAGCAATCAATGGGGGATAATGAACCCGAGTCCCAGGGACTCAGTCTGCAGGTCCAGGAGACAGCATGGTGGGAGGGAGTCATCAGTGTCCTGCAAGGAAGAATCCCGGAGCCAGGTGGGCAGCAGTGCAGACGAAGTCCTCAGTCTAGCCAGGCAGAGCCTCTAGCAGCCAATGCCAAGGGAGATCAACGGGGCATAGGGCAGCGCTCTGGTGTGTGGAGCTCAGCTGTCCCAGCAGTGGTCTGGAGTCCGCCTCAGTTGTCCCTTAAAAGTGGTGGACTCCACCCTTCTTCTGGGTCTTTTGATAAATGTCGTGGCACTCTTGATGCCAAGGGGGGAATTTGCTCATGAGCCTATGGCTGGTACATGGCTGTTCTGCTTGACACCCCTGCTGTCAAGTGGGGAATTTCCCCAGGAGCCTATCCGTGGGTGGTCCCACTCTGCAGACGTGGCTGTTCTGATCAAGTGTGCAGATATCTTGGGTGGGTCTCCTTGCCAGATATGTGTAACGTGACTTAGGTAGTTTCCTTCTTGGACCAAAGTGTCATGACTGACTGACAGCCATTTTGGTTGATAGGAGTGACTCCACTTTGTTTTATATACTTTATGCTATCATGATGGACCAAAGCCAATTTTATTGGTACGGCTCTCTTCAATTTCTGCTCCTCTCTAGCTTCCTTTCCCACAGTGACAGGTATCGCGACCTTTCTTGGTTTCTTTGTTCCCCTTCCATCTGGCTTGCCTCTTTTTTCTTTTTCTCTCTGGCTCTCCACAACAGCAAGCATTCTGTGCCAGGCCTAAGCCTCCCCCTTTGAAGCCGGTTGTGACAGCTACACTGAGGCCCTAGTGAAGGCTGAGGACCGTGCCCTTCCTAGGCAGTGCTCTGCTGCTCCGTTGCCCCCCTCACTCCCATGCAGTGAAGTCAGTCATTCATTCAACAACATCAGGTGGCCATACTAGTGAATGTCCGTATTATACTAGGTACCATGCTAGGAAATGCAACATCATCAGGTGGACATGTTAGTGAATGTCCGTATTATACTAGGTAGCATGCTAGGAAATGCAACTACAGAATGAAAAAGGTTCTTGGTCTTAAAAAGAATAATAAAAAAAGATTTATAATTTTAAAGTGACTTTCAATTTAATTAACCAAAGAATTTTTATGTATTCAATAGCACAGGTTCAAACTTGAAGATAATGAATAAATAGAAATATTTTTTGCTCCTGAGATCTAGATGAATGTTCCTTGGACTCAGTATAGGAATTGAAAATGTTTTCTAAGGTTAATTGAATTTGGATTATTTAAGGTTTGTGACAATCCCATGGATTGGACATGAGCGGTGGTGTGGCTAATAATTACTCAAATTTCTCCCCCTTAACTTCTCAGAGCTAATTGCTATATTGCAGTCTTACCAATTCAATCGATAAGATTTCACATTGAAAAGAGAAATAGTTCAAAGAATGGTGTCTTGTTCTATTCCTTAACTCTTTCTTTGATTTTTTAAAGGGAAGTAAGACCCTGGTAGAGTCAAGAACTGTTTCACCGACCCAGGTGTACAAATGATGCGTTTCTGTGACATCCTGCACGGAGAACCTAAGCAGTGCAAACCCAGAAAAGTCAGAGCTTTTCTTGTTTTCATATTTTCTCAGCATTTTTTAAACATCACGATAAAGTTCAATTAAAAGTGAGATCATACTGGGCCCAGTATTTTATTTAGAAAAAGCCTCTTTCCACAGAGCTTATTTGAGAATTGACTGATCCGATCTGACACCTGAGCTACTGTATTGGGGAATTCCTTGATTTACTGAGTAGAGTCTTGTTTAATAAAATGCATTTACTCCTTGACATTTAAGAATCTCTCTACAGTGTCTAAATTTCAGATTTCAAGATTCAGCATGAGGCTATGACCTTTTGGGAGTAGAGCTTTCATGTATTAATGAGTGAACCCATGTCAGGCCATTAACTCTACACACACAATGTGTACAACTTCTGCGGCTGATTTTCATAAAGGAGAGTGATAGAGAAGGGGAAGTTAGAAATACTGAATTCTCACAATGAACCAGGATACATTTATATTTCATTTAAGAAAAATCTAACTTAAACTGTAAGGCTGGCTTTATTATTTCTATTTATAGCTAAAGTAATTGATATCTGGAGGTCACTAAGGTAGGAATGAAAAAGCGGGGGTTGCTTCCAAAGTCTGCTCATTTCAAAGTGCTCAGTGTCCACGTATGAAAATCTAGAGGCCAAGGTTCTCGCCTCATCAATGAGATTTAATTTCCCTGATTAGAGCTTTCTCATTTTTCAGGTGTAAACAATATATTATCTACTTATATTTAACAGGTCTGTGAAAGCTCGATCTCTCTCTCTCCCCCTTTCCCCCTCCCTCCCCCTTACCCCCCATCCCCATCTCTTATGACTTGCACTCACCCCACCATTTGTGGGCTCTCTCACCGAGAAGCACAGAACCATGCTAGTCTAGCAGCTACCAGGGCCCGTGGCAGACTGCATGGGCTCCAAAGACTAAGCATTGACATTAAGCAGAAACTCTGGACACTGTATTTTGTTTTGGCCTTGCTGAAGACACAGTTGGGCTTTTTCCATGGCAGGACAGAGGGAGATGGGAAATTGGAAAGACAGAGACAGCCGTACACACGAATAAACCATCTTGACACACCACCATCTCCCATGAAAAAGTGTTTGGAATACTTTCCTCGCAATCCTGTGGGAGAGACTGATTTCCACCGACAACATTTGGCTAACCAGCAGGAGCGAGAGGACCTGTGGCTTGTGAACACAACAAGGATGCCAGCTTGTCCAACATCTTCATCGTCTAGACTTCGCATATGCTGCCTCCCAAGACAGTGCCAGAGGGAGCTGGACTTTGCAAAATCCCTCTTCCCTGCATGAAGACTGTTTTGTTTTTGCTCTTGTCTTCCTTTAGCAGATAGGAGGACCCTCTGGGCCTGAGATAGGCAGGACTGAGCCCCTTCGACAGCAAGAAGCAGCTATAGAAAATGAGAGCTTTATCCATTTACCCTTGTAAGATTACAAGGTTCAAGGTCTTCAGCGGGGGATGTCATCATAGGCAGTTAGCTAACTATTAATAAGAAGGGGAACAAAGGAAATTAAACATTGAGTTTAATAAACCAGGGAGTATACACCCGTTTGCTTCACCAGGAAGCTACAGCTTCACACCCCAGGGGACCACAGTGGTGCTCCACCAAGGGGATTGCACTCCTCCTTTTTCTTCTGTTACTGGATTGTTGGGTGCCACGGGTGGGGGTGCTTGACCACAAGTCCTGTTAGTCTGACTAGAGGGTGGACCCATCAAAAAGCCCATGAAATCCTGACAAGTTCATTGGTCATTTAAAAAGCACCTGGTCTCTCCCAAACCCAAGCTAATATATCTGCTATAATCCCAGGGGAACAGAAAACCTCGCTCTCTGTCTATCTTCTGTCTGTCTGTCTGTCTGTCTCCCTCTCTCTCTCACTAGTGACCCAAACACACCCATTTGTTCAAGCACTCTCTCGCCTGGGCGCATGTGACTATGCGGGCGCAGCGGCTACCAGGGCAATGAGGCAGCCTGTGTGAGCTCTTAGGACTAAGCATCAACATTGAGCAGAAACCGTGGACACTGGCTTTTTGGTTTTGGCCTTGCTGAGGACATGTCGGACCTTTTCCACAGTGGGACAGAGGGAAATGGGGAATTGGAAGCACAGGGGCAGCCATCCACATGAATAAACCATCTTACAACCACAAAAAAGGGTCTGTGAGAAAAAATGAAATAATTTATGTAAAACTAGTCTTTCAAAGCAAAGAGGTGCCTTTTCTTGGCTTCTATGTGTATTACTTATCTTAAGTTCTTCCACACAAAGCCAATAATATCGTAAAATTTTATTTGAAATTAACTGTTGTAGAGTTCACGAAGCTGGTGGCTGGAGAGATGCTGCATTTCACAGAATATTTTTCTTTTTCAGTTACTGTAAGTTCAAAAAGAACTTGGAAATACTAAGTATTTTTTAATTTCCATTTCTTATGCTGCCTGTTCTTAGGCAAATGCCTTTCCTAAGGCTATCTGGATGCCAACAGGTTGATAATGAGTAGCTTAGAGTATAGCATTTACAGTTCACATAGCCACATTAGGAAGCATATGTATGAGGGGGAAGCCCCAAGACTGGAATTTACTTATAAAAATTGTGTATTCTTACATGGCCAGTCACCTTCAAAGTATTCTCCATTCGATGCAACACACCTATTGAAACATTTTTTCCACAGCTCAAAACAGTTTTTGAACTCGTTGATTTTGATGCCCTTTAGTGTTTCTGCTATTTTTTGTTTCACCTCTTCCACATGGGCAACATGTATCCCTTTGGGGACTTTTTTCAACCAGGAAAACAAAAGAAGTCTCTTGGGGCAAGATTGGGTGAATAGGGAAGGTGGGGCCATTTTTGGTCAAAAATTGCTGAACACTCAGCCCGGTGTGGGCAGGCGCACTTGTAAATCACCCATCGTGAAATGCACAAACTCGATGAAAGAGTCTTCAAGAGAATTTCGCTGGAGCTGAACACAGCCTCTCCCAATGCCAGCTGGTGCACTGATACAGATGGGTTCCTAGAACACTCACCTAGCGGGGGAAGCCTGTCCTGCAAGGGGCCTGCCCTCCAGAAGATAATTCTGATTTTGGGGGGGTTCCCTCACATATACATAATTTTAATGATTTTTTCAATTTTTTTTGTGGGGTAACATTTATGTTAAGCATTTGTAAAGAATAACATCCTAGCTTATGTCTTAAACTGTCTTTAAGTATAAAGTAGAAACACATTCAGTATACACTTTCTCCTCTCCAGCAAAGCAAATGATATCATCCGTGTCCTTTCATTTTGAAGCCAGAAATTATCACATGATTGAGATACAGTACTTTTTGACCCTGAAGTTTGCTTGCTTCATTTTCCCCCAACTATTACGATAGTTAACAGTCTGTTTTCCCTGAGTCTTATAACATCACTGTCACTTTAAGGTATCTGAAATATTCTTTAACAGCTATACAATCAGTCATAATTTTTCTTGGTTTCCTTTGGAACAACCCCTTATAATGCTAATAGCAACAGATGTTCATTTAGTCAATAAGCTTACATGCATGTATTAATAAATGTCTATATTATGGTCCTTTTTGTCCTTTTATTCTCTTCCTGTATGGTTTCCATGGTTTCTATAACTTACAATGTGAGACTCATCACACATTTTTTTCTTTTCCTAAAGTGAGAATGTCAGATTTGTACTCTTTGTACCAAATAAATGTTGACTAATGATTAAGTTAATTTTGAATTTCAGATATAAAACAAATCATTTTTAATATAAAAATGCTCCCTTCAAATATTGTGTATTTATCCTAAAATGATTTAATGTTTACCTAAGATTAAAAATTAATTGAGTGTCCTATATTTTTAATTGCTAAGTCTCTGCCCTATTAATAGTGACATTTTCCAATTCATAGGATATATATTTTTTTAATTTTGATTTTTTATGTGCCTGGCTCAGATGGCTTTCATCCCCCGTCATTGATTCTTTCCGAGATGATCATTTTTGCTTATTATTTTTGCCCTTTGGCTCACTCTGGGACAAAAATGGAAAAGATGAGAGTAATTTTCTCATTATCTGGAGGCCTACACTTAGCTGAATATTTGTTATTTTATTCACTTTTCAATTTAGCCCCACAAGTGGTGTGATTATACATTTATTTCCTCAAGAATAAATTTTTTAAAATCCTCAATAATTGTCTGTGTTGATACTTAGATTTGAGACATCTATCCATTTTTTAATCCTCCTTGGTAAATGAAAGTTTTGATAGCATTTTACTTTTACTTTCACTGATATATTCTGTGCTGAATTACTATAGGTGTCATTCTATGTTTGAAAATCAATATTGCTACTGTTCTTTAATTATATTTCTGCTATCTTGTCTTAGAAGTTTTCAAAACTCTAAATCATAGAGCAGTGGAAATTCATATTTGAACTTTACACATGGATACCATCCTTTTTGGAAGTTATATCTTATTATTTAAATGCCAAAAGAGTTTCTCCTTGAGATGTAAAATTTTATATCTTGGAATGTCATTTCAAATGCCACCCCCCATCACAATCATGAAATTAAAATTTTATATAAAATTGTCACTTTACTATCAAAGACCTAATTATAAGAATTTTTCACACAGAAATAAATCTCTTAAAAATATCAAAAGAAAAACTACTTAAATAAATAGTTTTTGCAGTTCTTCTTTGTTCATTGATCAATGTATTTAAATTGTTCTTTACAATAAGCAGAAGCAGCTCTATTGGATATGTTTAAAATTTGTACTTTTCAGTTGCTGGTGTTGAGGCCATTGATGGAGCAGGTGTAATGTTCTTACACCAAGATATTTGAGAAAGATTAAACCAAAAGAAAATAAAGTTTATTCTGAAACAAATGCTCTGAAACATTTATGTGAAATTACAAAAAATAAAAAGAAGTTTTGTCTTCATCATCTTCTTTAAAAATTGTGGGTTTTGCATTTAATTTTTGAAAAGGAAGGTCATTTTATTTTGCTCAGTTAAATTATGGGAAAGCTCTGGGAACCTGGAAAACCAAATGGAAGCTTCACTTGCCTGAGGAAGGTGTTGGAGAGCCGACCTCTTGGATGACTGTGAGCTCCATATGAAGTCAACTCCAGTGAAATGAAGGCCAGCAGGTCATGGGCTCAGCGAGAGCCTTCCTGCCAGTGAGGTCAAAGTCAGATGCCCAGGTTTCTGCGGCTGAGTAGCCACTCCCAGCAAGGGTGGGAGCTATCTGTGGGAGAAGTACCAAACGCTCAGTAAGATTGATACTACACTGCAGCTCGCTCTTCCAGTTTCCATTCATGCTCTGCTGTCTGTAGAGAGACAGAACTGTGTATTTCCTATTTTCCCCTCAGATTCACTTCCTGCGGAAATGAAAAAGAGGAAGGAAATGGGTCTTGTTCTTTGGTAAAAAGCTAAAAATTCTGACTCGGTCTGAACTTTTATAAATAACATCATATTAAATGTAGTCCCAGAATGACATTGAGATTTGACCTCCTTGGCCCTGCACTACTTTGAATTCTTTTTTCAGTTTTTCCCTTATTTTCTGTACTCCTGTTTTCAGTTGTCCCATTTTTGGAAGCATATTTGTCCCATAAAAATAGGAATGACTATCAACGTATCTGCCCACTCACTTATATTGACACGGGGTTCATGTTGCCCACAGGCACTGAAGGAGCAGTATTCGGGCACTCTGTGGAGACACCTCACATCAGAGCAGAACCTTCCCAAGACCTCAGGTAAGTCCTGGCTCTTACACCTACCTGCGTCAGTGTTCTCGTGACTGTTGATCATCCTTGATACGTAAAGAACTAAAACAGAGAGTGTGCTACAGACCTGTATAAAGAGTTGACATTTTCTGCTGCATGGTAGATAGTCAAGTATTAGATGGACAAGAAAATGCATGTTCTTATTCTAAAAATAAATAAGTTAAGCTTTGGGATTAAAAGATATTTTATATAATTTATTGTGGTGATCATTTTACTGTGTGTGTTTATATATATATATCATATTATTCACCTCAAACTAATATAATGTTATATGTGAGTAAAAATATGTTTTATGTAATTACTTTTGGATAGGTAAATTACATTCTAAAATGCATTTGATACATTTGAAATATAATAATATTGATATTTAATAAATAAATCAAACATTAAAATCATATTTAAAATAGAAGCAAAGTAGCAACCTAAGAGAGTCTTTGTACTGGAAACCACAATAAAAATAGTAAGCAAAAAATTCCATTTTATTTCATAAATAGCAAGTTCAGCCCTTCCCATTTTGATAGTGGGAAAAACTACTCAAAGGAAAATAGAAAAATAAAGATGAAAAATTTTAACACCAAAGCAAGTCACACTTTTAAAAGTGTGAAATTTGCGGTCCTTTCAAGGTTTTATGATAAAATTTCCTTAAAAAATCTGTTTCTCACTAGTAGAATAACCAGATTCAAACAAGCTAGTTAACAATAGCAGACAAGGTATTTTTTTCATAAGATAAACATAATTATTTACTCTAGGCAAAACCCCAAGAATTTAAAAGGGTTGAAAATTATGTGTAAATAGTATCTCATAGTGTGTTATAGTCTTGATGTATGACTCTCTCAGGAATTGAACATTTTGTGTAATTATTAATTTCACCCCATTTTTGTGTAATTGTTACTTTCACCCCTCTCTGCCTAAGAAAGCTGTATGCTCCCTTAGGATGGGATCCACTTCTTCCTTGCTCCCCTGTAAAGCTGTAGCAGCCAGCACTGCACCTCGCGTGTAAGAGTGTCGGATAAGTATCTGTTCATTTGGGTTACTGAAACGTAGAAAAACCGCATAGTGAGGACACTGCTAAGGGCATGTAATGCAAGAAATGTGGCCCCACTTGTGTTCATATTGTTGACATGTGTGACCAACACTGATTCTAATAGTTTTTGAACTGTGTATTGAAACAGATATTAGAAGTTAGTGATTCACGCAACAAAAATTTAAATTACGAAGATCAAAAGGAAATATTTTTTCCATCCATTGTATTTATTTTATTTTTATCACGTTTTTTATTGTTGTTCAAGCACAGTTACTCCATTTTACCCCCATCACTACCCCCACCCCAGCCATCCCTACTTCCCACCCTTGATTCTACCCCCCTTTGGTTTTGTCCATGTGTCCTTTATACATGTAAAGGAAACATTTTTACTCCTAGCATTTTAGTAATTATGTACTCATTTTATGATTTTTCCGTAGGAAAAGTGTATTTGCAAAAGTGTTATAAGAACCAACTGCTATTTTAATTACCTTCCTGACATGAATCAAAATTTGTAAGTTTGAATGTGGGTTAAATAATAGATAGTATGTAGTATTTCTAGTTTTTAATTTTCTAATTATTCATCAATTATTTAAACACTGAGCTAAGCTAGGCTTCTCTGCTGCTGCTGAAAGCAGGTTTGCAACCCTCAGGTGAGTGTCACGGATCTAAATTCCAGAACTGAAACAGAAGCACAACACAGTCGTGATGGGTTTATTCAATTATTTACTTGTGCACTGAAGATTACAGTCAGAATGTCTGAGATTTTTACAAGTTTTGTAGACAATTTTCCTTTCAGAGCAATAAGTAGTACTCTTAGCTGATACCTAATTCTCATCAACAAGGTGAATGGTTGGCCAAGTAAATAAAATGGGAATTTGAGGAGTAAGTAGCCACACTGCCTTCGATTTTATTTTTGTCAAAAATAAAAGGCTTTAGAAAGGAACATTCCAAAAGTTCACTGTAAAATATAGGTAATAGTTTGGTGTGGAAATGTAGTAGATTTCTTCAGTTTATTTATTCAACAGATGTTTGATGAGTACTTAGTATGTACAAAGTTCTGTACTAGTTTCCATGTTTATTTTAAACCTAAACATGTAGATTTTAAAAAAATTAATATAAGATGACATTGTTTTTCAAGAGGAACCTCTGCATTTTAAAAAGTTAAAAATGAATGCTGAATGGTCAAGAAGAAGATAGTGGCATATTTGCTTGAAATAACTCATATGTGAATGTTCTTCCTTTTTTATTTCTTAAGCTAATTTATAAGTAAGTTACTACAGTTCGATAGGGTCTCTGCACTCCATGCTGAGAAGTGATGAAATCCATTATTTAATGCCCATTGCCCAAGACTGTGTGAATCCAAGTTCCATGAACTGTTCCAAGAATAAGGCAAGCATGCTGACTTGGAATTAGTAAATGAGTTAATATTTCATGGTGTAATTGGCATCTTTTCATCATTTCCATTCCTGTATAAATATAATTTAAAACTGAAATGTTGAGGTTTGCAAGCTCCAAATTACTCTCTGGAAACATCGTGTTAATTCCACGTCATTTCTGCATTCAAGGAAAAGCTACCGTTTATTAAGTAGTTAAGAATTTTTCCCTGAGACATTTTGTCAATTAAAGGGTAAAATACTTTGCTGGTGTTTTTCTACCTATGAAAAAAAAATAATAATAAAGTAGAATCTTTCTCCTCTCCTCCCCTCACTTCTCCCTTCCCCCCCTCCTTTCTTCTTCCTTACCTTTTATTCTTTCATTCTATGTATGTTTTATATACTTATCTAGAGTTAGCATTAAATGAGCATTTTGAAAAGCTTGTTTAGCTTGCATACTTGGAAACACAGAAAAGCAACTGATCTAGAGATTAGTTTGCTCTGATTTGGAGGAAGAGGGCATAATGACATGTGCTAGTGAGCAGAAAAGAATGAAAATGGAGGAAACGAAACCAACGCAATTTGCATCTGTAAAAAGCTCATTGTATCCTCAAGTGATGACAGTGTGCTTTCTTATATGTTCAAGTCAGTTTGCATTGAATCTTTTTTTGTCTTACCACACTTTTCTGTCCAATTCTCCATTCATGCCATCGTTGAAACCTCAAATAATTCATGAGTGCCTGCTGTTTCTCTGGCACTGTGTTGCCAGAGAAATCTGTTAATTTACCAAGAACACATCATATGATACTTAAGTCCTACTTAAGTTTCTATTTAGTAATTGCATCTTGGGACTTCCTTTAAAAGAAGACTGAATTATTTTCTTAGAATGTTGAGAAATCTGCTAATACTTATGCCTCTCAGTTTCAAATTTGAGAATGGCACAACACCATCAAAACAAAATCTTATTGCCTCTTCGCTATGTAAACACCATAAAAGCAGTTATCACTTGGAAAAAACAGGCAGGGTGATACGAGTTCAACTTTAACCCCACTCTGCTGTATAATCTCTGGGTACTCGTTATGAAAAGTAGTCTGAAATTCATTGCTATGAATTTAATGCTTTCAGAATGGGCACTTTTATATTTTACAGTTTTATACTTCGAATAAATAAAATGGGAAATTATATTCTGAATTTTCTTCCAATTTTCTGTTGAATATTAGAGTCTATGATTTCTTTATTAATTTTTATATTTTGAATAGATGAAATGAAGTTATTCCTGCAGAGTCTGTTAAGAATCTAATGCTATTTTCTTCAGTATGGCTAGGTAATTTATTAAGCATCATTTATTAACATTTACTAAATAACCTGATAGTTCCCAATCCAAATGATATCTGCATTTGTCAGATTACTTCTGATGCTTTGTTTTGGAGTCTATTTTGTTCCATTGACCCAATTTTAATTTCTAATTTTAGTATCATTTTAATTAAAATTACTTTATTAAGTTCTAATTTTAAAAGAAAAATTTCCCACTTTACCTTTATTTTTTAAATCTGTTAATTGCCATACATATATTTTATCCCCAAATATTTTGACATAGTGTTTTAACTTTCAAGAGATTCCACTGAGATCCTGACTGGAGTTTCATACATATTTTTATTACTTTTTGAAATACTGGAAGTTTCATGACATGATGTATGTATGAGTTTATTTTTACCCAAGAATATCTCAAATTTTTTAATTTTGAGGTAAAGAATATCAGGTGTATTTTTCATATATCCTTCTCCCTGAAATGATTATAAAATACAGACATTAAATAATATAATATTTATATTAATATAATACTTTAGCAACATGAATTATATACTTTAAAAGTATCCCTTGTCCTGATCAGTGTGGCTCAGTCGGTTGGGCATCGTCCCACAGAGCGAAAGGTTGCCAGTTCTGTTCCCGGTCAGGGCACATGCCTGGGTGCAGTTCGATTCCCAGTTCAGGGCATCTAAAAAAGGCAACCAATGATGTTTCTCTCTCACACATCAATGTTTCTCTCCCTCCCTTTCTCCCTCCTTCTCCTGTCTCTAAAAATAAATAAATAAAATCTTTTTTAAAAAGCATCCCTCCATGCAATTAATATTCTCTATAGTTTTCTTCTGATATTTCTGTTTATATGCTGAATCAGTTTCAACACTAAATGGCTAACATTTTTTTTAACTCACAATGTCTGTAGGATTAAGAAACTCAAAAGATCTTTATCGGCTTTGCTGATCAAAGGAAACTAGTGGCAAAGGACAGAGTGTAGTGAATAGGAAGTAGGGAAGTAGGCCAAGGAATGGGACAGGAGAGAAAATGACATTAATATCTCAAAATACTATTCCACCACATACTTATTTCCCTAGTGCTTTAAAAAAATTTCTTACAAATCCTATAAGAAAACATTAAAATTGTCGATTTAGAAATGATAAAACCGAGGCTTATTGCTGCTAAGTAATTCCCCTGAACCCGGGTCGAGCCAGCTCTCTGCTTTTACCGCCTCTTTGGGGAAGAATCCTCTAAGTCAGTTGGCAACGTGCTATATTCTGTGGCCACAGTGGCAACAGACACCTGAGTGTGGTGAACACTTTCTAATTAAAGAATTAATAAAGATGAGAATGGAAAAACGCAAGAGTCCTGAAATCCTTTATGTATTTTAATTCTCTAATCCCAAATGTAAAACATGGTCGAAATATGGTACAAAAAATGTGCACATTTAATATGGATATTTTACTATTAAATGCATCAGTAATCACTGCAACCCCTTACTCTCAGAAACAAAATAACTCATATCAATCATTTGATAAAGTAACTGTGCTTTTCCTCCCACTTACAATATCACTGAGTTGCATTTCCATGAATGTCAGATTCATAATTTGTTGTAGGACTTTAATCCATTTTAATTAAGTTTTAACTGACATCAATTTTTATGGCTCAATCATATCCAAACTTTAAAGAATTACATTTTGTTCTATGGATAATGAGCAAATGGAAATAGTAGTGTTCACAAATACACTATTCGAGGTAGTGCAGATTTGGAGGTGTATCTGGAGCAATTAATTACAAATATATATTTTAATATTCAGATTTTTAAATTTGATACTGTGTCAAAGAATAAGAATTATGAATGAAAAAATTATGAGTGATTTTTAAGCTTTCAAATATTGTGCAAAAATGTGTGGGTTTTGTTTTAAAAACAACAAAATAGTTTTCTTTAAAATATTTATTTTCAAAAACTTACATACCCTCACTCCCACTAGGGATTTTATGAAGATATCCAAGAGGCACATGGAGATGAAAGTTTCAAAGTTGGTTTTGTGAGTGGGGGAAAAAAAGTGATTTGAACGTGCCCAAATTGCCATTTTCCTAAATGCTGGTTCGAGTCCTTGAATATCACCTTCAACATCATTACTGAGAGACCCGATCAAACTGTTTAATGTGGTTCTCTCTGCAAAGCAACATTGGGTCTTTTGCCTCTGAGTGATGGTGAATGTGACCCTGAGGGGACTCCTGTCCTGAATTCCTGTGGCAGAGGGGAGCCCCAGCCACTGCAGCCCCAGAACAGAGCGCTTACCCAAAAAGACCAATTCAGGGATCAAACCTCTTCTCACACACACTAGTGCGTTTTACTGCTGTATTCTGTTGTCTTTGTTCTGCTTTCTTTGGTTCTACTCTCTAGTTGTATACTTGAAGATCATTTGGAACTGTCTCCCAGCTGCCTTTTTTTGCACACACAACTATCTTAAACACTTTGTTTCTCAAAATGTATGTAGTTAACCTTTAATCACACTTGTACTGGTGTATCAGCCTTCATTTAATTTTTCTCCCTCAGACTAATGTCATTTATTCTGTGGACATTATCCTCAAACAGAAGTCAGTTGATGGAGGAAACATCTTCTTTCTTTATTTTCTAGAAGCTTGAAGAGTACTTTGAAAATTTTCAAGCTTACAGAATTTTTACTATGCAGGCTTGACAGTTCACAGATTTCATGATTTTCATTGACGCTCTCTCGTCTTCACAAGACAGGGGGGACTCTTTATTGATGCTCCCACACTCAGTCTGGAAACTTATTTTCTTAAAACTCCATCATTACTATGAAAATGTATAAAAGCTTTAAACAAGTAAACTTATGATGACCTACTTTTCATGTGCATTGTAAAGGGAAACATCATAAGAAACTTAGTGAATCATTATGTAAATAAGAGTTAATAATTTTTGCCAACAAATAGTTTTATATAAAGAGCCAAAAAATAAATAATCAAAAATCATTTTAAACATCATTTTGGGTCCCCCCCTTTTTTTCGGAAAATGACAAGGATTTTTATTTATTCCTACCTGCTTCTTTGTTTTTAGCTGACTGATTTTATCTTTTAGTTCATCGTCATTTATTTTTATTTTTACTGTTATGGATTGTTTTGTTTTTCTTTTAGGCTGGAGTCACCCACCAGGTCCTTGATAATGGAAGCTCCTCGAGGGGTCCAGGTGCGAGCGGCTGCGGGAGACTTCAAGGCTACCTGCAGGAAGGAGCTCCACCTGCAGTCTACAGAGGGGGAGGTGAGTTCCCAGGGGCGGACGGTAAGCATCCTCCCTCTCAAAGTGTATGCACACGGTTCCAGGCGAGACACGGAGAACTGCTCCCTAAGAGAGCTTAAATGTGAATGAACATATTACTATTTCTTCTTGAATATGAAAATGAGTAAGCCTAATGTTATTTACTTAAGTCAAAGCTCTATTTATTTTCTGCTGAAAGATATTCATGAGGAGTGGGGCAGTTTAATAAATAGCAAGATAATATCAAGAATAAATTAATCTTTGATTTTTCAAAATTCGATATCATTCTTCAAAACATTCTTCCAAAAATTACCTTGGATGTTTGGTTCCACAAAAACAGTGCCTATATTTTTAAAAGAAACAAAAGGTTCTTTTACTCTTTAGCCCTATTGTTATTTCCTGGATAAGCGTTTTCTCCCATTCACTTTATTTCCCTCAAGAATCTCCTTTAAGTCTGTTGTCATTCCTTTCAAAATCAAGAATCTTTTGTCTTTGGTCATCCTCTCTTGCATGCTAATGCAACAGATACACATTTAGTTCATTTCCTTTTCTTGCTGTATACATTGTGATTGTTGTGTCTGTAGAGTCACATTTTTGTCCATTCTGAAAATTACTTAGTAGATGTCTTCACATATTTCCTCCCCCCACTTTGTCTGTGGCCTTTTTCTAGAACTCTGTAGAAACGCTCTACTGTTCATTGGCCCTCCAGATCCCTTCACTTCTCCTTACTTTCTATTTCTTTGTCTCCCTGTGCCTCACTCTGCTTATTTATCCCCATCTACATGCCCAGAGTCCTCTTCAGTATCTAATTTCATATTTAACACCTACACTGAGCTTTTAGTTTTGGTAATTATGTTGTTCAGTTCTAGGGTTCTCCTCTGTTGCTTTTTCAAATCTGCCTGGTCATCTTGGCAGTTATGCTTTTTTTTTTGCTTGTTTGTTTTTAATTCTACCTTAATTATTTCAAAGCCTTATACATAATGCATATTCTATTCTGTAGACTTTTATTTTAATTCTCAAAGTCCTTGAAGTTCTAATTTTTTTTTTTGCTGTTTGTACCAATTAATTCCTTGAGTATTTTCTTCCCTCATGTGCTTATTTGTTTTTTATTATGAGCTTACAAAGTTTAAATTCAGGAAAAAAGAATGGAAGGCTAGTTTAAGAGATATTCTGGAGCATTTTATTCCTCTTCGGAGGTTAAAGATGAGAACATAAACTAGTACAATCAAAGGGAGACATTTTGTTTTTACTTTTTTGCCATTATCTCAGTTGTTGATTCAAGATAAATTTTAATTATATACTCTGATCATTTTTATAAGCAAAGTCATGTTCAGGACCACATTAGCATCTTACTGGATATTAAAACCTAAATGATCTATAAATATGCTTTAGAATATTTAAAATATATATCCATATTACCTTTTAGAGTGTCTTTCCACTACTGTTACAGACTACATATAATAATTTGCCTTCCATAGCAAGACAAAATCCTTTCTGAATATTTCACATCCTTTTTAATGAGTTGCTTTTATCATGCTAATGAGTTCATTCAAATTATTCATAGTGAATTATCTCATAATAAATATTGGTGCTTATTAATCTCTGTTCTGCTCCTACGTGTGCACCACTTTACTGCTGTTCTTTTATTCGAAGTATCAGCAGATTCCTTGGATTCAATTAGAGGCTGTCATTTCATTGTGAATTGAGGATTATGCTATAAATAAATCATATCCAGAGGTTTTCAGCTAGGGTCATTTTTATAGTAATAAAACAAATATATAGAAAAGCACAACATTTTATATTTGAATAAACAACATGTAATTTTCCAATGAAGAAACTTGAAATGATATAAAATCTTTCTCTTTGTTTCATGGAATGCCACAGAAAGGCAGATTGATCATTTACTAAACAATATAGAAAGATGTCAAATGTACCTTTAGATAGGTTTTAAACTAGTTAAAGTCAGACCAGGCTTAGCATTGAGGTAACTGAAATAATGAACAAAATGTGTGAGAATGAAATTGCACACAAAATTTCGTACTGCAGAAGATTCAGTTTTTGACATAATGTTGCAAGGAATTTCAAATTCAGCTCTGAAAACCACACAAATCATAATTTTAAGAAGGACACTGAAAGCGTTACAATAGCATATGCAAAGCAATAATGTAATAGCGTATGCAAGGTCACAGAGGAAGAAGAAAACAATTTTTATTTTGCAAAGTGATTAAGATTTTTTCTTATAGTGATAGGTCCAATTTCAACCCGTAAGAATGGGCTCTGTGAATTCTTAGTGACAAGAAGACAATGGGCCATGAGTTACAACCTCAGAGGTATAATTTTGAATACCAAGGAGAGTTTCAAAACAAGTGGATAATACGGCTTGTAGGACAACATAGAATAGAAATATCAATTTTAGAGGCTGGAAAGTAAACAGTATTATAGTAACTGCTTCAGCAGACAGAAAGAGCTATAAGCAAGCCCATCCACACTGCAGTAGCCTGGAGAAGCTGAGCAATGTTGGGTTGGAAAGAATCAATGTGTATCAGCCCTTTTTACCTGGTCACATTTTCTGTATCAAGCCAAGAAAATATCTTCTCTTTTTAATAACCCTGTTCATTTTAATTTATCCATTAATATAATCTACCTCCCTTATGTGGTTGAAGCTACAGTTTTGATACAGAAGTTGATGGAATTAAGTGTTGTCATAGAACTAAATATTGTTAAATTGCCCCTGAATGGATAAAAGAGCCAGAGGGCAGTGCTCTAGCTAAGCTCCAGTGGGCCATACAGCATGAGGTTCAAGGCTAATGCCCATTGATGAGGTCTCTACATCTGTGCTTGCTTTCCAAGGCTCCCACCTGCTTGCCCTACCTGTATCAAAACAGCTACTCTCTACATTTATTCCCTCAGGCCACACCAACAGAAAGACAATTAGTTCCAAACCATAAAACCCAGTGACTCAGCATGGTGTCAGCAAGCCTCTGCAAACCACCAGGGCTAACCAGCCACATTTATTTCTGTGCTTACTAATAGTGAACCATTCACAGTATCTTCAGTATCTCGCAGTCATTTGGTCAATCCCACACGAGCCTCCTTATCCACATGTTGTTTTGCTTTCCACACCCCACTGTGTCTCAAGGTTTTTCGGGCAAAACACCAGCATCTAACACTTCTTCAAGGAACTCACCTCTAAGTATGCACACCTAAACCCCACAGTCCCAGACCTTGCACATGTACTAATTTTGGAACATAAGGGTGTCTGCTCTGCAAGCATGCCAGCTCCTAAAAAGAAGTGGAAAAAGGGGCGTGAACTCTGCAAGGCTGGTTTCTCTCTCAAACTCAAACCCTCAGACTCAGTAAGAAGAGACATCCCTGCCCCCAGCCCCCACCGTGGAGAAATGCACGGAAGAACCTGGAGTGTGTAACAATGAGTTACAGTCACTGATGTCCCTCAAAATGGAAACGGAGTTGGAAGAAATGAGGCCCAGCATCTATGCCCAAAAATGTATTATTTTCTTTTGCTGGTTTTGTGCGTTTCTAATTTTTAAGTCAGTAAAAAACAAATCTTCTTAAAATAATTAGAAGACCTTTTTTTACTTTACTTTCCTCTCACTTAACCCAAGAATAAAGATGCATTCTTAACTTTGAATACTGTTGGTCAAGGTAATCACTCATTTATTTTATAATCTATTCATTTGTTCAACAACTGTTTGTCTTAAGTGGACACTGTATGTGCAGGGTCAAACACTGTGGAGTTGTAAATCTTTTTAGGTGTGATTCTATCTTCAATGAAAAATAAGATATATATAACTATAAAATAATATATCAGATATTAGCAAAATAAGATATTAGTAACAATAAAGTGCTACAGGAGAACCAAATAAAGTCTTTCTCTCATGGAGTGTCAGGGAAAGGTGATGGAGGACAAAGCTGATGAAAGGACTTGGGTGGAGGGTGACATTTGTACCCAGAGTGGAGGGACATGTCCAAGGGGAAGGGGGAGCATTATCTCACACAGCATGTACTGCCACAGTTCTGTGAATTGTCCTGTAACCACGAACCAAAGGCAGATTCTGCCCTTGTAGATCTTATTTTTATGTAAGAGAAGCACAATAAATGAACAAATACAATAAATGTTAGGAAGGAATGGTTACTATAAAGAAAAGTGAAACTGTCGAGGAGAAATTAATGAATGGATTAGTGTTATTTTAGTAGGAGGAGTAGGGAAGTCCTTTTTTGAGAAGGTAACCATATAGCAGACACTCAAACAAACATGCTCGCATCCAGATTAATCTAAATTATGCATGACCATAGTCTATGAATCCTTTTTATGGCTCATTTGCACAGGCAGTTAGTTATTGTGTTTCAAAATTTTAAAGTATGAAAGAGGCTAACAGTGGAAATCTCCCTCCACTCCTATTCTCTAGCCACCTAGTGGCTATATGAATCATATATTCATATATATAATTGGGGGTAGATAGTATATATATATATATATCTGTATATATGCAGATATATATATATCTGCAGGGAAGTATTTCAAGCTAAAGAAATAGGAACTAAAAACGCCCTGAGGTGAGCATTCGTTTGGGATACTTGAGGAAATGTAAGAGCCAGAGTAAGAAGAATTATAGGTAGTGGTGTTAGAGAGACAGGTCATGTAGGGTTGGTCGGTCACAGAAAGGAATCGAGACTCAGGTTAAGTGTAGTGGAGATTGTTAGGGAATTTTGAGCACTGGGGTGATGTGATTTGATTTGCATTTCTTAAAAGTTTACTCTAGTGATATGTACAATAGACTGTAGGAGAATAATAATGGCAGCTGGGTGGGCCAGTTAGGCAGCTATTTCAAGAGTCCTAGTACAAAATGAATAAAACTTGGATGAGGATGAATATGTAGAAATGGTGTATTCTCTGATTCTCCTGTCAATTTAAAGATGTCTTTAGGCAGTAATTTACTACATAACAATATAATAAGGGAAAGACTACAGAGAAGTTTTTGGTTTTGTGTTTGTAGTTGATTTTTTGGTTTTTGTTTTTGCTTCTGTTTTCTCAGTCAAGTTCATGATCCACTTTGTCTTTTTTGGATCTTTCCCCATGCATGTCAAAACCTTGTGATCACTGACTGCCCCTAACAGTGTTAAGGCCATGATTTGGAATAAATGAAGTAATCTTGCAAGTTAAAAGATACAGCAAGGTAGGTGTTGAGTACAAGTAATATGTTTCATGGAGACTTCGAATCTGATTATGTCAACTATCTGTTGTTAATCCTGCAGATTACCTACTCAGTACATCTTTTAGACAGTCTGTCAACGTGATTTTGTGAGTATTTTTAAAAACTAGGCTAGAGTCATCTTTTATTAATTTCCCATCCGGGAATGTCATATCCATGAAGTTCCTCCCCTCCCCACACAGCCCACTATTACAGGTATGCGGAAGCTTCGCTTGGGGGTCCACAACTGTAGAAACTTGGAAGTTCCTTGTATATTTTTTAAACTAGGCATAATTAAGAAGTTAAAATGAGATACTGTGCCAAAACCATGAATTTTCTGTGGTATTTGAATAACTGGGTTGGCTTCTCAAGCAGCTTGTACAATATTGCTTTTTCAGATCGAGGACTTTCCATCAGAATTCACCATGTCTCAAAGGAGAAGATAGCTGTAGTGCTTTTGGGCTGTACCGTAGGACTGTAATTTGTTTGTTCAACAAAGCATGGCAGCTAAACCAATAGAATTATTTGTTGTGTAGTCTTTCTTATTAGGCCATGTTGTAAAGCTCTGAGGACTGGAGAATGCTCAAACGAATTAAAATGCAACTTTTCCCCCTAGATATTTTTGAACGCGGACACAATTCGGCTGGGAAATCTGCCGACCGGCTCTTTCTCATCTTCACCCAGCTCTTCAAACGCCCGACAGACGGTGTACGAGTTGTGCGTGTGCCCCAACGGCAAACTCTACCTTTCTCCAGCAGGGGTGGGCTCCACCTGTCAGTCCAGCAGCAACATCTGCTTGTGGAGCTGAAGGGACTGATTCCTCCTCACACCACAATAGCCTTTGTTCCCGTCTGTCTGCTTCACAGTTCTGCTCGGTTTCCCTTGTGATCAGTCCAGAGCTTCTTCAAATGGTCCACAGAGCGACTTCTTCCAGCGTAAGCAGGGATCTGCCTCCACTTTCTCTTGTGATTATACCGTACTGCTCGACACAGAGAGTGTGGGTGTCGGGACAGTGTCTCACCTTCAGCAGGAAAACTGGATCAGAACTTTCGCTCAAAAGGGAGAATAACATAGGTGCCTTTGCTACATGAAGTGAAGCACACAGTTTTAGATTTTTGCAGGACCTGGATATGAACTGCACATATATCCATTGCATAGATGATATTCCCAGTATCCAATGGCAAGATGAAATGCTTAATTAACCCTGTAAGAAAACTAATACTACAGTCCGAAAGCACAATTTTCCACTCATCTTTTTGGATGTAAACGTTTTTTTCCCCGAATTTTAAAATCTTAAAGCATTATGTAATGCTTGCTTTACTAAAAATTTAAACTCAATACATGATTTTTAACAAAACAAAACAAGATAGAATCCCACTCTGAATTTTATTTGTTTCTTTAAAATCCATGTGTTGTTACTCTTTGTCTACTAAGTCTAGAATTTTGTACACTAGGAAATTTTGAAAGCACTCAGCAATATAATCTTTACAGAATTAACAAGACGCCATTATCCTGTCATTTGTCGGATCTGAATGGCCTTATGTAGCATTTACTTGGCTATTGCATGTGACGTATTTACTTTTAACAAAACATCTGATTTATTGCAACATAAGATAGGATTAAGAGGGGAATACAGGTGGTGTGGAATCCACGTGCTATTTGTTACTCCTAGGTTCTAATAGTACAATATCGGTTTGCTTCATTCACTTAATACTTGACTCTGACTGCTAAAATTTAAGCATCCTCTCAATAAATAAGTACTAGTGTGATGCATTAATGCTGAGAATGGATTCACTTTCCATTGGAATATCATCTTCAGAATTATATCAATGTATTTGTATTGGAGATTAAACTTTAGGGACAGTAGAAATTAAATTCAAAATTCATGCTCAAAGTAAAAAAAATACAAATGTTAACAAATGTTGAAAATGTGTTTACTCCATTAGACTCATATTTTAAGGAATTTGTTTTCTTTCAACTCTTAGTATTTAGTTACTTTTCTCAGACTGTTAAGCTACCCTACTACCAGAAATCACAGTTCTTTCCATTCTCCACTACTTATTTTTGTAAATTAACTTCTAATAAATAATCCAGAATACTATAGACATGTTTATCACAGCACTCCTTAACTCAAATTTTTTTTTGAAATTTACAGAATCCGAGAATGTAAAATTGCATTAAACATTTTCTGTTATGGGAAAATGACTTGATTACCGTAAGGTAAGTCCTTAATTTTCACACGTTAGTCCACCTTGCCCGGCCCTCCGGCGCACACTGTTACAGGTCCCTGGAAGCTTCATTCTGGGGCCCATGACTATGGGCACTTTGGAGTTCAGGTCTCTGCAGCCCAGAGTGAAGTGAGAGATTGGAACCTATTCAAGCTATTTGGGTAGCGGAATAAGGAAAATTGGGTAATGTCAACAACAGAGTGAACCATTTGGCCAGAATTATTTTGTTTGGATAATCCATCATATCAAATAATTGAAAAAGCCCCATTTCATTAAATGCATTCTGTACTTAGCAGAAGAGTCAGAAAGCCAGTGCCCTTTGATTCCTTTTAATGTGGAACTTGACTTGTGTTTGGGCTTATTATATAAAACTTTGAATCAGTATCAGAGTAAAAACTAAGATATGCAGTTGCTTAAAAGTCATATCATAACACAAGAGTTCAATTTATTTAAGTCACAACATTAGAATTTAACCTGAGAAATTTGTGCACTGTTTTTTGCAAAATACTAATAGAAAGTACAACATAAGAAATTTTGAGAAATTATGGATGCTAATTGCTCTTGTGGACGTTTTAGGGAAACATTCATTTGAATCATAATTAAAATTCAAAACATCTCTAAATTTAAAGCATTAGAAAGTTTCTTAATCAAATGGGACCTTTTTTTTTTTGATTAGTGATTAGCTGTGTTTCTAATCTCAGCTCTGTCTTCTACTAATCAGTGAGCTGATTTAGGCAGTCTGGGAATATCTCCAAGCTTCAGTTTACTCTACTTTGCAACAAAAGTATTGAACCAAATGTCTCTTGAGACCCCTTTCAGCTCTAACATGTTCTAATTCCAAAAGCAAATATCATAAGAGGTGGAAGGGGCCACTGAAAATGTAAATTATGTGGCATAAGAGGAGAAAAGATGAAAAGAGTGAGGAGACAGAGACGTATAAAAACCAAGTCTAGTGAGGGCTGTCAAATTTTGAATTCAAATATATTGAAATGTCTTAGAAACAATTAAAAAGAAATATGTGTTAAAAGATTGAGAGTGTATCTAAATGATGTAAAAATAGCTGTTGAATTTAGTAAAAAAAAATTGTGATACAGATGGCTTTCCTATCCAACACTAAATAAGTGGTTTAAATTACTTGACTGGCTGCTTTAGATTCCTTAGCATCTAAGTATAGCCTTGGAAGTCAAGCTTCTATTGAAAACATAGAGAAGATTGCTTCTAAAAGTCTTTAAATTTCTTATAAAAGTTTAGATTTTTTCTTAATACAGCGATCCTTTAATTGCAGACTACCCAAGCAGACTCATTATCTGTTTTAACAGTACCATTTTTACATCACAACATATATAAATATAATGCAGTTTATGTAGATGCAAATTTCACATTTCCTAAATCAAACTCAGAAAAAAATGATTCTTTAAGTGTAGTACATGAACCCTAAACTTTGCATTCATTTTAGCTGGAGAAGGCAGGAATGGGGAAGGGAAAAATGCAGGCCCGCAAGATAGGAAGATAGAAGAGAATTAACTATTCTTAGCATTTAAATCCTTGGGTGGGAATGAATAAACTGAGATGCATTTGAGTTCAGTTGATGGGGTTAAAAGGAGAGAAGCAAAGATGGCAAATACTGTATTCATTCAGAATATTTCAGTAAGATACTTCTAAAAATATACACTTCCAAATTTCATTTTTTTCCCTCAATGTCTCTAAAATTTCTACCTTGTACTTCTTTGTCCTGTTTATTTTCTTGTTTTATTATGAACCATAAGCTTTATAACCTGGTACACAATTACATAACAACAGATTTAAGATAATGCTTCAAATTTTACATTAACCAGAAAATGCTTTAGGTTTTACATTAACCACAAAATCTCAGACTTTAGTTACCCAAATCTCTGAAAATTGAGCCAGGAGTCCTAAGCGACTGCCACTTCTGCCCCTACCTACTCACGTGACCTAAAGAAATATAATTAATTATCTTGGGCAGAGCTTACTTATCTCTGAGAGGTGTACATCAAATTAGAAGATCTTTTGGTTACTTTCATTTCTACTAAATTTCACTGGTTCACTTAAGACTCCGCAGTCTTGAGTTCAGTAGCCCAGTCTGAGCTAGCATTATTAATCTTCTGTATCTTAACATGTTGCTTATAAATGTTGGAATGCGAAGTTTTCCAGCCTCCCACCCCCTACTCCTTTTTCTGTACTCCCTGTCTGGCTCTTTCCATTTGAACATTAATGTCCCTTTTAGAAAATAATACTTTGTTGGCAGCCTTCAGTAATTTGGTTGGCATTAAAAAGGAAAAGAATGTATCTGGATATTATTAAAAATGACTACTTAAGAAATTAGTAGAAATATTTACTAAATATTAATGCTCTGTTGATCGTTCTATTATTATTTATTCCATCAAATGAAAAAGCATTGGGTTTTTTTTTAAAGAAAAGGTAATTTGATTACAAAGGTCAGTGGCTGAATTTTTTGTAATATGTTATGCCATTCAAAATTCCTTTGTATTCTAGCATCAGAAATATTCAGTTGGATAGTGCCTCATTTTATAAAATTGGCATTCGACACAATAAAACTCCTAATAAATTATGCCATTGCTAAAATAATATCTCTGTATGAAGCAGCAATAGAGGGCTTGAGAGTGTTTCATGCATTTAAGTGACTAAATGTTATAGCAGATCATGTCAATATCAAAATACTAAATATTGTAGTTGAAGGTACTTAGTGGCCAGATTCTCTATACAGCCATGAAGCAAAATTCACATTTGAGTTTCATGTTAGTGAGGTATTGTCATCTTATTCTTCCAGTAGCTTTGGTCAAAGATACCTGGAGAAATTATTTTCTCTGTGTACTCTTGTATATTATAATAATGAATATGGCAAAGCATTGTTATGACAAAGTAATATTGTATTTTTATTCTTTTAAAATAATCATAAAATAATGAATGACCTTATTGAATACTTTTATTCACATTGTTCTATCATGCAGTTCATTAGCTGTTTAAATGTCAGAGACCAAAGACTGGGATTTCTATTACATTTACCCCTAAAACACTGCTGCTTCTACCAGTTTATTCAAGTGAATAGGAGGGCTTACAATTATAACGTGAAGTGGTAAACATCCTCCTTGCTATATTCTGAGCAGTAGATGATTAATTAATGCTTTTATTTTAGAAGAAAATCTTTCTTAGTGTAGTCCACTTATTTTTTATACATTCATAATAAAACCCTTCATACTCACAAAACCAGTATGTAAAGACTATATTCCCAGATGGGCCCAGTATGGATTTACTCAGCTGAGTTTACACTTTCCTTGCTTGCTAAAAAATTCTTTGGAGAATATAATTAATTTCAAATACTTTTAGAACCACAGGGCTATTTTTTATGTGTTGATTGAAGCGGTTCCAATCTTTGAGAAGTCGATGAAAAACATTAAAGGAAATGAGGTATAATGAACTGTGATTCTTTTTGTTCTTTGCAATCTTAATATCCCATTTGTTTGAATATTTATAAATAAAAGCCAAACAGGGTTAATGAAGTGCAAGGACATTCACTAACAATGGAGATGTGTAATTTTGAGTTTGAGCGTCTCGTTATTTATACAATTCTTTAAACCAGGTCCACTACTCATTTATTTTGTTTTGTAAATTTCATGTAAATGTGTTTCTTGTATATATATATATATATATGACAAATGGAACTATTTTCTTACACATACTATGCAATATGTTTGTAAAATTGCAATATTACCAAAACTACAAAAGCTGTGCTTTTGTACTCGATCTTGCTTTATTTATGTAAAAATCTATCTTTTTCTATTTAAACGGACTATCAGTTCCATAAACTGTAGATAACATATCTATTCAAAAATCAGTCTATTGTATCTTTTGTTTAGTTTGGGGTGGCGTGGGTTATATTCCTTTTGGGGGAAAATGCAGCAAGGTTTGGCAGTCGGAAACTTTTTTTTCCTCAGAAAATGAGACATTTGAAGCATGCAATGAGCTCATATAATTTAAGATCTCTCCTGTAATTCTTGTATTTTGTCCTAATTTTGGTGCTACTGTGATACCATGATTAAATGTGATAGTCAAAACAAAGAGAATCAAAACTCATATGCTATTATTTCATTTATTTTATTGAATAGTTTCTGGAGGAGGAAAATGAGTATTAGTAGTGAAGAGACATTTTTCAATTATGTGTTTTAAATATGCATTCTATTAAGATATATACTTTAAAAATTTAATTTATAAATTTATATTTGATAAAGATGCTTCTCTTATGAAAATCTGAAGATAAGTTCCTTTTACAGGTATGACCAATGAAACTAAGGGATTCAACTTGATTTAAAAGTCAGAGTCACCACATTTTATCAGATGATTAGCTAATGGTTTAACTATGATTTATTTTGGGGGTAACATTAGACAAATGCCATTTGCTCAACCATACCCCTCCACACATATATATCATCGCACATAAATACACATACCTGTTCAACCGTGCATTATCGGCATTGACTTATATGGTGTTGTTTTCTTCATGTCCTTGTTACTTTCAATAATCAAGAAGCAGCACGGTTCATGACTATGACTTGTACTTCATTACCTTTTGGAGCTAGAATTCCCAGTCCAGCATCTTACACATTTTGAGAATAACATTATTCTTCTAAGTTTCCAAATAAGCAACAGAATCCTCTGGAAGCTTATTTTTGTCACTATTACTGTTTTCTTTCTTTACTGCCCAAGTATCAACATATACTAAAGTAGATAATAGTGGGAAAAAAGCAAACAAAATCAGAATCATATGTACTTCTTACAAAAGCTATCAAATGTTAATTCTAAATAGAAAAAAATGAGGATATTTATTTTGGGATATCAGATATAATTTATATATAATATATAATATATATGACATATTATGATTTAATCTCCTACAAAGTTTGGGGTGGTTCCAATAAGCGACCAGACACACGCATACTTATTTCCAGCAGGCCCTCAGACCTTTTGCCAACCTTTGCAATGACTGCTTTTCGGTGAAGTCTTTTCTTTTATTAAGCACAAGTATTAGAGAGTGGGGGTGGGGGTGGGTATAAACCAGGTGATTCCAATGGAACATTATATTAGTGTTTCGAAGCGTTCGCTTATCACTGATAGAACAGAAAATGGCACTTATGTGAACTGCAAACGCTGTGGCTTCTTCTAATTGTCAGGTAGCTTACGCTCCTTTTGTCACATGACAAATTTTACAGGGAAGGCACATTTTCCTTACATTTTTATTTCCCTCAGTATGCAATAACACTTGCCATGAAAGTAAGATTAGTGGTAGTGGGGAAAGTTTGCTTTATAGTGTTCACTAGTGACTTTAAAAATCAAATATGCTCTGCAAGTAAAAATTATTCATCCTCAAGAAAAGAATTACTTGAAATTATTGAAAATTTAAATTATTGCCCTGATTTTTCATCAAAGAAGTACCATTGGTACTCAAAGGAGAAAGACTTTGTAATAAAAGAAAGATTTAATTGAACCTTACAAGTGTATATTAAACTTTTTCTCAGAACCGGTCAATTCACTCATTGTATTCCAGTAGTGGATATAAATTTTGAAACTAAAATGAATATATTGCCTTTGTTCAGAAAAATACTTGGTATCTTATACGTTATAGTTAAATATAAGATTAAATTACTTTTGTAGATATGATTTTAGTTGTTCTAGTCAGGTTTTTCAAGGTACTAATCACTTCTTTTTAATATATCACCTGTTTCCAGAAATAATACTAGATTTCTTACAATTCAGAGTATTGTAAACCAGAAGAAATATTGGAATTACATTAAAGGAAGTTCCTAGAGGAGAAAGAAGGAACTAAAAAGTTTATCACTAAAGTAAAGCTAGTTAATATGTTGAATATTAAAGGTACAGGCACTTTTCCTGAAAGTCAGATATGCAAAGGGAAGTGGAATAAGCTGCATTATTTGAGAAAACTAGCATACCACTTCATAATATATAAACATTTTTTGTTAAAACTAAAGTATTTATTGCTTAAATATTTATTTATGGATCAGTAAAAGAAAACAGTGCCTTAAAGTATAATTTTATTTAAAAATGATTTTATCTATTAACTTAATTATAAAAGATAAGATGTTAGAATTGCTTAGTAGGTTGCAATATATGAAAATCTCAACTGATACATAATTATAAACCATTAAAATATGAATAATCTAACTCGAATGTCTAAAACATAAGCATTTGAGAATTTGCCAGATATTTTTCAAATATATAGTATGCTTTATATGTAATGCATAGTTTCTCTTATTATGCAGTTTTATGTTTTATGTAATATCTATAGATGAATTTAGCAAGTAATGTAGGAGAGCAGCAATTTGGAAAATATTGCAGGTAAAATATCTTGGTAAAACTCTACAGCATTTAAACTTTAATAACATGAACTCGGTGTTTGCTTTCTATTTACAACTTGATGGCAGATTCTGAATTAATTGGAACAACATGAAGAAAGTTACCTGTTGTTCTCAAAATTAATTTAAAGAAATATAAAGCCAAAGAAAGACTTAGCCAAAAATCTAGAAAGATATTACACCTTTTTATTGGATCAATCTGATCACCCAATTAAATATTGTAGGTTATCACGAATTTATAACCAACACTGGCATTCCACTATGTTTTGAATAAATGGCACATTATATGAAGTCACTTTTAAATGTAATCTGAAAGCCCAGAGACAAATAAACTTAATAAGTTGTAACTTCAAAGAAAAACAATAATATAAAAATGTAAATTTAAGTAATATTAAAACTTCAAATCAAAATATTAAAAGAATTCATATACTTTCTTTTGCATTTTATTTTTTGATGTTTATAAAGTATTTTTACTGTGATCCATGATCTATTTTGAAGTATTACAATTCCCCTAAGTAAAATGGATTTTATTTTTGAAAAAGGGTATCAGTAAATTGTCAAAAAAAATCAGATTCTAACCCCTAAGTTGCTTTGAATGTAATTTAATAATCTGCATAAACCTAATCAAAGGAGTGGTTGAAACTTTATCTTTGATTGCCCATGGATTTCACCATGCAAGCCAACTCTAACCAACTGGAAAGGGCTACCAATATGAAATGTTGTACTGAGAATGATTGTAGAACTAAATGAAAGCTCCTCGGGAAGAGTGGCATGCCATTAGTTACAGCAAAGTTTCTGGAGTGGTTGGCTAATTCCAGTGCATCTAGCAGTGAGTTGATCTCAAGGACTTTCAACTCAATGATGGCGCTTAGTTTCCTGAATGATACAATAATGGGGTTAAATGCAATATATTTTAAAATCCATCAGTGTTTCCTTGTTCTTTAAAAATTTTAGTGTTTAATTCTATTGTATATAGAATTTTACTCTAAGGTAGAAGTATAACATATAGAGCAATTTACTGAAATGAAGGAATAAGGAATAAAGGTGGAAAGTCATGGTCCATTATGAAATTAAAAATATGTAATGGAATTATCTGAGTTATGTAATTATCTGAGCTCTGGATACCAGTTTTACTTGATGTCTACTGGTAACTGAAGTAACATGGGGTTAACCATATATTGTTACTTCTGTACTGAATTAACACAATTTATATTACTTTTTAAATTATTATCTCAACTCTCTTTTGGATGAAACGTAATTAGTCCCTGTTTTATAAATAAGAAAGTGGTGTTTGGAGAGCTTCAGTAAATCAATTTATTATGCTTTTTTATTAGATTTTAATGAATTCATTTGCTCCTTTACTTAATAAATGGTAGCAGCACCTCTATATGTCAGCCACTATTCCACTGTTCTAGTCACTCATAACAGACTGTGTTCAGCCAAGTGGAGGCCCTGACTCTTGGGAGCTTCTGGGCTGGCTGCGGAGTGCAGACCACTCATAATGTAAAAATAAGCAAATAAGATAATGTTGTAATATGAAAAGTTCTCTGAAGAGAACAAGAAATGAGATAGTGACAGGGTGAGTTTTCCTCGTGATAAACACTTTCGGAAGAAAATCTTACAATTTCAAGTCACAAAGGTTTACATTTGTGTAGTACATTTTCTGGTTTTGCACAGTAGGATGTGCAAAAAATATAGACATTTCTGCTGAGAATTAACATGTAAGTGTTACTTAAGAATTCATTTTGAGTTAAAGTCATTTTGTTAAGCGACCCAGGATAATTACCTGTTCATTTTCTGATCATAATCACAAGATTGAAAGATTTCCATTCCTGAAAATCAGGAAGTAGAAATAAAACTAATTCAACTGTTTTCCCCGCTTTATCTTTCTCTATTTTTGTTATTTATATTCAGAATGTTACTTCTCATTCAGCAATACATGGTTGTATACATGGTATATGGTTGTATTCTACTTTTCACGCTCCTAAGAGTTTAAGTGAAATTGATCTAACTGGATTAATGTAATTGTGTGATAATAGCAAAAACTGTTAAAAGTTGTTCCCAGTATAAAATAGTTATCGGAATAAACTATACAGGATGATATACCAGGTAAAGTAGAGCAGTATTTGAATGTGGTGGCTACTTTGTCTAAAATCTGTGCTTCTTCTTATACAGTGTAGCCACATATTTTTCAAACATAAGAAGCTGCAATGAAAATGTAAAGAAAATTGGCATTTTAGTCTGCAAAATTGTATTAAATTGTTCTGCTAGGGTGGGGAAATACGCTTAACTCACTCTGTGCAATGGCGGAACTTGACCTGAGTTATAGGGAAATGGGTTAGCTTTCGTCCCACTGTGCCTTTAAGTTCTGTAATTTTGTGCAAATGGACAGTCAGAGGGAGTTCAGATGACTACTTACCTCAGAACAGTGATCAGTCATTGTAAAACACAGTCCGTGTTCAAAGGTGGGAATACATTATAGGAACTATACATATTTTGAACATTAAAGGCAAATGAATTACCAAAAAATGTCAAGGATTAAAGGCAATTATTTTCACTAAAATGCATAATTTGCTTTTAACTCAAAGCCATTATTTGCAAATATGATGTCTTCTATGATGCTTTCAACAAATTGAATAATATCTAAGAGGCAGATGATACGCTTCCAAGTAATATCATTTCCACAGGCTTATCTTCTCATTGCATGGTGTCCGGATTAGTCTGGTTTTCATGACCTCAGTAAAGAATCATCTCAAAGACTGACAAACAGAAAGAAAACTAGAAGGCTGAGAGTTCAGTCATCCACTGTTTGAATGAGTTGGCATTTCTGAATCTGAAGATGTATTTAAGCTAATAATAATCTGGTACCTAAAAGTTTTCATTCAGTTCTCTGTATTTTTCCTCAAATACAATTATCAAATTAATTAAGTTAAAATTGGGATGCTTTTCTTTACCCAAGGAATCCAACAACATGCTCTTAACCCACGTTTACTATTTGCAAATACTAACAACCACAACAAAACAAAGCTGCTCTCTAAAATAAAATATTGGATGTTTCTAAATAGTTTT
This sequence comes from Trachops cirrhosus, assembly GCA_028533065.1. Classification (NCBI taxonomy): domain Eukaryota; kingdom Metazoa; phylum Chordata; class Mammalia; order Chiroptera; family Phyllostomidae; genus Trachops; species Trachops cirrhosus. Next base: position 72,548,454 of record CM052548.1, on the reverse strand, counting down.
GGTATAAATTTTAAGTAGAATTCCCTCAGTAATTGCTTAAGTATAGAAAATTCAATTAGTTACATCTTACTTTTATCCTGAACTAATAAAGATATGCTCTATTTTCATTTGAAAATTGGACCACCCATATGAACTCAAATGTATGGTTTTTTCACAGAAATTACTTCGTGAGTATTCAAAAATGTATAGGAAACTCTTTAGAATATAATTATGCTTATCCAAAGTTTACATGAGCTACGACACACACCCTTAGATTCCTTTGGGAAATTTAGAAGCGGTATATTAACTCTTCACAAAGATCAATGAAAGTCTATGAATTTCATGAGTACAAGCCTGGTTTGCAGAAAAACACATTGCCTATATTAAGCGTATGCTGGAATCATATCATATGTTTTTTCTTGGTTAGTGGTTTTGTTTTCCTTTTAACTTCCTATTTAAAAACCTTACACATTTTTTAAGCATGATACATTGTAAATTTATCAACATACAGGAGTACCTTTCAACAAACTGGAACTTTTGTATCTAAATAAAATCTTAATAATTGTCATATATTTTGGATGATAAAAGAATAAATTTTGACCACACAACTCGATTTTCTGAGACAATATAATTTTTATCTGTTTAGTTAATGTCCCTACATAATTTTAAGGTGTATAAGCATATCTTCCAAAAATATATAGTATAATTTTAAATGTCACTGTAGTTCAGTTATTGTTATAATAAAATTTACATTCTATTTACATTTATAAATAGTGTATTCCTTTTAGTAATATGTTTTATTGGGTTTATTAGAGAAATATATACATGTAATATATTGTAAAATTTTAAAATGTACATTACACTGAAATTTTAAAAGTAAATGTAAATAAAACTGTTTAGTACAAATTATAGTCAAATGTGAAACTTTGTCTCTCACATTAGGTAGAAAGCTTTTGCCATTGTAATAACATCATTTGTTTCAGGAAGAAAAATACTCCCTGGGAAAATAGTGGTAAGTAAATTATATTTTAAAGCATCAAAACATCTACCAAAGTGAATGCCAAATTGAAGTAGTCACTCAGATGGTCAACTGGTCCTTTGTTTCTTCTATAATTGTATGCCTTTTATTTTTCATAAGTGAGAATGATCTGCAAAAATGTACATATGCATTTTATTTTATTTTATTTTAATTTTCTTCAATTAATTTTTCTGTGAGGAACCAGCCTGCAGAAGAAGATAATATTTATTCACTTCTGACCAGATTGGGATGTCTCTTAATGCAAATATATAGTACATTGAATCAGTGTCCCCAAATGTATGTTTCATTGAACACTATTTCCACAAAATATAAACAAAAGTATGAAAAAACATCATATGGACAAAAAACAAAATTGAACAATAACAAAAAGACAAGACTGTATAAGAAGAGTCATACAAATTTCTTTACTCGTTATAAAGCCTTTAACGTGTATTGAATACCTTCAGGATGGAGATAGATTTTGCAGTGCCTCCCGGTTATTTAAGCAGAGAAACGTTTCCTTACAGAAAACATCACACTGAAGACTCTGAGCAACCGCAGCTGTAGATTGTCGCAGAGTATGTAATACTGCGGAGATGTTGCTTACATCAATCACTCACACTGTGCGAAAAAAAAAAAAATGCTCTCAAGCTACCAGTCCAGAGCATACTCACATAACTTAATATTTTTTAAATAAAAAACTTTCTTATTTACCCTAAGAATTTTCCATTTGTTTTATTTGCCCTGCCAGTTTAAATTCTGATTCTCTCATCTTACTGCCTTTTTGATAGTCATAAAGCCTTCTATGTCTGCTTGTAAATGTTTGACAGATGTTATGTATGACAAGTATATAAAATTATGTGTTACATAAAAATTGTTTTCAAACTGGATCATCATTTCCCTATTACCAGAGCTCAGCCTGTAACTGGGCTAAGGCTGTCGAAGTGGAGACTCGGGAGAAGTGTGACTTTTTTTACGTTTAGTAATAACATATAGAACCAGCAGGGCTATCTTCCCATTTTATTTCACGCTATACTTTCTTTATATATTTAAAATATTTTTTCAGAGCATCTTTTATTTTATTTTTCTTTCATTTAGCTCTTGAAAGGCTTTTGTTGCAGATATATAAGAATAAACATGCAGTCTTTGATAAAAATATTCTGTTAAGAAATTTGGCTCCAAAACTCACAGCAGCATCTTTGGCTCGGCACTAGGATGGAAACCCACAAAGCTCTCTGCACCCCTCTTCATCCTTTTACCCTCACATTTAGATGCAGCTTTCTTAAAAAAAAATGTTCTGTTAAAATGTAAATGAAGATAAACCCAACTTTGAAGATAAGGAGAGCCAGTAGTCAGATAATGTTACCCACTGCTTCAAATCTCTATGGCTATTTTTTTCATTATTTGTAAACATTAAAAATATGATCTTAATACTTCTAGACCATACCTCATGGAATCAGTGTCTGGTGCCCTTGCAGAAGGATACATATATGTTTCGTTTTAAAATAAGTTCCTATATTTTTATTTTATATTTTTAAATATTTGTATTTACTTTACTTTTAGAGAGAGGGGAAAGGAGGGAGAGAGGGAGAGAAACATCAATGCGGTTGCCTCTCTTACGCCCCCTACTTGGAACCTGGCCCACAACCCAGGCGTGCGCCCTGACAAGGAATCGAACAGGTGAGCCTTTCGTTCTCAGACCGGCACTCAATGCACTGGACCACACCAGTCAAGACTAATTTCCTGTATTTTTAAAAACCATTCACTTACCTTTGATGACATCCAAGAAGCACTACTTCGAGCAAAAGATACAGAAGAAAAAAAGCCACAATTTCAAATACTATGAAAATCCCAACACACGCGTAAAATATTAAATAAATTTTTAATCTTCACTTTGGTGATTGTACATTGCTATGAATATATACTCCCCCGGATTACATTTAGGAAGGAGGGAAATTCAATCTGATAATACATGCAGAAAAATTACTGATGGAGGATTTAGAAGGACCAGCCTTCTGCGTCACATTGAAACAGCTCCAGATGGCCTTTCCAGTTTCAGGGCTCTCCAAAGAATCTGCTGAGGCCTTCGCTGTGACCGTGTGACAGCCATACTGCTCACTGTCCCATGCCCTGCTTCCTCTAGCACGCATGTTGCAGGCAATGCTAATAATCCATGCATGGCCATCTTTCTATCAAAGCCTGCTTCCCAGGGGATTCAGTTGGCAAGAACCAGCAGCCCACTCCTGAAAACCAATCAAAAAGTAGACCAAGTAATTGGGTCAGGGGACAGACGTGGGGTAATTGTAGGAATATCTGAAGTATAAAAATACTTCAGTGTGTCTATCTTCCTCCCCACAAGAGAAGGGAGAAGCATCGTTTTTTCTAATATCCTTAAACCAAGCAAGAAGGACCCAAGATAAAGAACTCAGATATAAAGATAAAATATATAAAACAGTTTGGCAGCGTTATTTACAATTGCCAAGATATGGAAGCAGCCCAAGTGCCCATCAGTAGATGAGTGGATAAAAATAAACTATGGGACATTTACGTAATGGAATACTACTGGGTCATGAAAAAGAAACTTTTACCCTTTGTGACAACATGGATGGGTCTGGAGAGCATTATGCTAAGTGAAACAAGTCAGGTGGTGAAAGACAAATACCATATGATCTCACCTATAAATGGAACATAATCAACAAAACAAACAAGCAAGCAAAATATAACCAGAGACATTGAAATTAGAACAAACTGACAGTGACCAGAGGGGAAGTGGGACGGGATAATGGGGAGGGGAGGGAAAACGATTTTCAGGAACATGTATAAAGGACACACGGACAAAACTGAAGGGGGGTGGGGTCAAGTATGGGAAGCGGGGATGGCTGGAGTGAGGGGGAGTGGTGAGAGGAAATTGGAGACAACTGTACTTGAACGACAATTAAAAAAGTATTTTAAAAAAAGAAACAAATTCACATACAGGAAACAAAACTGGTGGCTGGCTACCAGAGATGGGAGGAGTTGGGGGGTAGGTGAAATAGATGGAGATTAAGACTCCCAATATGCAAAGTCTTAAAAATATTCCTTCTATCTGGATTTCCACACAAGTTGCTCAAGAAATGACATTTATCTTCTCTAATAGCTAATTCCTACTTATTGTTGGAAGCTCAGTTCATATAATACTTCTTCTGAGAAACCTTCCTTGATCATAAAATCAGTGCTCCTCTTATTGGTCCCATACACCAATATTCATATTTTTATAACACATATCGTTCCTCCAGTTACTGAGTTTTTCTTGTTTGAATTCACAAAGGATGAGACATCTCACTCATTACTGTGCCTTTATAGTGCCTGGCAGAGTTCCTAATGCATAGCAGCCATTCAATAAATCTCCTTTGAATAAATGTATAGAGAAAAGTGACATTAGATCCATTCCCTTCATGCAATTTATACTAGTCTTATTTTGAAAATAATTACATTTAATCTAAGTCTGCTAATACTTGCAGTTACTGTTTTATCTTTTTAAGAGGAAGTGTGTGGGTTAAAGGTGGTAGCTGCGATATTAAATTAGCATAACTTGGTTTTGCTCGATTGTGACATGTTATAAAAAAGAAAAGTTCACATAAAGGCAAGAACACTTATCCAGGAATATACATTATCTTATTTATAAAGAGCCTTATCATAAATCTGAAAATTAAACACATCTTAACATCACATTTCTCCCATATTCACATAAGAAAACATAAAAACCAAAGCTGGAAAAGGATAGTGATCAAATAGATGAAAATATAAAGACCAAGACAAGAAAACCAAAGTTCAACATATTATGAGCACACTGCAGTTAATAGTATCACTATTCTACCTTATTCTTTTCAAATATTGAAATTTTAGCATAATTTATATTTATCAAACACCAGTACCTGAGTATAAATTCTGGCAGGAAATACATTATTTTTTTATTCAGATAAAGACAAGACACGTTTATGGATACAGAAAATCAGGAGCATGTGCTTGCTAAACAGGGATCAATAATGAGATAACCCTGTCATTTGCCTTTAGAATAGTCATAAAAAGCAGCTACTCATCTAAGGAAAGTACAGCCATCATAAAGTCCATCAACCACGTCTTCGACCTCTTTTCCACTAAAAAGGTGCATTGTCTTTTGGTGTTAGGGAATGCCGCTGTGAAATATTTCAGGTAATTTATGCTGTTTGGTGCATGTTATTTCCCCTAGGAAAAAAATTTGTCGCTCAATTACAAATGGAAACCTTTCTCCAGTGGGTGTGATTACTGAGACAGAGTTTCTAGTTGCTGACAAATCAGTTGGTTAAAACAATTATAATTTTACCTAGTCCGTTTTGCCAGTGTTTTACATTGCAGTTTTATTCTGTGACCAGCATGCCTTGCTTTGAAAGCCTTCCTCAGGGCTGCAGAATACGCAATGTGATGCAGAGAGAAAGCCACTGGTTTATTCTCCTTCTTGCCTTTGTGAAAGGAGAGAAAAGAGGCCTAATTCCAGCAGTTAGGACAGCTCAGCTTGGTGCTTCCCACACCCGGCATCAGCACTAGATTTCTTTCTGGCAGTCCTCAGGCTGACATCAGCCCTCTTTGGGCATAAAAGTGTCCTTTGGCAGTTTGGAAAAGAGTCCTCACAGGATACTTGTAAACGATGTTGGTGCTAGTTCTTAGCACAAGGCCTGCTGACTCAGAGATCAGGCTGGGTAACTTTCCTTTTTCATGTAAATTGAAAAATCAACAGCAGATTAGCCCAAAGTGCAGGTGAGTGGGGTTCTCAGCCATGTCACTTGAAAGCTAGTGGATTCTAGCAGGGACTAAGATCCATTCCAACTGGGCAACTGGAATGTGGGCCCTGTTCTAGGGGGCAAACTCATCTGCCACTTCCTAGATGTGAGGGGGCAAAGAGATCGAGCTTCTAGAACAGTGCCCTGAACCAGATCCAGAAGCTCTGGGGTGCCTTCCAAAAGCTTCTAGGTTCTGAGCCATGAAAACTTGCAACTTAGCACAGATTGTAAATGAACATAGTGACCTGTTCTACCCAAACCCTGGCCATTACCAAAAACAATCAAATAAACAAAAACTCTGAACAGGGAAGGTTCACTCTCCAAACTCTTCCTTGAAATATTTGGGAGTATGATGGTGCATTTCGCTTGTGTGTTTATGAGGATCTTGAGGGTTGCAAAGAATTGATTTTCTCCATAAAACCATACTGAGCACCTGAGTATTCGTTTGCTGCAATAGATAATTCTTTAGATCCTTCTATGAGCCTGGCAACTTCAATTTTGTAGGGGCCTTATGAAACAGGTAATGACCTAATCATTATTATTAACCACAGTGTAATGTCGTGGTAAGTCATGCTTACATATACCTTAACTGAAGTTCAGTGAGAGCAAATGATTCGTCTAGGCTCATAGATTCAATGAACTCATGGACTCACTTAAGCCCTATTTGAGTATAAAGTTGATGTGCTTAACCACTTTGCAAACTTTCCTTTTCCATCTTTGTAGATGTTAAAAACATAGATGTAGGCATAATGTTTCTGTAAAGGGCTAGAGAGTAAATATTTTAAGCTTGAGACCAACAGGCGAAATAGAGTCTTCTTTAAAGTGCATTTCTGATTAGGAAAAATGAAATGCTCAAGTTTCAGGTTCACTGTTCTTCATTTAAGCTGATTATTTTAAAAGAGCACTATGATGTCAATGATGCAATTAGAGATTCTTAAGAAGCCTTTTAACGCTATTTTCTTAACCCCAGGACCTGAGTTTGATTTGCTTCTCATGTAGCACGCTGATAGGGATGTTTGTTTTAAGAATGCTCCAATAATTTTGAGTTTCAGTCACAATTAACAAGATAAAAATTAACACATTGAAAAACTGGATGAATAATCACCCCTGTCACGCTGCCGTTTGTTGAATAATAAGGGTTTGCCTAAGATCTCCAGTGCACTTCCGATCTTCCAACAAAGTGTTAGAGCAGATGATGGAATGACAGAGTTGAGCAGCCCTTCTCCACTCTTTTCTTAGCATCTGGATTGTAATCTTGGTCTTAAGTCTGGCTGGCAACTCTACAAGAGCTTATTGAGAAATCCAAGGCTCAGGTACTAAGTCTATGGCACTAATCTTGTTTTCAAGTAAAAAATAAAATAGAAAACTGATGATGTACCTAACTTTGTTTTTAAGACAACCATGAAATGAAGTTCTCGCCGTTATGACTAGGCTCAGAAAGCCAGAGCTGAGGGAAGTAAGTTAGTGGCCTAATAAAGCGCGGATGATCATCAGGGATTGGTGTACAGCAGGTCAGGGGTATGAAAACCTCTTCAAAGAGCTCGCAGGGAAATCAGTGATGCTGAAGATGGACTTAGGAACAGCTTAGCAAAGGCTATGACTACTCTGTTACAGATTACTTTCTTCTGAAGTGGAAACTGTCAAAAATCTCTTTCCCCTTGGAAAAAGCATATGTTACCATATATCACTCAAAAAGTGTTGGGAGAATTTAGTGGGACAGCTGAAAAGTCCCTTTTGGTTGGTGAAATAGATCTTCTGGAAAGACTGCATCAGGATCAATTACCCCAGGTTTCTCTTGAATGGCGGCAAGGCAACTGAGTAGGAGAATGATTTATAGGACTGTTTAACAGGTGTCATGCCGGGTGGGTAGTATCTATGGAATGTGTCCATGGAGGAAAAAATAAAATCAATTCTCATAATGAAATATTTGGCTGTAGTTGGCAAAAGATAAATTTCAGGCAAGGAGTTGTCCTGAGGAAATTCAGTAGGAAATGAGGGATGTTGTGCATTCTAGATAATAAGGAAAAAGCCACAAACCACACTATCATCCTAGATAGGTGGCTAAAGAAACAACTATTAGAATTTACTCATTGTCAATCATTGAAAAGCCAAACAAAATAAACACAGAAAACCTAAACCAGAGCTTAGCTAGTAATAGCGCTTCTCAGCCTTATTTCCAGTCCTGAGTTGCCTTGTCTTTCCTGATTGGGACACAAGATTTACTCTAAATTCTCCAGATCAGTTCACTAATCAGATCCCAAGGCAAGAAGGGTTACTGTTGGCCATGCAACCGCAGCACAATTATTGGACCAATAAAGTATGCTAGTCTTCTAAATGCATTAATCTTGTCAACCAAAAATGGAAATAAACTCTACAGGTTATTTGAACCCAGGGCTGCTTTGTAAGTGTGGAGGGTTTGGACAGGCCCAAATTTCAAGGGTCCTGTAGTACGGGCCAAAGTTCTATGTGGGTGTCTTGGACAAGACCAAATGTCCACTAATCATTTTGTTTATCCCATTCTTATGAATTTTAAAGAATCTTTATACAACAAGTATTAGCCTCCTTTCTATTATATGCATTAAAAATGTTTCCAAATCTAGTTTGTCTATAGATTTTGGTTTTGACATCTGCTAGCTGTTTATCGCCCTTCCCTGCACAGCAAGCTTCCATGTGTCTGAATCTTCAGAATGATTTCCTCAAGGCACTTAATTTTTTCTGAAAAACTTTTCACAAACTCCATGTTGATTCTTTTCTGATTACTGATGTTTACATGACAGAAAATCATTGCCTTCCTACTATTTATTTAAAGAAGAGCATTTTCGTCCTTGACCCTGTTCTCTAAGCACTTAAGTTCTGATGTGATTACCCTTCACGGTGGCTGTTTGCTGGGATGGGATTCTAAGGCCCACATGGCTCTGCTGGACTCAAATATGAAATCTGGTTCATCATACTTTTTATGACTTAGTATTCCTTTGCTTTGTTTGTTAGACCAGGACTTCTCTGCTCTCCCTTCCACCTAACAGTTGATGATGCTTTATCTCCAAGGACTTTCTAGGATAAGACTTGACATCTTCCAACACACACTTCTATTTCCCGCCTTGTCACCCTGTCTCCTTCCCTCTCTTTCTGCTTACCCTTATACTTTGACAAAATGACTTTGGGGACAGAGACAGTGAAACAGTACTGTGAGTGACACAAAAATCAGTAGTTAATAGTTTTCATCTGTGGAAAAGACTGTATTGCTGAAACAAAGGTCCAACAGCAAACGGTCAGGCAGAGATGGGTCACCTTTGTACCTGCGTGTACTTTCAGGTACACATGCTCATGCCTTTTTGGGGAAGAGCAGGGAGTTCACGAATCACTCACTCTACTCTCTGTGTCGGCTCCATCAGCCCTGAAGAGAGTGGATGCTCTCCCATGGGGTGATTCCTAGCCTCGTTCCCAGTGTTGCCGTGAGTTTTCTTTTTATTTTTTAATGATCTGCAATTATTTCAGTAGCAAGCAGTACTAGGCCACATTTGGACTTTCTAGGCCAACCCCTTTTAAAAATTGATAAAAGCGTATATATCCACAGAACTCTAAAATGCATATCCCACACTGATCGTTTAGTTTCATTCATAAAACATAAAACTTACATTTTTCTCTAATGTGGCTGCTCTCCTGTGAAACCTAAGGAAGGAGAAGTCACCTCTATGACAAGTAAGTGAGAAGGTTTTATTCTACAGAGAGAGTGAGGGAAAATGTTAAAGGAAGAAGGAAGTGCAGAGGAGTAAAGTGTATCAAGTCAATGGTTTCTGAAACCCCGCAGGTACTCATATGCCAAAGTTCAGAGTCATCTAAGAAAGTGCATGCTAGGAAGCAATAAACACTCGCTGCTAGTATTACTAGGGTAGGCGGGTGTCTGAATGGGTCCCTAAGACTTGCACCCCTTGTTCTACGCTCCCTTCATAACCTCTTCCCCTGGAGTGTGGGCAGAATTTGTAGAAATAATAGGATTTTACTCCAATGATTAGATTATGCCCTAGGACATAGATGGCATTAAAGTCCCTGATCAGTTAACTTTTCAGTGAGCCTCACCTAATCTCTTGATGAGGCTTTTAAATCTGGGTCAGAGGCAACTAAAGTCAGAGACTTGGAGTGAGAGAGACAGGCGTGCTTTCCTGCTGGCCTAGAAGACAGCCAACAGCCTTGGGGTGAACTGCTAGGGGTCGAACAGGTTGGGAGTGGTCCCTCCAGGTTGTGACTGACAGCCAGCAAAACACAAAACAAAACAAGCAACACAAGGGTATCAGTTTAATAACTGCAGAGAAGTGCATTCTGCCAACAAGCTGAATGAGCTTTGAGACCCTGAGCAGCAGACCCAGCTCAGCCAGGCCCACACTCCCGACCCAGGGAAACTGTGTGATAACAAACGCAAGTTGTTTTAAGTGACTAAGCTGTAGTAACTGGTCATGCAACTATAGAAAACGAATACAGGTACTAATGCTGACGATTTCTAGTTAAATGAACTAAACTATGAAAGACGGAACGTCCCTTAACACAGAGACTGGTGCAGAGTCGCTATCAGTACTTCCCAAATAATTACTGTGATATCCACTTCTGTTTCCACCTTTTCCAGGCCGATTTCAATAAACATGATAAAAGTATTATGCTCCAGTACTGGCATGAAAATAAATATACATGATCAATTCTGAAGAACTTTTTAGTGAATGTCCCCAACACTATATCCCATGGACTTTGTAATGTAGACTGTGGTCTACATTATAAATGATAAAAAACCACCTCATTTTTCTAGTCTAATTACAAGGAAAAAGGGATGCACTTATCAACTGAGTGGACAGGTGTTAAGGTGATGACTAGTAATGGGTATAAATGAACGAAATATTTTGTCTGTTTTTCTGTTTCCTTTATTTTACTAATTTTCAGGTCATTGGTTTTGATATTTCTATCTATACTATACCACTTTCCTAGAAGATCCATAACGCATCACCACAAACTGGGTAACTTCTAACAACAGAAGTTTACTGTCTCACAGTTCAGGAGGCTGGCTGCTGGCAGTCCTAAACCAAGGGGACACCAGGTTAGTCCCTCTGGAGCATCGGAGGAAGAGCAGCTCCGTGTCTCTCTTCAAGTTTCTGGTGGTGGCTGGCAGTCCTCGGCATTCCTTGGCTTGTAGTCTTATCACTCACTCTCTGCCTCTGCTATTACATTGCCTTCTCTGTGTCCCTGTGTGTCTTTTTTCTCTGTTATAAGAATATTCTCTGTGGATTCATGACTCACCCTAATTCATAAGATCTTATGTTTAGCTCTCCTTAATTACATTTTAAAGATCCTATTTCCACATAAGGTTATATTCTGAGGTTCCAGGTGGATATGAATTTTTGCAACCCAATATTTAACTGACCACATGCAATAATAGCCATAGAACAAAGCACTGTACCGGACATGCATTGGTTGCTTAATTAATATGCAAACAAATTCAGAGTTAACTAATAGGAGTAATTATGTAATCCAATAGTGATTTGTTACATAATTAAAGAGCAAGAGCAGTATTAAAGACACAAGTGATACACTGTGATGAATGGTGGAGCACCAGGCTGATCTTTGTAATAAAGTGATCTTTATTTAATTCATTGGCAGATGTCAGATTATTAGAAAATTTTTAACTCTGTGTCTCAAAGTTTTATTTTTCATGAATTAAGTGAATTATACATGATGATCTCAATGATGCTTTCCAGTTTCAACATTCTAGGATTCTATTACTCATATCTCTCAAGCAGTTAATTTGTGATAGTAAAATGACATATGCCCATTGGGAGATACTAATTTTTTTGCATTATTTTTTCTGTTTCTATTTATTTATTTATTTATTTTTAATTCTATTTAAGTTTTTATTTCAAAAGAAAACCTCCTTATTGCATCTGATTATGAAATCATTCATTATAAAGGATTAAAATAATGCAGAAATATAGACAACAATCATTATTCTTTTTTTTACCTTTCCTTCTTTTAATTGATTATGCTATTACAGTTGTCCCATTTCCCGCCTTGTTCCCCTCCACTCTGCACACCCCCTCCCACTGGAATCCTCTCCCCACCTTTAGTTCATGTCCATGGGTCATACATGTAAATTCTTTGGCTTCTACATTTCCTGTACTATTCTTACCGTCCCCCTGTCTATTTCCTACCTACCATTTACACTATTTATTCGCTGCACCTTTTCCCCCTTTCTTCCCCTGCCCCTCCCTTGCTCATAACCTTCCATGTGATGCCCATTTCTCTGATTCTGTTCCTATTCTAGTTGTTTGCTTAGTTTTTGTTTTTTTAGTTTCATTTGTTGATAGTTGTGGGTTTGTTGTCATTTTACTGTTCATATTTTATATCTTTTTCTTAGATAAGTTCCCTTAACATTTCATATAATAATGACTTGGTGATGATGAACTCCTTTAACTTGACCTTATCTTGGAGGCACTTTATCTGCCCTTCCATTCTAAATCATAGCTTCGCTGGATGGAGTAATCTTGGATGTAGGTCCTTGCCTTTCATGACATTGAATACTTCTTCCCCGCCCCTTTTTGCCTGCAAGGTTTCTTTGGGGAAATCAGCTGAGAGTCTATTGGGAACTCCTTTGTAGGTAACTGTCTCCTTTTCTCTTGCTGCTTTGAAGATTCTCTCCTTCTCTGTAATCTTGGCTAATGTAATTATGACGTGCCTTGGTGTGTGCTTCCTTGGGTCCAGTTTCTTTGGGACTCTCTGGGCTTCCTGGACTTCCTGGAAGTCTATTTCCTTTGCCAGATTGGGGAAGTTCTCCTTCAATATTTTTTCAAATAAGTTTTCAATTTCTTGCTTTTCCATTTTTCCTTCTGGCTCCCCTATGAATCAGATGTTGGAACATTTAAAGTTGTCCTGGAGGTTCCTAAGCCTCTCCTCATTTTTTTGAATTCTTGTTTCTTCATTCTATTCTGGTTGAATGTTTCTTTCTTCCTTCTGATCCAAACTGTTGATTTGAGTCCCAGTTTCCTTCCCATCACTGTTGGTTCCCTGTACATTTCCCTTTATTTCACTTTTCATAGTCTTCATTTTTTCCTCTATTTAGCAACCATACTCAACAAATTCTGTGAGCATCCTGATTGCCAGTGTTTTGAACTGTGCATCTGATAGGTTGGTTATCTCTTCATCACTTAGCTATATTTTCTCTGGAGCTTTGATCTGTTCTTTCCTTTGGGCCATTATTTTTTTGTCTCAGCACACCTGTTATGTAGTAAGGGGCAGAGCCTTTGGTGTTTGCGGGGGTGGGGCAGCCCTGTATGTGGGGGAAGGGTCTGAGAGGGAACAATGGTGCTTGCTCTGCTCTCTGCTGGTTTTCAGTCACTTCCCCCACTACCCACAGCAAATTGAGCCCTTCTGGTCCTGATTCCTGGGTGGGTGGGCTTGTGTGTGTTCTAGGACCCTGTGTGTCTCTCCAGAGAGCGCTTCTGTGAGGCTGGAAGTTTCTCCCTCTGCCGCATCAACCCCAACAGGTGTTTTCAGTCAGAGGTTTGAGACTTTATTTCCCGGCACCAGAGCCCTGGGTTGTGAGGTCTGTCTGATTCCCCAGTTGTTCCCCCCGTTTATCCCCACACAAATGTGGGACTGCCGGTCTGCCAGCCTCTGCCTTGCTGCAAGGCCTCTCTGCCCAGCTGCCCATCTCCACCCCTCCTACCGGTCTGGGTGAGTGTTTCTTCTTTAACTCCTTGGTTGTTGGACTTCCATATAGTTTCATTTTCTTTCAGTTCTGGGGTTTTTTTCTGTTTTTAAATTTGTTGTTGTCCTTCTTTTGGTTGTATGAGGAGGCACAGTGTGTCTATCTACACCTCCATCTTGGCCAGAAGTTCTGTTTCTATGTAAAGAAAGGGGAAAATCGCCCTGGTGGGTGTGGCCCAGTGGATTGAGTGCAGGCTGCCAACCAAAGGGTCGCCGGTTCAATTCCTAGTGAGGGCACATGCCTGGGTTGTGGGCCAGGTCCCCAGTGGGGTCCACGTGAGAGGCAACCACACACTGATATTTCTCTCCTTCTCTTTCTCCCTCCCTTCCCCTCTCTAAATAAATAAAATCTTAAAAAAAAGAAAGGGAAAAATAGCTAGCTCTCCTCAATGGCCTATACTTACAAGTTCATGCCAAGTGAGTTGAAGGAATCTTTCACTGATAACACATTCTGTAAAATATCATATAAGAAGGAATTGGAATTTAGATCAGTACCTAAAGACTAATGAGAATTCACTAGAATTTCATTCATTTACATATATTCCATACAAGTTTGTATATATTCAATACAAGTTTGGAAACAAAAATTAATAGGTTTAAATAGGTGAATGGTGCTCATAATTCTTTTAGGACACTTATGATGGAAAATATGCATTTTAACAAAAAACCATGTGCTTGTTTATCTGGAACTTTTAAAATAGAACAAATCATTTATTAAGAGAATGATAAAGGAATAGAACAAACTTGGCTAGAAATTTTTTCTTTCTCTCATTCCCATAGACCTATAAAAACAATAAAAATGAAAATTCTAGCTCTGGTAATTATTGCAGTTAGTACCTACCCAAAAATCCTACCCCGTTTTCCAGTCCATTCGCCCTTCCACTCTCCTCGCTCACTAGTTCCTCCTTCCAGTATCTGCTCTAATCTCTATCTACTCCCCATCTGTACCAACAAATCATGTTTTCCTGTTTCACTGAGAAAATAGCAATGATGAAAAGTAACAACCAACTCCATCCATGCTGTTGCAAAGGGTATGAGTTCCTTCTTTCTTTCAGCTGCATAGAATTCCATTGTGTAAATGTACCATAGTTTTTTGATCCATTCATTTACTGATGGGCATCTAGGTGGTTTCCAGCACTTAGCTATTGTAAATTGTGCTGCTATGAACATTGGGGTGCATAGGTTCTTTTGGATTGGTGTTTCAGGATTCTTAGGATATAAGCCAGGCAGTGAAAGACAAATACCATATGATCTCACCTTTAACAGGAACCTAAACAACAAAACAAAGAAACAAGTAAAATATAACAAAAGACACTGC
>CM052548.1:72510286-72533500 GCA_028533065.1 Trachops cirrhosus | reverse complement strand
TGTCAGTGACCAGAGGGGAGAGGGGAGGGAATTTCAGGGGAGAAGGGAAGGGTTTACAGGAACAAATATAGAGGACACATGGACAAAACTAGGGGTGTTGGAAAGGGGAGGGAGGAGGGGAGGAATGGGTGGGTGGGCTGGAATGGGAATAAAGGATAGAAACTGTACTGAATAAACTAAAATAAAAAAATTTAAAAAAAAAAGTAACAACCAGAAGAAATGAGTAATGGTATGAAAGGAAACAAACTCCTATTTATAAACTAAATAAGGTCTGGGTAGGTACTAATGTAAAGCATGATGACCTAGTTAAAAACACCATATTGTATATCTGAAAGACGTTGAGAAAGTAGATCTTAAAAGTTCTCATTGCACGCAAAATTGCCATTATGTGAGTTGACCAATGTTAACTAAACCTACAGTGGTAATTAATATGCAGTATATGCATGTTTTAAATCATTATGTTGTACACATTAGACTAATACAGTTATATATCAATTCTATCTCAGTAAAACTTGGTAAACAAGAACAAGAAAGGAAAGAAACATCCCCATGTACTCAGCAACATCCACTAGCTGGGGCCCTTGGCATTGCCTGGCTGCCTTGTCTCCATGCACAAGCCTTCTAAGCAACTGCTCATCAGGAAGGTACATGGGTTCTCATTTTAGATCCTCAAACACACGACCCCAGCGATACTCCCCCCTCTCTCGAATTATGGTTTTTTCTCTGTAGTATTCAAACACATTATCTCTTCCACTTACATTTCAAAACTTCTGATTAACAACTATCTTGACCCCACAACCTCCTCCAGTTATCATCCTGTTTTTCTGCTTCCATTTGCAGCAAAATTTCTTGAGTTATCCAGTTCCTCTCCTCTCATTCAGTCTTGAGCTAACTTCCATCGTACTTTCCTAACCCTGAAAGGCAATTCTCTTTGAGGCCATGGGGACCCGTGTGCTGATAGCAGTCAGTTTTTCGACCTGTGCTCCATTTGCCCCCAGCACCATTCAGAGCTGTGTTTCACCCTCTCCTTAAATAAAACACGTCCTTCACTCAGGCATCCAGGACACTGCTCCCCCTGTGTCTCCTGCCATCAACTCGGCCACTTACTCTCTTTCCATTCCTGAATCCACCTTATACCTCTGACTTCTGAAGTGTCCACCTTCATCCTCACCTCTCTATTCTCTCTGAAGCTTCTATCTCCATCTCCTCCTTCTCAGTATAGGCACTCCTCCGGCCTCTCATATCTTACGTTTCTCCGTGTTTATCTCCTCTGAAGCCCTGACTGAAATATCCAGCTCCTTCCCTCTTGGATGAGTACTGATGCCACAAACTTAAAATATCACAAAATTGCCACTGATCTCCTCCATCTCCAGTACTGCTATCCACAACCAAGCTAGAGATCTCTCTTGTGCAGACTATTATAATAACCATCCAACTGGCCTTCTTCTGTCTCTCTTCCTCCTGCCCTAGTCTCCTCCACATGGTATCCCCAAAGAATGTTCCAAAGAGTGAGTTAGATCATTCCAACCCTCTGATAATGAGAGGAAAAGCAAAGTCCTGTTAGCCCTGTTACAGCCAAGCCCTGCATGGCCTGACCCTGGCTACTTGTGCTATTTCATCCCCTGACATCTCCCCATACTCAGCACCTTCTGGTCACACTGACCCTCTTGCCGGACCTTGACCACAGCATGCTTTTTTCAGCTTCGGGGCCTTTATAGTTTGAGTTCATTCCTCCTGAAATGTTCTTCTCACTAAGTTCCTTCATGTTTCTGTTCAAATGTATTTGATTATAGAAGTCTTTCCTGAAACCTCTAAATAAATATCTGAAGTCTCCCAACTGGGGGTCAAGGGCCCTTTTCTGATATTGTTTTCCTTAACTCTGATATGTTCTTTTCTACAGCACTCTCCACTCTGATTCCATATTTTTGTTTACTTGCTTATTAATTGATTTTCTCACATTAGAACATAAACTTCATGGAAACAGTTATATTATTTTCATCCTTGGTGTATCATTAGTTCCCAGCTCAGAATGTAGGTGTTCAACAAATGTTTCTTAAATGAAGGAGTCACACATAATAACAAATAAACATACATTCCGCAATATGACTTCAAAATGCATTTAGTTTATAATCACTATTTTTCTAACTTGTATTTTACGTTGTGTGTGTGGACTCATTTATGATGGGGACGTGGAAGGCCCTGAGAACACAGTTGAAGAGGGAAGAGGTTTTTACAGCTGAATGGAAACAAACTGTTTCTTCTTTCCAGTATATAGAGAGTCAAGTAAACAGCATTAGTTAACTTCTGTTCAATTGGTTTTTAAAATACACTCCACAGATTAAACAGCTGACACATTCTGCAGATAAATCCAATAGCTTTATCTGATCTTCTCAGAATAAATTTAGAAAAGCCCAGTTAAAAAACAAGCCGACGTCTGTGGCCTTGATGAAGCGGGCTGACCTGCCAGAAGGAGAATGAGCTTTGGGGATAGATCTGGATTCAAATCTCAGTGCTGCTACCACCTGATGATGAGCTCAGCTGGATTCTTCGATCTTTTTAAGCCCCATTGTCTGCAAATGCAGGGATTTTCTCTCATATGTAGAAGAGGTGCTTAACGCATGTTAACTTGCCCATATGTGTTTAATAATACGTAGCTTCGGCATTTCACTTAATCAAGAGAAAATGTGTTTGACCTCCATCTGCCCTGGGTGTCTCATTTTACTATCTGACCAGAATAAAATGTTCCAGCATAGAATTATCTTTTCCTTTCAAAGAGCTCTTGAATGTCTCTGTCTTTTTAAATGTAGATAATACTGCCCTACTGTGTATAATTTATATAATGGTTATTGCACAAATACTTTGAAAATTATACAAGTATTAATTATTAAACTCCTAAGAATAAGGTAATTCGAGGAATATCTAACTTATTTAATGGCTAATAAATATGCACCAATATAGATCACTAAAAATTGACATACCAAGAGATTTATTATAATGAGATACTTCTCTAATAACATACAAGATAATTAATGTTACAGATTACTATGACCAGTATGGAATCCTATTGAAATTGTGAATTTTATTTAAATTTTCCCTAGGCCACACAGATAGTCCCCACTTTGCACACTGTTGTATTAACAGACACATGTGTATATCAGAAAAAAACTTCTTACTGTGCAAGATGACCACATGCAGAAGAAGAGAACCTGTTCTGTGGCCACACTCTCAACACCAGTACCATCTTCTCCATTGCTGAGCTGTATGCCCTTAGAAAACTAATGCTTGTTTCCTCTTCATCCACTCATGTATAAAATGAGGATAATAATAATGCCTCCTCATGTGTTGTGAGATTTAAATACATTAATAAAGCAAAGCTTTTAGAACAGAGCCTGGCACTTTGCAGCAATCTTTAAAAATTAGTGATTTATTTTATTCTTCTTATTAGGGACACCAATTCTCTGTTGAGATATCTGGGTTGATGTAAAGATTGAATACCAAGAAATATTACAGCATTCTTTTTAAAAAGTTAACATCTGTTCTGTATCAGTAGAAGGTCTGACTTAGGCAGAAAGTGAGCTTCCTTAACTACAGCATTTTCAGGTTATCTCTTAACATTTACATAAAAGGCAGCTGTGAGTTGACTTCTTGGGTTCGTCATTTACTAGCTTTGCAATCTTTAATCTCTCCCAACCAGAATCTTCATTCATAAAATGGAGATAATAACAGAACCAACCTTCACGAGGTTATTGTGAGCACTAAAGATGTTATTATGCATTTAATAAATATTACCTGCTATTACTTATGAAATAGCAAATAATCTAAGAATTGTCTGGTCAAAATGCTAATAAAATCAGCTATAGAATTCTAAGAATTGAGTTATTAGAGAATATAGTCTCTTTAATCTTTTCTGGTGCTGTGAGCTACTATGTTGCTTAATAGGTAGACAATCATCCATATAATTGAAGTTTTTTTAAATTAAACTGCACTGAGTTATAACATGCTTTCAATAAAATACACTCACATTCCATTACTGTGATCACTTGGAGGTTCAACAACTGAGAAATTTGAGCTACATAGACCTATTCTTCTTATTGAAAAACACTCTCCCACCTCAGTCAAAATTACCTAGAGCTTTAATAAACACATAGAATTTTAAAACTCTAATTTTAGCATATCTTAAAATGCTTTTCCATATTTATAATCTCCTAGGAGAAAGTAGTGATTCTTTATTTTGTTCTTGGGTCCCCTTATTGCTTTACAGAGTTGAGATTTCATCATTTCTTACTCATCCAAAGCTTTTAGGTTTCATATGACTTGGATCCCTTCTTTCCTCCCTTTCTTCCCTCCTTTCCTTTCCTTTCTTTTTTCTATTTAAATTTATACCTAAATTTAAATTGAAATTTTTTTAAATTTAGGTTTTAGAAAGGTACTGCATTGTGTATACTATATACTCTAATAGGTTTTTGAAGCAGCACCTGTAACAATCCCACTAAAATTCCTGCCCCAATAGAGACAATAAAAAAGCAAACAAATAAATAAATAAACATCAGGGGGTTTTTTGAGCTAAATTATTTCATACTAGGTATTATTACTTTATGACTTTTGAAAACATTTTTGATTTGCAGAGCTTCTAGGGCTTTGGAATTTCATATAAGGAATTATGAAATTGTTGCCTTCTACGGTCAAAGTTTTTTTTGTTGAAATAATTGCACAATGAGAAAATGAGAGAGCTGAGAGCTACTTTATAATTTTTCTCATCTTCCTAGGGTTCCATGTGAAGCAGGTAATCACACATTCTCCACCTAAAGCAAGAGCGTATCTGATCCCCTCCCTTGTCTCCCTACCCTTGTCTATCTTTTCATAGGAAACAATGATTAACTCCAGTCCACAGTTTCATTGAATAGGCACTCTGTGCTCAGAACTGTACTAGTGGAGTTGCAGCTTTGCATTTTACTTTCTATCATTGCTGTGAGACCAACTGTAAATGTGTCAAATAATAGAAGACAATATTGTATTACTAAATTGTAATACTTTGGAATATGAAGTGATGTAGTGTTTCAGGAAAGAAGGGATTAATGCAAATTATTCTACAGGATTTAGCTGAGGAAGTAAGACTTCTGTAGTTTTTTTTTTTGTGTGTGTGTGTATGCCTGATGAGAGGCAGGAAGAACACCAAATCAGTTAATGAAAATAAGCAAAGTAAGAAAAATAATATGTATTGAGCAACTACTCTGTGTCAGGCAACATAATAGATTTTTTAAATGTATTATCATTTTAGAACAAGTTATGTATAACAGAAAGAGAAAGCTCAAATATGTGCTGGTGAAAAAATGTGTGTAGAGATTGATAGACAACAAAGTAGTACACAGAATTTACTAACACCATGGTCTGATATAACAGACAAAACTAATGGCTTCATATCATATAGATAAGTAAAAACTGTACTAGCAGGATGCTTCTTTTACTTCTGTTTTTTATTAAGTTTTTTAGCAGTAAATTGTTCAGAAATAAAGTTCTCTGGTTGGTCAAGTGGAGTACAGACCCTTTGGGCAAACTCAGACTAATGGGAACTTCCCTTAAACATGTGTGTGTGATACAAAATCCTCCCCCACCAAAGAGGTCTTGACCCTCAGACCGGTGAATGTTATGTTACGTGGGAAAAAGGACTTTGCAGATGAAATTGAAGTTACAGACCTTAAAATAGAAGGATTATCCTGAATTATCCCAGTGGCCCCAATCTTATCACAACAGCCCTTAAAAGTTGAGAACTTTATCCTCTGAAACCACAGACAATAGCAGAAGGACAGTTGGAATGATGAGGCGGAAGGGCAGATCTGAGAGATTCAAAAGAGGGAGACAGCCCGATCTGCTGGTGTTGCCTTTGAAGATGATGGGGGCCATCAGCCAGGGACTGCAGGCAGCCGCTAGAAACTGAAGATGATCCTCAGCCAACAGCCAGCCAGGACACAAGACCTTCCATCGTACAGTTCCACGGAACTGAATTCAGCCACAACCAGAAAGCAGATTCCCCCAGCTGAGCACATACTTGATTTCAGCCTTTTGTGAACAAGGGCATAGAAACCAGCCAAGGCCAAAGGAGCTTCAGTAACAAGCACAGAAACTTACAGAACTGCGATGTAATAACTTTGTGTTGTTTTAAACATCTCAAAGTCTGACAACTTTTGGTATGGCAGCAATAGAATACAAATACGCTGTAGGACTGAGTGGATGGACACATTGATAAGCATATGAATGCATTTACTAAAAAGACAGACTTTTTACAGTCTAAGGGTCTTGGCTTTGGGATTTTTAAAAATCCTTTTTCCAAATTCTCCACAAAGGCATCCTTCCTCTCCAGACGACACGGCTTATTAGTATAAAGTGGTTTTGAAAGCCTTGAGAAAAAAAAGGCTTAAAATGCTGACACAAAGCCAATTAATTTTCCATTTCATGAGTTAAAAAATTAAGGGAAACTTACAAAGAAATTCATTTATTTTCAAAATCATGCTTTCCTTCTTTTCTCTGGGGCAAAACAGCCTCTACCTTA
The DNA here is from genome assembly GCA_028533065.1 of Trachops cirrhosus. Classification (NCBI taxonomy): domain Eukaryota; kingdom Metazoa; phylum Chordata; class Mammalia; order Chiroptera; family Phyllostomidae; genus Trachops; species Trachops cirrhosus. Next base: position 72,526,953 of record CM052548.1, on the reverse strand, counting down.
ATTAGGGAAATCTTCCCCAGATTTGATGTTGGATAATAAATTCATATATCATAAGCTTACCCACTATTCCTAGAGATCATTTTTCATACAGAATATAATAATTTGCACACATTCATTAACTCTGTTTAGCAGCGCTAATTACAATGGATGCTAGATTCTCTCACACTTCATTTTTTTTCTCAGTGTCATCTTAAACCGTTAGGACTCATGGGTTAAAAATATTACTAATTACGTTCAGAGGGGCAGGAGCCATAGCTAATTTACGAATGTCCTCAGTGCCTGGTGGTAGGTCCTCAGCATTAAATCTCAGGTTGTAGAACTTAACTATTTGCATTCAGAAGCGTCTATAAAAATGTCTGTTGTTTCTTTAATCATACATAATATACAATATTAACTCAATGTCAGAGCTGTTGGTTTAATATCTTCTTGATGGTGATGAATAAATCCTGTACGGACCTTAGCAGAACAGTAAAATATATGGAAGCCTATCTTTATCACTCCTCTCAACAATGACTAAATGGCAGCATGCTAGCCTAAGGACATTCTAGTAGAAATTCAGAGATCAGGGGTTTATTCCTGACTAAACTAACAAAAGGCAGTAGGAAAGCCATAGGAAATTTACTATTTCTTAGGCTGAAAGTGTACTAGGAAATATATTCTTTCCAGTTGGCAATTTGTCCATCCCTGACAGTAAGAATTTAGGCCACATTCCTCTGAGAGCACATCCATATTTATGACTCTATCTGAATACAGCATCTAGCTACAGTAACTTTGGAAACCAGGGTTTTGTGTGTTAAGTGTGTGGCCTAGATAGATTGCTACCTGACCTTGAAAAATGGTACTGTGCAAAAGCAAACCTTTATTCTACTCTAAATGTTGTCTTTTCATTCTCATCATTATCATTTTAACGTTATGGCAAGGCTTAGAAGACTCTGGAGGTTATCAACCATGCAGCAAAAATTCTAATAAAAAATAAACAACTTAATGTTTACATTTTGGCTTTAGGTTGGGTGAATAGTTAAAATGGCTTTTTTGGCTTGATTTTTTTGTGTGTTTGTAAAATTTCTTGTGATCACACTTTAGTCTGCTGTTAATATTTTCAATTTATAAAAGTCAATGGATAATTATCCACTTACTTTAGATCGTCTTGAACAGGACAAGAAATTAGTTCATTTTTATGACTCAGTGATACATAGTTTGATAGAACTGCATTTTTCATATATTTTCAGTGAGTATTTCAAAACTAATTTTGATTGTCTATTTACCATTGGTAGTCTTAATAATAAATATTAATTTTTCATTTTGAACTAAAAATAGTAATTTTTAATTATAAGGTTTATTATCATTGGGTCAATTTTCTAGACTCCTATTAAAAAGATGATGATCTTTAATAAGAAATACAGGTAGAGTGGACAGAGGACAAGGAAATGCACGGAGAAATCACCAACCCCTCCAGGAAGCCAACATTTTGTGTCATCTGTAAATAAAAACTGTTTTCTATCTTCCTTTCTAATCTAGAGGCCACTTATTTACTTGATTAACTACTTATCTATCCAACTATCCATATGTCTCTCATTGCCTAATTATTTATTTTAGTTTTTAATTTGGAGAGAGGTACCAGGACTATGTCGTCTGTTCTAAGTCATTCAGTTGTCTAAGAGAGATGAACAGAAGATGTGTCTTGAAGTTTTTTGGTGGGTTTTTTTTTTTTAATTTTAAGGCTCCATGTTGCTGATAAATATATAAAGTACCAACCACTGCACATTTTGTGGATCACTAATTTATTTTTTACTTTTGCACTAATTGTACTAATTATGATATTCATCTCACTATTTCGTAAAAGTGGTGAGAATTGATATCCTTGCTGTGGTCCTGATTATGGGGGAAAGTGCTTAATCTTTCACCAGCAAAACAGTTGCTGTAAATTATTTTGTATGTCTTTACCAGGTTGAGAAAGTTTAATAGTAATCCTAGTTTTCTGTGAGTTCTTTTATGTGAAGTCAGTGTTGAAAATTGTCAAAGATGTATTCGTAGTTATAGAGATAAGCATGTTTTTTTTTAATTTTTAATGTTTTAATTTGTTAATGTAAATTCCATTCATTGGTTTAAAAATAGTAAACCAGTTTTGTATTCCTAGGATAATTAACATTTGGTCATGATGCAATGGTTTTATATATTCTGTTCAATTTGACAAAACTCATGGAGTGAGTTGGGATGTACTTCCTCCTCTTCTGAAAGAGATTATGTAGAAGCGGTTATACTTTTTGCCCCTAAAATTTTTATGGAACTCTAATAGTAAATGACTAGTATTGGAGTTTTCGTTGTGGAGAGAAATTCAAAACAAATTTTAGTAAATAGATATGGGGTTATATTTCTTCCTGGGTAAGACTTGGTAGTTTGTATATTTCAAAAAAAAATTATTCTTTGCCTCTTTGTGATGAAATTTATTAGCTTAATGTTGTTGATAATGATATTCTATTATCCTTTAAATATTTGTTGGATCTCTTAATGAAATTTGTTGTATTTATAAGTATAATTTCTGTATCTTGAAATCCACTACTATAAATAACAGCAAAATATTCACTCATATGTAACACTTTATTCTTCTGAAATATTATTGGATCAAAAATAAACATTGTTTATGTAATATTTATCCTATTATTACAGGGTTAATGGTATACTGACTTTTAGCTACTTGGCAAAGCTAGTGTATGAATTGCAGATCCGAAATCTTTCAGTTCTCTCTTGAATGAATTCAAGACACTGAGTAAGCATTAATATCATAAAACATATATTTAGTATGCTTTAGAGCTGTGATTTGGTCTTCTCAAGTCAATATCAGTTATAAACAAACACATTCACATATTTATAAACTTTATGGTTAGGAAGATGCCACGGCCCCACGACACATATTCCCTCAGTATTACTGTTTCAGTGTGTCTTCCGTGCTTCCCGCTATTATCTCCTGTATTTCTCTGCCTGCGGACTTTCTGTTTTTGGTGCTGAAGTTCCCGGCAGGGCAGTGAGTGAGAGAGTGAAGGTCTTTCGGCATCAGGTCTTCTTAATCAGTGCAAACAATCCAGCTCCCTCGTGCTTTAAGTGAAATGACGGAAGGAACGGCACACTTCTGCAGTCTCCAAGTTGGACTGATTCTCAGTTTCTGTTTGCATTCATTGTATATCGTTAGCTTGTCATTTTACAGTTTATTTATAATTCTGTTCTTTTACATCTACATCTTTTTGTGTGTATCTATATAGTGTTTTTATTGTGAAGAAAGGAAAGAATAAACGCCAACAAAGATTCACACAGCTGCTAAGGGCTTTGTGACTTAAATCCAGTTGTTTTAGAAAGTACTGAAATGAAATCTAGGCTTTTCTCCTTTTTAAGAATTTCTTTAATTAAGAGTTTTAGTTTTTAACACAAAATATGCACAAAAATAAACCTAGAAACTATCTCAATTAAAACTATTCGAATGATTTTCTCTGTTCCCATAAAAGTGAGTTATTTAATGGGTTAGAGTATTGCTCTGGAACATTACTCATTTATAATTATGTCTTGTTTATAGAATTAAGGAATGAAAAGTTGTTTTCTTTAATGATCCAATGATGCAGTAATCTTTTCTTTTTCAATTAAAAATTAATTTGCCTGCTAATGAAGACAAATAAAACATCAAATCTAATTAAGACAGTGTGAAAGGTTGTGTTAGCCGCAGTTAAGAAGCCTAACAGACAACTAACTACATAAATACCAAAACTTATCTTGTTCGTTTTTCTGGAAGGTCCTAGGGGTAAAGGCAGCTGCAGAACATTATTTCTCTTTTTGTTTTAATTGCCTTTAATAGGTGAACTAGGAAAAACATTATAAATAATGCATCATATTATTTTGCATAACAGTAAACAGAACAAATGTGCCAGATGACAAGTTTCTAACAGTATATTTCAACAGCCATGCTGCTCCTTGAATTATATTTCACCTCTCTCTGTGTCACTAAGCTAGGACGAAGTGTATTGAGAAAGGAACAAGAAAAAAATGAATAATAGAATAGCTAAAAAAGCATTAATAATAAGTAAAAACAAGAAAATCCAGGTATGTCCAGTTGAAGTGTCTTAAAAATTATGTAAATCTGGGATTGTAAGAAAAGAGAATAGCAATAATGATGTAGTTAGAAGGCTTTATTTCCACACATTTTCACTGAAATATTTACTTAATTTTAGGTACTACATTAGCTTCTGGGGTTGTGAGGATGATTAAATAATAGACGAAGTCCTTAAGAATTCACAGTTTAGCAGAGAAAGTAGAAATATAAAATAATTATCTTATGATCTTTAAACTGTCAAGACAAAACTTTGTTCATTGTGTTTACAGAACCCAGAAGATAAGTGATGTATTTATATCTTGGGAAACCAGAAATATTTAATAAGAAAATAGAAACAGGTTCTTAAAGAATAACAATTCCAAGCAGGTATCAGGCAATGGACACATACACAAAAATGGCATGATATTTTCCTGGAAACAGGAACTATATTTGCAAGGAGAGAATGGGAGGTGGTCATTCTCAAGAGTCATTTCTTTTACCAGTTTGCAAAGGGAAAGAAATGCAGCAAAGCAGAGGTTGCGACTGAACAACGATGCCTAGCTCTCGGCGTTGTCAAAGCGGTAGTGTTAGATTAAATAATTTTACTACCATAAAAATATCAAAATGTAGCCACATTTAAAAAAAATATGTTGTAGGGATTATTTTTCCATGAAAGTTTTCTGAAATTTTACCTTTTCTACCCTTCGTGTAGGTCCAGGTTCTTAGGGTAAAAAACCACTGTTGGCCCCATTCACATAGGAGCAGGCAAAGAGGGTAGCTCAGCTGGTGTCTTGCACAGAAACAAGGTTCCAATAATTATAAAAGCTTGAGCGAATTTTATTTGACTCACATTTTTAAAAATATATATAAATTTTTGTATGATGAGTGGTTAAAAAGCTGTGGTGCATTTATTTATACAATGGAATACTACTTGGCCATAAAAAGAGGAAATCTTACCTTTTGCAATAGCATGGATGGACCTGGAGAGTATTATGTGAAGTGCAGTAAGCCAGCCAGAGAAAGACAAATACCGTATGATTTCACTCATATGTGGAATCTAATGAGCAAACTGAACTAACAGACAAAATAGAAACAGGTCATAGATATAGAAACAAACTAACAGTTGTCAGAGCGGAGCGGGTGGAGAGGCTTGGTGAAAAAGGGGAAGGAACTGAGCAAAAAAAACCCAAAACTCACAGACAGAAAGCAGTATGTTGATTTCCAAAGGGAATAGGGAGGGCAGGTAAGGGAAGAGAAAGAGGATGGGGTGGTGATTGGTGACAGAAGGAGACTTGACTGGGGGTGGGGTAGTGAACACACAATACAATATACAGATGATGTTTTATAGAATTGTACACCTGAAACCTATATAATTTTATTAACTAAAGTCACTGCAATAAATTCAATAAAAAAGAAAGTTTAAGCACAGAGAAAAGCAACATAATAAAATATTTAAAATAGAAAACATATTTAAGTCATCTGTTTTTCTGATAAAGGAAGTTGTTCACATATCCAAATGCTATGTTCACTGAAATAAAAATCAACATGGTGGTGAAAAATTAGTATTATTTTGGTAATAAGTTATAAAAATGGATCTAAGTTAAAATAAACTTGATTCTTACACTTTGTTATCAGGCTTATTAGGGTATGACCTGAGATAAAAATTACATGATTAAATCTGTTCAAAGAGCTTTGGTATTACAAGCTATAAAGGAAGAAGTTAGGCATGGTATATGGGACCGTTCCACGTGGCTTGGGAATGTAGCCCAGCCCCCACTCGGAAAGGCCAGTGGGGAGTGAGGTCTGGCACACAGGAGCCACGCCCACGGATAGGTTCTCCCGTGGGGTGAGGCCTGCATTGTACCTAGGCTGCTACGAGACTTGCTTTTGCTAAAACTCACTCACCCTGAATTGAGGCAGCAAGTGCTTACTGTAACTTCCTGAAGTCTGTGTTAAACCTCCCCAGTATGGAGTGTGACCAGTTCAACCACTTTTCCCCTCGATCTGTAACATCCTTCTCTTTGAAGTAATTAGCAACATTCTTTCCTTTGTTATCTGTAAAAGGTAACCACCTACAGCGAACCTGTGCATAGTAAATGGGGACCATCCTCCATGTAATGGACCAGAAAAGCACTAAAAGCCTGTCCAGGCAGGGGCCAGGGCCCTCTCTCTCACTCAGAGAGCAGCTGTGCTGTCCCCTTTTCTCCATAGGACTTCTGTAGTCCGTGTGAATTTGTTTATTGTGGCCACAACATATGGATCCTGCCGGCCAGGATCCACATCAGTGTGGCCCTATTTTATCCATCTCTTCATGCTGATATTGAATTACTGTTATCAGCAACTCTAGTGGTTGTTAAATATGGAAATGATTCTATACTGACTTTTAAATACCTACCCCTCCGAGTCCCACACATTCCCATATTCATGTTACTCTAGTTGCACCGGCCAATTTCTATGACGTCTCAAACTTCCTCACCACTCATCGGCCAAATAGTCAGTGCCTGGCATAGTAGGAGAGCTCCATTTCCCGACATAGTTTATGGGTCCATGTTCTAGCCCAGTGGTTAAAAGTTCACCCCTACAGTTATTCAACAAATATATTTCAAGTCAGTAAAATATGCCATATGCTATACTAGGCACCAGATTTACTTTGCATTAGGAAACGCTAACAAAGAAGGAAAAATTCTTCTAGCCTTCATGAAACTCCAGGGAGAGAACAAACACCAAGTAAATCACCACAAACTAGGGGCGTAACTTAAAATAATGATAAATATTAAAGAATTAAAAAACAAGATACTATAAAAGAATAAACGGTTGATCGAATTTATATTTAGGGATAAGATAAGCCATCGGTGGCAGTTTAGGTAAGTCCTCAAAATGAGAAGATATTAGCAAAGCAAAACATGTTTGGGCAGGGCTAGTGATATTTTTTTTGGCTGTTGAGTCAAGAATGGATAAGTAGAGGAAATAAAAATATATATAATTTTTATTTTCAAAAATTGAAACATATAATAAATATTGTTTCCTTCCCCACCTATCTTAAATGTATTTTCAAAGGCAATGCATTAATTAAATCATCAAAAATGTGGAGTAAGAATAAGTCATGGACTTGATATCCCAACTAAATTTACAAAAAAATGAAAATGTATGCAAGTATTTTCTTAAAGCATGAAAGCATTGGATCTCAATTAGCAGAGGAATAAAAAACATGCACAATTCCTGACATTTCATAAAAAGATGTAATCACATTGAAGAAGAAAGCAATAAACAACTAAATGAGAGGAAGGCACTATTGAAAAGGAGAGTGTCCAGGACCAATGCCAAGGCTGAGTCACTGATAAACTGAAAAGTGGCCATTAGGTCTCTGTACTTAATCCCCTGCTTAGGTCTGGCAGCAGGTGCAGTGAATGTGAGAAAATGGATAATGGGAACAGAAAGAGTTAATTGGCCTCCATGTTTCAGTCTCATTATTTTCCTTTTGTAGGATGATGTCCTGAGTTTTTACCTTGGTACATGGTTGCCCAGTCATGGATCAGGTGTCCTGACTGTTGCTGAAGCTAGGTGGGGATTTGGCCCTTGGATATTTTTCACGTTTCCCAGACATCATCAGCCATCTGAAGTATTGATCTGTTTCTCTAACTCAGCTAGGCCAGATCCAATCTAAGCTACAATAACAAAGAGAGTCTACAAAGACAGTAAATTTTATGTGTCTCTTATGAAACGGTTCAGAGTAGTAGTCTAAGGCTTGTAGTTGGCTGTGCTCCAAAAGATCAGAGTTGATTCTTGACCCAGATTATTTCTTTCTCTCCCAACCTCACTTTTTCTCTTTCTCTCTATCATCATCATCATCATTTGTCATCATAAAGCTCACCACGATTTGTAATCACACGTCCATCGTTGATGGTGATTTACCTAGTGTATCTCTCTTGGTCCTATCGCTAGAAGTCTATGAAGATAGGACATTGGTTCACTTCAGGATGTGCTTTCCAGTCCATCAAATGAAGACAGAAATCAGGCAACACATGTAGAAATAAAGTTAATGCCACATGTAGGAATTCATATTAGTGAAGATTCCTTATATTCAAAGAGATGTGACAGTAGCATGCATGCATACAACAAAATTATTTGGAAATAGTCGACTTTAAAAATTTTATCACTGAGGAAAAATGCCATACATGGGGAAATTAACAAAGTACACACAGTTAATAGTGAATCAGTAAGTTGGAAAACAAGTCAAGAAATTTCGTGAGGTCTCAACATACAGATCCTGGAAGTATGACAGAAATATTAAAAATTTTAGAAGAGGTGGAGTTTTGAAAAACAGCTAACAGGAGTTCTAGGAAGTGGATAAAAAAGAATGATGGAAAGGTGATGGTTGAATAAATAATTAGGGCAAAACCAAAGAAAACCAAGTGTTCTGGATGGAATATAGCTTGAAGCATTAAGCCCAGCACTTATCACAGCAGGCAATCAACAAACAGGGAACTTTGCCATTAATATCATCACTAAACTGGGAAAAGTCACCATAAAGCTGAAGAGGCAGGACTTTGCATAAGGTATGTGCAGGATACATCAAAATAATTATTTCCTTATATTTATGATTAGAAAAAAATTCTATCAAATCACATAACTCTAAATTTGATTATGATTAATTCTTTGGATTGCAATCAATTAACTTTTGTTTATAATTATATTTAATAACAAAACATTTTTCTTAAGACATGATTTTTGGTCTTCTGTTGATGGTGAATTTGTATGTTGACATTGCTAAGTAAAAATACACCATAACATATGTTTCAACTATTAAAAGAAGTTGTTACTGCTGAGGTAGTAGACTTTTGAGGCAAAATTATCCATGAGTTAAATGAGCTTTTTGTCAGAGCAAGAACTGTAAAATTAAAACATTTGTGCTTAGAATGTACAAAAATTGTCAATGTATAAGAGATTGCTCTACCTTCTCACAATTTTCAAAATGCTGATCTTCTATAGTTATAAAATGAAAGGGAAGTCTAATATTGATACTATTATTCTTCTTTATGTCATTAAAACAAAATAATTCACATAGAAGCTATTTTCAACTAGCATTGTTTTCAGTCTAAAACAAAATTAGGATCTCTGTAGCTGGGTGTTGGGACCCATCCTGCCTGATTTCAGAAGCTATAACCCCACTGGCAGGTGAAAAGGCCCCATGGCTAGGGTCCTTGGGACCATAAGTCACTAAGACAAAACTTATCCTTCCCGCAGGGGTATAGCCCCTGCCCCCTTTACTTCACCCTACTTGGCCCCTGGAGGAAGACTGGATAGTCAATGATGGGTAAGATTCCTCAAGGATGGAAAAACCTAAGACAGGCACAGTTGTGAAGGGGCCATCAGGGAAGGATTTAGGGGATTATGGAGGAGGGACAAAAGACCCTCACCCCTCGGCTTTGCCATAGCCTGAGTCCTCATTCTACCTGTAAAAAGTCTCCTAATCTCTTGGCTGCCTTGCTTCCCCCACCTGATTCAGGCCTGAAACAATGCGAAAGGGGGGTGCAGCCCTGTGCCAGAACTGGCGGTTCCCAGTAGGGGGCAATCAGGCCTGAGAAAGAAGGCACAAAATCCTGCAAAAACTGCTTTGCTAAGAATGCCCTCAATTTAAATGTTAAGGGTCCAAGCACAAGCACAAAATAAGTTTGTTTCCCCAGGTTTTATGGCTAATTGGCATCACCCTATCTACCAGAGCCTGATTCAAAAGGACCTGTGTGATCCCAGAAATGTTATCTGTAGACCATACCTCCTTTCTTTGATATGCATCCCTTTGCAAGCTAAACTCAATAAAATCCCATTGAGAGAGAGGCTCAAGACCTTTCTCCTCTGAGAGATAGGTCAGCCCTTTCTCCCCAAGCAGGTCATGTCTTAGTAAACTTATTCTCATCCAAGGCAGCCGGGAGAGCTCTGCTGGACAAAGCTCCCCACACCTGGGAAGTATGAAATCATAGTACATAAAAGGCTAAGAGGAAGACAGTTTGGGTTTTATCTCAGGTTTGAACTTCATTATGTCATGTATGATCTCTGGGCTTAACATTCCTTCCCTGTGCAAAGATTATGGATCATGAATACCCACACTAATGTGTGTGTGTACAAAATTATATGTGTGTGTGTGTATATATATATATATACACAGATACATATACAATTATATGTTACTTTTATTCTATTTACTTCTATGTCTATAAAAATGTTTTACAAAAAACAGAAACAGACCAATCCAATAAAGTTTTTCTATATGACTTTATGCTGTATGGACTTTATTTTTCCTCCATACGTGTGTGGTAATACATGTGTGGTGGGGCAAAAGTAGGTTTACAGCTGTTTGTAAGGAAAATAATACAAGAATAAACTCTGTCTCTGTGTTTTCTGTTCTTACAACTGTAAACCTACTTTTGCCCCATCCTGTGTGTCAGAGACAAGAGCTATTAATCTGCTCTCAATCTGCCACAAATCCGTATACTCCCTCCAATCCCTTTACTCTATTGGGGAATTTAGTTCTTAAAAAGCTTGTTTGGGTCTTTTGTGATAAAGAAAATGGAAAATGTCTAAAAAGAGTAAAAATGAGAAATGATAAAAAAAAACAGAGAGAGACTAAGCCAGGCTATTTAAAAGTTATAATTTGATAGAGACTTGAGAAAGAACAGTAGACAGGGGGAAGGAAGAGAGACAGAGAGACAGAATTAGAACTTTTCGGGGCTAAAAAATAAAATGGGTTGACACATGTAAAGCACTTAGAACAATATATGGTACAGAATAAACATCCAATACGTGTTACTTCGTTATATCCATCTTCATTATTTTCATTGTTATCATCACAATGACCATCACCATTGAATGTTGAGGGACTAAAATGTGAGAAGCTTCAAGGAAAATGCAAGATGTCAGAGAATATGAGATGATCATAGAGAGAGCAACTTTTAAAAACTATTTTCTGTGTCATACATTTGGGATCCCCCTCCACGTTCTTTGAGATTTTAAAATGAAAAGTAAATTTATCTTAGATCACTGTTGACTGTCATTTTAGGATTATTTAGATATATATCTGAGCAGGTGCCAGGCCCTGGAAAAACCCTAGTTCTTGGGTAGGTTATATTTCGAAAACTGGGTTTGAGACCTACCCTTCAATATACGGCTGCAATTCCAATTAACATTGGCAACCCATACTGAAGCCAGAATTGCACGTTAGAGCTCAGAGGGAGACTCAGGCAGGTAAGAGCCATTGTGATTCCAACAGCCGTGTTCAAAAACATCCTGCAGACACTCTGACGTCAAGTAGAGAATTGGGTTTTCCCAACCTTATGAAAGTTTACCAAAGTTCCCTTATGAATTGATAAAATGGAATTCATATTTTTTCCTTTTACCTTCCCTGGAAATCTATTTTCTTATAAAATCAGTTCTACTCCTCTAAGTCCAGAGCTTTGGAAACTATGTCTCCTCGGAATAGGGCTGCTATAGTAGACTTTCAATTAAAAAGCTCTCTAGCCATTGGCTGAAGTTATTTCCTTTCGGAAGCTAAACCTCCATGTGAGGGACAAAAATAGAAGACTTTGCATTGTGGTGACTCAAATGATTCAAGGTTGGAAAGGTTCAGAACCTAAAAAATGCTAGACATCATAAAATAATACTAAAACTACTTATATTTAATTTTTGTGGAATATTTCTCTTCTGCCTAGAGCCCACGTAAAACAGAGTACATGATGCTTGGAATGTTAATGTTAAGTTTATAACCACATGTCAGCCAGTTTCCCAGATATGTTGGCACTGAAGGAATTACCCAGGCATGTCACTTGTTAAGATTGGAACAGAACAGTTGGACAGATATGTTTTGTATAGAGTAACATAAAATAAAGTTTGAGTGCATTCAAGAAGAATGATACCCTCATGGAACCTGCACTGATGATAGAGCTATTTACCTTGAAAGTATACTGCAAAACTGTGGATGTGGGCAGTTGGGAGTGGGGCTAATATTCCTTTTCTTCCTGGCATTTGACCTGTTTGATGAGGTCTTTGTGCGCGAAAAAATGTTATGGACATCTCCCCCAAGGCCACCCAGGATTGGGATCGGGGACTATTACAACTGACCTACCTTCCTTTTCTGTGCTGAGTTCACTTACAAGTGGAACCAGCAAAGCAGGTGCCCATTATTCCCAAGATACAGACTTCAGACAGAAGGGGACAAGTCAAGTTCACTCCCAGTCGGAGGAAAACTTTGGTGTCTGTGTGTGTGTGTTATTTTAGCAAGAGGAGCTTAATGATTTCATTACCCTCAGAATCCAGGACATACACACTCTGTAAAAAATATACTGATTCCCTATCCAAGTTCTAAATGAATTTAGAAATAAGGCAATAGTGCAAATACAGAGCTGATATATCCCTTAATTTAAGATAAAGCCGATATTAGACAATAGAGCTTATATTTGCAGAGAGCTGGGCTTCCTAATGCATGATCCTCAACCCAGGCAGCCAGCGCTGTAAGCGCCAAGGTCAGATACTAAACCCTTCCTCCTGCCAGAGACAAAGCCTACCCTTGGAGGACCCCAGTGCAGTGAATGTTCTCTCTGTGGGCAGCTCACCCTCAGAAACTAGGCAGGGAAAAGGGCTGGCCGTGTGTAATTGGGTTTTCTTTCAAAGCCACTGATTGAAATATGCAAATCTTCCTCTATAAGAAAGCAGTGAAAAATAGATAAAAGGAGGCTAGCAGAGTTAAACCATGAAAAAGAAAAAGCGGTGTTAGGGCACTGCGCCCACCTGCTCCTTTGGTAACCGTTACCTACTAGAGACAGAAACCTTAGAAAGGGGGTGGACCAAAATCCAAAACAGGTATTTCTTGCCCAGGAAATAACCCATTTAAAATATTCAAAGTATTTTCCAGAAATGCCCTTGACAAGCATGACTGAGTTGCGATCAGCTGCAAAGATCCCTTAGTTGAATCTCTTAGCAGAGATGTGCACAACCCTGGGGGAAAATGTGGCGGAATCACTATTTATTAACTTGGGCGTGTGTCCTGCCTTCTGATGAGGAATGAGGTGCAGACACTCAGCTTATTGCTAGCTATCTACATCTCAGGACACAGCAAAGCAAACACTGACTTGATATGTGTGGCTTCCCAATTGCTTGTAATTAATTTTTTTTCATTAAAACCATAGCTTTATCTATTTGATTTAATTGTTTTCTCTGCTTGCCAAATCATTCTGAGATAGTGTAGTAACACAAGACATCTAGATCCATCATCAGTTATTACTGATTGGAGAATTGATTTGCATATAGGAAATGAGGAGCAAATTAAATAGACTTTGCAGTGACTTTTTGCCAGCGCGCAAGGAAAGGGAGCCCTTTGTATTGAAATGAGTGCTCTGGGGTCCATACTAAGTGAGAAATAGAAATAAGTCTGTCAAAACCTGGGATATATTGCGTATACCTCTATTGGAGGATAAGATAGTCTCAGCTGGGTGGTGCCAATTCGACATACCATCTGTCGGAGGCACGTAACTACCCCAGTGTTTTTATTAAAAGATAACGATCATACCTCTACTCATTTAATATTCACCATCCACATAAGCTAGGACAATTTTTCTTATGTTTATGTGGGAAAACTCTGACAAAGGCCATTCCATTTCTTCCTTCATTATTGCACTTGAAAGTCTAATTTCCCTTGATGAAAATCAGTTTTTCCAATGACAGAGAAAAGTAATTAAATATGTTCCGTTCATAGCTAACTTATCTCATTGCCTGCCATCTCAATAGCTGAATAATTGGGAGAAGAGCACAGCAATAACAGTGATATGAGTTACAGGAAATTGGGAGCCCATGATTTGCCTTCCTGGACACAGGCTGGCATTGACCTTTCTGTGCCAAAATGGGTATGAGAGCTCCTACTTACTGCCCCGGGTGTGGTGCCCTTCTCTGTCACACACTGATGCGAGTGTAGCTGGAATAATCGAAAGTGACGGGTGTGACGGCGCTGCCTCCGTCTGTTTGAACTTGAAATCCAGAGACCACAGTGTTTGGCAAATAAGGCTTCAAATGTGCCTTTTGCATTTTGCTTTAGCTTTTAAGCTAAAAGAAAGTTTATCCATTAGCTATTTCTTTCTTTGATATAATCTTTATTGTATTTTTTCCATGACCATTTAGTCCCCTTATGCCTCCCTGCCCCCAGGAAGCACTACACTGTTGTCCGTGTCCATGAGTCCTTTTTCCTAAGCTTTATTTTTAAATGAAGATTTTTCATTAAACGTTTTGTTTAAAACAAGACCAGTCCTCATGCAATTTAGTGGAAAACTAAAAAAGAAAATGAGAATTCTCATAGTTTGTGATTATTGAACAGAAACTGGCTAATTGTCATGGGAAGTTTTTCCATGCTTTAGTGTCATGATCGGACAGAGAACACTAACAATCCGTAAGTAACAAACCTGTTCCGAAGGAGATAGCTCTGAAATTGACACGCAGAGACTAGGATGGCAGTGCAGTTCACCAGCAGCCAGCAATGACCTTGAAGTCAGTGAGTGCACTTATGTACATTTATCTCTTCCTTATCTGGGTCATCATCTCTTGAAGTATCAAAATAAAACTACATATTCTCTCTCTGCAAATAATCTAAGACCTACATAATAAATAAATACCATTTACATAAAATGGTATGCTGTTTACCATACCCTAAGTCCAAAATAAAAATATGAATCTTAACTACTAATAGAAAACATATGAATTTTCAGTCAGTAAGTTGGCTTTTTAGGGTAATTATTCACAGATTTTTTTTCTTTAAACACCCCTACAGGCAACCCTGGCAGGCTATAACATTCAGGTGTGTCCTTACCTGGATGCCTTTGTAATAGTGTCAGCAGGCCCTACCTATTCTGGGAAGCATGCCAGAGTGCAGGTAAGTAAGGGTGGTATTGTTTTAAGTATAAAAATGTATGCAATTTATTTTTAAGCAAGAGTTTTGAAAATGTTAGCACATG
The DNA here is from genome assembly GCA_028533065.1 of Trachops cirrhosus. Taxonomy (NCBI): domain Eukaryota; kingdom Metazoa; phylum Chordata; class Mammalia; order Chiroptera; family Phyllostomidae; genus Trachops; species Trachops cirrhosus. The sequence goes on along the minus strand of CM052548.1, from coordinate 72,511,890 downwards.
AAATATTATCAAACAAATTCCTTGCAGAACCTCACTGATCTCATAAAACCCGATGATGTTTGTGTGAGGCCATCAAGGCTGCAATTTATGTTCCAGTCTGGCAAGTGCTAAGTATACTCTCTTCTGTTAATTCTGCTTCAATAAATGCAAAAACTAAAAGACTGGTTCTATTCAACTTATACTGGATCGTCCCTATTCTACATTTGGAAACTAATAACAGTAATGAGAATCCAAAACTACATATCTCTTAATCCTTTCTTAAAAACCCGTACAGTCTTGCTGGCTGCCCTCTACTTCAAGCCCAACCTCGGTGCAGAAGAAGATGAGAATACAGGTAATGTGTGTAAGATACAGGTACTGAGCCCTGAGTGGGGAGAAACTATTCCAAACCAGGTCACGTTGGAGAGTAAATGGGACACTATTCTAATTGTAGGGGACAAGTGGCAAAATCTGGGGCTTAGACCCACCCTGTGACTTAACTCTCAGTGTTATCAAACCTGCAGGTCTTTGGAGTTAATCTTGCATGAATGGCTTGGCTATGGGTCTCTTTCTCTCTCCTAGCTCTGCTTTTGCAGGGCTTGATTTCTTCCCCAGCTGTGTTCGTGGGCTCACAGCGTATTAGGGCTCTCTCTCTCATCTCTGACACGCATTTCTATCTGCTGCCTGGCTTTGTCCCTCAGAGACAAAATTGCTACGAACATGTAATCCTTCTAACGTATGAGGAAAGAACATTTCTTTCTTCAAAGCCTATACCAACTCCAGGAAGAACTATTGGTCCCGCTTTGGTCACATGCACCACCCTGAACCAATGAGGTTCAGCCTCAGCACTGCAGTGTGCTGGTGAGTTACTGATTGATTAGCACATCAGGACCATAGAGGACGTGCTGGGAAAGTATGAATCACAAGCAATCACTTTTTTAGTCTCGCACTAGTATGTTATATAGATGGGATTTAAACCTAATTTCTGACAATAAAAATCCTTTATTTTTAATATATCATGTTGTGTGTTCTACACATAAAGATAATAAATGATGACAAATTTTAGGCAACTCATTTCTTTAAAAGATTTCAATTTGTTCTGATTCAAGTGGCCTTATCAATGTGGTTCTCCATATGCTCTTTGACAGTGATGTATTGATTTATTAAGACACAGATTTTTGTTAGTTTCTTTCTTTGTGTGTTAATGATGGCCTGTAGTCAAATCACCTGATGTGATAGCTTGGGATGGCAATGAACTCTTCAAGTTGAGTGTACATACTTCCTTTTATTGTGCTTTACTTTATTGTGTGTTACACAGATATTGTATTGTTTTTACAAATGGAAGATTTGTGGCAACCCTTCTATGAACAAGCCTATCAGCACCATTTTTCCAACAGAATTTGCTCACTTCCATTTTGGACCACCACAATAAAGTGAATATTGCAATTAGTGAGTCACGTGACTTTTCTGGTTTTCCAATGTACATTAAAAGTTATGTTTACACTGTACTGTAGTTTATTAAATCTGCAAGGCATTATGTCTAAAAAAGTGTTTTACATATATCTTGATTTAAAAAAACACTTTCTTGCTAAAAAATGCTAAGCATCATCTGAGCCTTCGGTGAG
>CM052548.1:72445256-72509786 GCA_028533065.1 Trachops cirrhosus | reverse complement strand
ACTCAAATGGTAAATCCTTTCAAGAAGATGTTCAATTTACTTCTCCCGGATTCATCAGAGGAATCACTACCTGTGACAGCCAGTGACAGCCATAGGTTTACAACATGTATTTCTTAAATAAGACATAAAAGTCAAATGGCTTCTTGATCCATAGGCTGCAGAATAGACGGTGTGTTACGTTGTGTTAGCGGGCATGAAAACAACATTAATCGCACTGTGTATCTCCATCAGAGTTCTTGGGGGACCATGTGTATTGTCAACAAACAGTCATGTTTTGAAAGGAATGTTTGTTTGTTTTTTCTGAGCAGCTGTCTCATCAGTGGACTTCAAATGTTTAGTAAATCATGCTGTAAAAAGATGTGCTGCGATCTAGGCTTTTATATTCCATTAATAAAACACAGAGTAGATTTCCCATAATTTTTAAGGGCCCTAAGACTTTTGGAACAGCAAATGAGCATGGCTTTACCAGAAAGTCCTCAGCTGCATTAGCCACTAAGAGAGTCAGCCTACATTTTAAAGCTTTGAAGCCATCCGTTGACTTTTTCTCTAGAGCTATGAACATCCTAAATGCTACGTTCTGCTGATAGAAGCCTGTTTTGTCTACCCTTGAAAATCTATGGTTTCGTGTAGCCCCCTTCTTAGCTAGATCTGGATAAATTGCTACCGCTTCTATATCAGCACTTGCTACTTCATCTTTCATGTTTAATGTTATGGAGATGGCTGCTTTCCTTAAACCTCATGAACCAACCTTTGCTAGCTTCATACTTTTCCTCTACAGCTTCCTCTCTCAGCCTTCAAAGAATTGAGAGAGTTAGGGCCTGACTTCACATTAGGCTTTGGCTTAAGGGAATGTTGTGACTGTTTTAATCTTCTTCTCAGACCACTTCAACTGTGTCCATATCAGCGATAAGGCTATTTTGCTTTCCTGTTATTCCTGTGTACACTGGAGGAGCACTTTTCATTTGCCTCAAGAACTTTTCCTTTGCTTTCACAGCTTGGTTTAACTGGTGCAAGAGGCGTAACTTTCAGCCTTTCTCAGCTTTCAACATGCCCTTCTCACTAAGCTGATTTCTAGGTTTTAATGTAAAGTGAGAGATTTCTAGGTTTTAATGTAAAGTGAGAGATGTGCAACTCATGTCACTTAAACAATTAGAGGCTATTATAGAATTATTAAAGAATAGCACCGGCCGTGTACGTACCATATTGCCCAATGGTAATTCACACAGCGAGAGCACTTTAAACATTCTGGGAGAACAATGCTAGAAAGGTTTCTTGTCCATTCCTAAATGAGTGCGTTATCAGTGGTAAATCTTATACAGACAGGAAAATATCATACTAATATGGAATATTATTTATCTATAAAGTTATTTAAAATATTTGAGTGATTTCTTCTGATATCATAAGCTCTGCTAATATAAAGGTAGACATCAGTTTCAAATATGTTAAAATTCAACATATTTAAAGTTCTTGGATAATTATTTATTTGTGTATGTGACATAATATACTAGACATGTCCTGTTCTTCCATATTTAATTACTATAAATGTGTCATTTAAGTTTAACTATGAATACTCAAATTCTGAACACTATAATAAAAACTTTCACTTCCACCATGATTTAAAATTTTTCCTTTTTTTTAATGTAGGCTTAAGAGAAAAACATCAGCACTTGTTTTGTTTTTTTTTAAGAAGATTGTAGATGTCACCCACACTTTCTTTCTTTGAAATGATCACTATGTAATTAAAATATTTGCTAGAAGGAAGTTATTGACTTGAAAGAAACATTCAAAAGTCAGTTTCTGCCCTGGCTGGATGTTCAGTTGGTTGGAGCATCATCCCGTACACAAAAGGTCTGTGAATTCTATCCCTGCCTGGTCAGGGTGCATGCAGGAGGCAACTGGTTGGAGTTTCTCTCTCTTGCTCTCTCAAATCAATAAGCACATTCTCAGGTAAGGATTTAAAAAAGTCAATTTCTATTTAATTGCAGTAATAGCTAGATTCTAATTTTCCTGAAATCACTGAGGACATTTGTGTTCCCCAGGCCTCCCTCTAGATTTTATTATGTTAACTTTTTTCCTAGAAGCATTAAACCATTGGCTACACTCCAGAAAGCTTGTTTTCCTTGGTTTTGTTCCATGGAAATCTGGGGCAGCAAAGTTCTATTATGAAAATATCTCGAACATTGAACCAATTTTGAATGATTTAGAATATGATGGTATGTAAACTGTAAAGCATATTATAAATGCTTATTAATTACTAGAATTCATAAGTCTCTTTTGGAATGGCAAAACATTGACTCTTGGATGTCATTTATAATTTAAGCGGATGCCAAGATGTTTTACTTGTTCAGAATGAGATATTGGATCATATTTAGTTTGTCTAACTGCATCATATAAAGATGAGAAACAAGACAATTGAAAAACCACCTAAAAATTATAATTATTCCATTCCATTACGATTATTTTAAATATATTTGAAATCATCATCAAAATAGCACTATATTTACTTATCTAATACCCAATATCCAGCCAGACACTGTAGAAGAGGGAGACGGATTAGATGGCCTACTTTCTTCATGAAAGAACACTCTTCTCTGGAAGACAGGACAAGCAGAAATAGCTTGCAAAGGATACATGGGAATTTATACCAGACTGTATTACTTATCTTCACCTTGGTTAAGGCTGTGTCGTAAAGAATTCAGCAGACTGTTGTAGTATTTGCAAAAGAAGAGGGTATTTCCATATGAAGGATATTTGATCAGGGAAAGAGGATACATCAAGAGCTCCATTTCCCCTGCCACGAAGACTATTGCCTTCATGGCAGAAATGATGCTCAATTTAGAAAAAAAAGCTGTCAGTCAATTGAAATTTAGTAAAATTTCCTACTACCTCACAACCTTTGTAAAGAGAGAGAAGAGTGATGAATATTTTATTTGCTACTATGTTTCTTGAAGTTCCTAGAATATAGTAGGTGCAAGATTAATAATTGTTAATTGACTGATTAGCAAGAGGTCCTCTAATCTGCCATTGAAACTTCACTACATAGAGGCTGGAGGAGGACTACGTGTGGACATGCCTCCTTCTAACTGAGATTTCCAATATCTGCCATCATCTTTAATTCCCTTCACCCAGGGAAACAGATATCTCCCTTTCCTCTTTAAATTTAGTTCCTTCATCAGCACTTTTAATCGCAGCTCCTACTGCCTCCAGGGCCAGACTGAACTACCCAACCCTGCACCTCTCATTCCTGTTGTGTTCCTTCCTCTATTCCTTTAACCAATAAATATACCCTACCTTTGACCCAGTGTTCATACTTGTATAGTATTGCCTTCTATATAAGCCCCTACTTCTCCCTTTCCACTCCATCTCCCATAGAGTCATCTCCTTTGTGGTAGTGCATTTCCTTTGATTTGCAGGCCAGCGCTCAATCCACTGAGCCATACCAGGTAGTGCATTTCCTTACTTCCCTTTCCTTATTTGAAAACAATAGCCAGGATTTTGCCCTCACCACCCATTGGAAGAAGTTCTTCCCACATCATTCTAAATTGGTAAGTTTCAAAATAAAGGGGTAGCTTGGGGTAGTAATACACATATTGATTGCCCTCTTAAAGCTCTGTTTTTTGACTCTACCACATTTTCTTTCTACTTCTCTGGCAAGTTTTTTTCTTTTTAAGGGCTTTTGCTATTCATTTGTAAATTATTTGAGTGCTCTTCTTACACCTCCCTCTTATCTCTTATACATTGGTGTGTCCCAGACTTCTGTCCTTAAGCCAGCACTGTATTCACCCTGTGACCTCTCCCTGGGTGGTCTCATCCACGCATACTTTGAACTACTCCTTCTATGCCAATAAACCCCATTTTCTCCTCCGTTAGTTTTTTCATTAACACTAAGGTGGTTGTTGAATATCCAAGCCACATATTCACTATTCCAGACACACAGTAGAAGGAACAAGGCAAGTATATAATTTTTGTCAATAGTCTGAGGCTAGAATTACATCACATAGTCACACTTACAGTCAAAGGGAATCCAGTTGCGTAGTCCGTGACTGTGAAACCATGGATCAGGGACAGCCTTACCCAAAGGAAGGCTCGCCACATCTTTGGCAACAACATTTCTGCCACAATTATATTGCCCTCATTAAAGCTTCAGTGCCTGGAATGTCTAAAATTTTACTGTAGTAAGACTTAACACTCCCTTAAAAACTGTGTTAATCTATGGGCTAACTCAGGATCTATAAAACATCTTGAATAAAAATCTCCTAGAATGAATTTAGCCCAGATACTATTATATTTTTAAGTATGACTTATCATACTTTCTTGCGATTTCTTCTTTCCTTTGCCCTCAAAAATATAAAAACTAAAATGATTCTATTTGTTTCAAAAGTGGTTATCTATTCTGTGGAATTGTTCTAGTCCTTATTCTATATCTGTTCCACCTGTCACACTTTAAGGGTCACACATCTTAAGGAAGCTAAAAAAATGTTGTCATGCTGTTCTGGCTTAATGCCGAGAATAGTGTGGACTTGCTTTTCAAGGCGTTATCCGTGCTCATCACGTTTGACCCAACAAACTTGAACAATGTTTTTCCACAGCTTGACAAAAACAAAGAAATTCAGCATCATTTTAAGTGTGCTGCGGCAGCCTGAAGGGTCCTGATGAGACAGATATTTGAGAACTCTGACAATAGTGCCAAAATTAAGCTTGATAGTGGATCTGAAATTACAATCCAGTTGTTACTCCTTTCTGAATACACACGTGGGTGACACAGGAGAATTCTAAGATGCTGGAAACTTGCTAATGCTCTTTCTACTGCTCTTTTAGATGCAGGGACACTTCCTCTCAGATTTGCTTTTTCTCTTAACCAAACATATATTTGTATATATTGGGGGTGCTTATTTAAAAAACAAAGATCCCTAGTCTTCCCTTCGAGACTTCCATTGGGAAAATATTTACTTACCAATTAGGACAAGCTCTGTCCCCCTCTCATCTTTCCTACCTACTCCCTCAAGTGAATTCACAGAAGGCTTTTCATGACACTTTATTCCCAGATGTGACCTCTCATCAAAACTCTAGCCACGAGATTATTTCTGAGAGTTGGACATCTCCTCCTGTATATATATTGCCATTGTAGGTGGTCAGCTTTTTGCATCCAAATGTGTTATATTTCCCCAAATCCAATCTTTCTCGCCTACTCATTTTCTCCAGTGGCCCTGCTTTCTTTCAGCATCCGACTTTGATAACCAAAAACACTTTGCCCATGGACATGACCTTGGGACAACTCTTCTTCTAATGGTGCAGTTGTTGGAGGTTAGTGTCATGTCAAACATTTAGGGTGCAGAAAGAACCTTCTAAGCAGAATCTAAATATTCTGTTTTCATGAGAATGGAAGGTGTAGGTATTCAAGTTCTCATTCTAATGCATGCTTTCATGGGTGTTATTAATATATAATGCCCACTTACCTGTATACTCTTATTTTTGTCCTTTTCTTTTCTATATGGAATATAGAAGTCCAACTGGCTGGGTGTTATGGCACTTTCAGTACATGTATCAATGTCTAGTCATAGATGTAGCAAGTATTTTCCTAAATCCCAGAGCTATCCCCCCATGATTGTGAGTTTCCATCCCAAACATAAATATTCCACCATTGGAATATTTCTACTCCAAAGGAAATGTTCAGTAACTGTAGTGATCTTTGCTCACAAAGGCACAAATCTCCATGTGAAGAAGTCTAATGAGATCTTAGCCCCAGTGGAGGTGGGGTATGACCCATTCCCATGTCCACATTCTATGACACTTAGTGTCAGCTGCAAACATTTTATTACATTGTGTGTCCAGTTTGAGACGCAAACATGGTCATGCAATGTCAAGGTTATCTGTATGCAGTGCTTGCTCCTCCAGCTAAATAGTAATATTTGTCTCACAAAAGGCCGTCAAGGTTCTAAATACACAAGAAAAAATCACAATAAATATTTATTGATAGAGTTGTAAAATATAGTTAAGATTTGATAAATTTATGAACTAGACTTAAGATATAGGTTGCTGATATTAAATAGAAAGGGGCACATTTGATTTGTAAAATCTTTAATAATAAGTTGGCTAATGGTCACAGTAGTATATTAAACATCAAATGGGAATAGAGTCTGTACTTTGTGTCGTCATGAAACCAACCTTTATTTTTCTCCAAAACCATGAACAAGGTGTTTCCTCTCCCCATCTTTGTCTCACTGACATTTCACTGCTCCATATTTTTCCTCCGCACACTTACTGTGATTTATGATATTTGTCAATGCTTTTGAACTCCTTCTCTACAACTCAAAAGCAGTACAGAGTTTATACTCTGCATCGAGTTATCAATTCTGTGCAGTTTGTCAAAAATCATGATCATAGTTCAATTTGAAAAAGAGTAATTTTGCCTTTTTAGGGGACTAATGATACTACGCTGGGCAGCCTGATTCCAGTCAAGTTCACCTCAAGATTGTGGCAGCCAAATAATATATTTAAGATAACGCTGCTCACTTGAAACACACCTCTAGGGGAAACCACTGTGCAATAACAGTTAATAATGCACATTTATAAGTGTCAGAGCGAGAGGCTGGACTTGCTGTTTTCTTTCCAATTTTCTCCAAAGTACTAAAATATACCAGTCTTCCCAGGTATTTGGCACACATAGAGGAAGTTGTCTGCCTGTCTCCCTCCCTCTCTGAGAAATGAAATGGGGCCCCAAAGTCCTGCTCTCTGTCCTCTGCCATGTCATCATTATCTTGACTTTTTACCTTGATAATTTTTTTAATTTTGACTTTTTGGTTATTTTATATTTGGAAGTTAATCTATAACGTATCAAAACCATTATCTTACCACTATTATTTCCATAAACGTTCTTATAAGCATCACGTATAGTTTTGTGTATTAATTTTTCTCGACAGTTTTGCATCTGTTATCTGACCCAGTCTTGGAGGGGGCGGGGCCTGTGTGGGGGAAGTAAAGCACAGATCACAGTGCTCCCGGTAGGGCCAAGGGAAATACTGAAACACGAAATGCACGGCATATGGTCGCGCAGCTAAGTAGCAGTAGAAGTCAGGCCCCATACTTATGTAAGTTTTTACCACTTCAATTTATGTATTTCCAAAACTAGCTTTTTAAGCCTGTTTAGTTTCTAAAGTCATTTCTTTCCATTTTTAATAAAACTTCCCCCAAACGTCTTTACAAGCCCACTCTCCTTTGTCTGTGAACTGCCTCCTATCTGGATCACACACAAAAACCCTTTATTTTGAGTTTACTCGCCCTCCGCATGCCCCTAAATGTCGTTGGCACGTCTGTCTGTCCCCTGAATTTCTCTCGTTTTCCATTTCACTTCCTCATTGTCAACCTCATGCATCTCAGTCACCTTGTATGGGGAAGGTACTGAAGGGCTAGGAGCAGAAGAGCATCATAACTTACTTTATTTTTATTCAACACACACTTGTTGAGAACTTGCCGTGTGTCAGGCACTATTCTAAAGCTGTGGGGAGAAAATCTCACCTAACTCTAGTTTGTATTCTAGTGGGAGAGGACAGACAAAACACAAAGATAAAACAGAGAAAGGGGATAAAGTGTGCCAGTGGTGTGTGGGGTAATGTGGATTGATATTCTGCAGAGAAGGGGAACCGACAGGCTGTATTCAGAGGGACAGAGAGCGCTTTGTTTCAGGAATTGTCTGACCCAATTGTAGCGGCTGGCAAGTCAGAAATCCACAGGGCGGGGGAAGGCTGGAAATTCCAAGAATTCTCGTGGTCACAAATGGCAGAATTCCATCTTTTCATATGGCCAACTAGTATTTCATGGTATGTATGCCCCACATCTTCTTTATCCAATCATCTATGGAAGGACACTTTGGTGGTTTCTATGTCTTGGAAACCATGAACAGTGCTGCAATGAACATAGGGCTGCATATACTGTATCTTTGTGAGTAAATGTTTTTGAGTTTTTCAGGTAAATACCCAGAAGAGGGATGGCTGGGCCATGTGGTGGCCCTATTCTTAATACTTTGAGGAACTGCCACACTGTTTTCCATAGTGGTTATACCATCCCGTTAACCAATGTGTCCCCAATAAATTTTAAGAAAAGAATTGATGTCTTGAGTCCCAACACAGTCTAGAGGTGGAACTGCTTCCTCTTCGAAGGACTTCAGCCTTTTCTCCTTTGACTGATTAGATGAGGCTTACCCGTATTATGAGTAACAATTTTCCTTCCTCAGAGTTGACTGATTTCAATATTAATTGCATCTAAATCATACTATCACAGCAACATCTAAATGGGTGTTTGATCAAATGACGGAGCACCATAGCTTGGCCAGGTTAACACATGAAACTAACCATTACAAACTGTAAATAGTGAGACAGAAGAATCTGGGTCAATATGTGGTGTGTTGGGGTAAAAGCAATCACACTAAAGGCATAAAGAGTACATTTCATGTTTGGGAACAGAGTAGAGATAAGTTCAGAGAGGGGCTGATCCTGTGCGCCTTTGCACCGGGGTAAACAACTGGCTTTCCTCTTAGGGATAAGGGGAGATGGCATATAACCGTAGTCATAAAATAATCCCCTGGCCGCTGTAGTAACTACAGACTGTAGGGAAACAAAGGCAGGCGTAGGGAACTCTGTTAGAAACTATAGAAATTATCCAGGCTGGCGTCCACAGCAACTTGAAATGAGGTGGTAAGTCTGGTGGTAAGTCTGTGTTGGTGAGAAGAGAGAGGAGGCATGGGAAAGAGGGTATCCGAGGGCACTGTTGAGCTATTAAGACAAGACCTGCCCTGTCCACCTTAGAATTATTGCCTGAGGGTTTCTGTAACTCCCAGTTGAATGCGTTTCCAGATGGCAAAGAGCTGAGTGGATCAGCTTTTCAGTTTATGTTACTGCAGAGCTTCCCAGCAGATGGGCCACAGCAAGCTGGTGTCTCGGGGAACGCTAATCCCTTCAGCGTCAGAGCATCCACAGAAGGCTTGGGGTGGCGGACACCACTGGGACCACTGTCACGTCTGCCAGGCAGCTTGCCTGGGGCTCTGAGTTTCCTCCAGTTTACCATAGGGAGCCATATAAGTAGTACCATTTGTGCGTGTGTGCACTCTGATGTGAAAATGAGGGGGAAGCACTGTACTGTTGTGTAGAGTGAAGCTCCCTTCCCCAGAATTTTGAACCGTATTTCCTACTGTGCCTTTATCATTTTTGTGCTTGATAGTAGATTATATTTGTAGACTGCTTTTTATATACCATGCAATGTTCCAGGCATATTACATGTATTATCATGTATAATCTAAACAACAACTATATTCAATATAAAGCACAGTAAAGAAAAGTAACTTCCCCAAGATGTTCAATGGTAGGGTGTGGATGTGAATGTAATTCATTACTTTCCAGAGGCCAAAACCAATCTAGAAGCTACGGCTGTTTCATGACTTTTCACGATATGTTCAGTCTGCTCTCCATTTTGCCATCCTCTTTTGAGATTCGACCTGCATGTCTGCCAGCCGATCTTTTATCTTTTCTCCCTTCTTTCAATTTTGTCTTGTATCTTATGTGCATTTCTTCTCTGCTTTCATGGAAAGCTTGTCATGAAAATAAGCAGGTCAAACAGGAAAGAAGGAACGCAAAGGCCTGAAAACATTGTAGTCAGTCAGAACCCCATCTAGGTGGGAGGCTGGTCCATCAGCTTGCGCCCAGCATCCCGTTTCGAATTCCACTCCTCCTGGCCATATTATTCCCTGCTGAGCACTAAACAGAAATAGCTTGAGCTCTTTCTTAGTGCAGAGTTATTTTGAAGACCTAAGGCTCTGGAAGAATAGATATATTTAGCCGGGATTTCTCATTATTCTGTTTGCCTAAATTGTCTTAACACTTTAAGATTCTAATTTACATTTTCTTATCTATAGTTTTTAAAATTCTAATACCAGCTATCCGTGCCACATGACATTAATCAAACATCACCATCAGGGATGTTGGAACTATAATAGACACAAGCACTGCAAATCAAGCAGTGCAATTATAGGAGTGTGACAGCATTTTTATTGGATAAACATGCCAGCCACTGCCGTGTGTGCCATATTTTGTTATAATTGCTCTATAAGAATGGGTCTCACTCACCTAGAAATCTTTGAACTAAGATATGTAAAATCATGCAGAAAGGATTCTCCTTTTAGTTGGGTTTCAAAATACAGCATATGAAGCAATGTAGGTATTGTAGGCATGTTTTGCAGTATAGCTGGGAGATCACAGCATGTGCTAGAAGCTTATAGATTTGTAGGAAAAATCAATGAAGGATCTCTTTAGTTGGGCCTTAGACTACAGATTAAAGTGGGGTGCACTTTGATTTTTCTCCAAAATGCACATATTGCCTATTCAAATAAGTAACAATGTATATGCATGCAATGAACTGCCTACTTAATATAAAATAACTAAATAATGAACAAAAAGAGAGAAGTAAATAAGTTGCAGAACTGAATAAAATTAAAAGCAAAGCAACAAGGATAAGAATAAATTCATTTTATACTGTCAAAACTTAGGCAAAAATGCAGAAGTGAAATAGTGGACCAATACATATAAATGTTAAAAAGCAACTTCATACTGAAAGAAATACGTGCTCGGAGAATGGCAGCTTTAAAACATACGTAATTATAGGTGAGGAATTGGCAGCAGCCCCTTCCTTCAGATCTCTCATGTAAGGGTTCTCTAAGAGGAGCACATCTAGCTGATGGCCTTTAGCCACAGTGCCTTGGGGATCTATCATGCTGTTCATTTGGGTCAAGGACAGCTTCCTTGGCAGCTTCTGGCCAATGACCAAGTACACTGGAGTGTCTGGGGCCTGGCCAGTTCTGCCAAATCTTCATGCTGAATCTCGCATTGGGCTGCCCTAGACCTTCTCAGAGGTGCACCCCAGTCTCAGACTCTTTCTCTTCAATACTCCTTCTTCCCCCTTCTCGGACAAGTGTCAGGCCTTCATCAATGTCAAGGTTCTTGACTACTCCTGTTCTCCCTCCCCCTTTTTTTTTTAACAGGCATGCTCCCCAATAAACATCTTCTACTTCTGACTCCTTGGCATGTGATTCCTGGAGGACCCAAACTAACACAGATGTCAAACAGTACTTCTTCCCACCATAAAACATCCCCTCTGGCAAACCAGAACATTCTCCCAGGCCTTAACAATCCCTAATAGTATAAACATATACCTTGAAGAGGTGTAGTAGTCATTCCTTTATCAGGAAAATGAATTGAACAATTACAGTGGTATATAATGTAAATCACTAGAGTAGGACTTAGGAGAGGTTAATTTGGTTGGTGACTAGCAAAGATTGATATGGATAAGTAAAACCCAATGCATGTGAATCATAACAATGGACTGTACTAAGTGGATTAATTGGTCAATAGTTGACATAAGGAGACAGTTGGGTGCATTTGATAGGAGCAGATCTGTCACATAGAAGTAAATAGAAAAGTTCTGAAGATTCCTCTACAACATCTCAGTTTTGCCTGAAGCTCTTCTGGGAAGTGATTGATTGCAAAAAATAGTACTAAAAATAATGTCCTAGTGTAGAAACCCATAGTAAAAACTCTGGTTCTGGTCTCAACTATGATGGAGAGGGACTGTGACGTTGAGAATATTTTAGTAATATATACTGAATTTTATGTGTACTGAAAAAAAGATATGTGGAGAATTTTGAGGTTGGAACAGTAGCATGAATATTAGTGACTGTTTTTCTTGGCTCATTTAGTATTCTGTTTGTATTTAAAATTAATCTCTTCTCTCTAATATGCCAAAGGAAGTCCACCGTTTGCTTTTTCATATCTGTATATGCATGCCATCAGGAATATATTCAATATTTAAGTCATGTTTAGATCAGTTGAGGATTTTGGAGGGCCCTTGAAAAATAAATGGCATCATATTCTAACTCCAAGGCAAAGTATCATATCAATTTTATCAGTCAAAACAATTTTATTTAAAAATATATCTATACTTCTGATCACTAACATGAGTTAGAGTTGTATTAATTTAACTACTTTCAAGTTCTTATATGAAAATGAAATGTATTGCTCAAGATGAAAAACATTACATAAGTTACAAATAACAATGACAAAGCCGTGACAGGAGCACCATTTTTAGATGAAAATATCAAGTGGCCTCAGAAAATTATTGACTAAATTTACACAGAGTAATCATTGTGATTATTTTTGCGTTCCTTTTCTTTTTGACAGTCACAAATACAATTAAACTGACAGCTTTGAAAGCAGCAAATGAAATAAAATGTAGACTTATGCTATCTTAGACATGTAGGATAAATTTCCATGCTAGGAAAGAATGATGGACACTACAATAATCATAAATGTTGAGAGAGTAAAGATAGCACTTGAAGTAAGAGTTTTTATGTCTTTGTTTATGATGTACATGGGTGTTTGCTCGTGCTCATGTTAATAATAACTGCTGAGCATCTTCCAGTCTCCACAGGACACTGAGCATTGTTGAGTTTTTTAGTAGATCTTGTGCTTGTGATACAATTCCTGGCAGCTTGCTTCATTGTTTTTTCCAGTGGTGCTTTGTTTTGCTTTTTTAAAAAATTAAATTTATTGAGGTGACACTAGTTAATAAAATTATATAGGTTTCAGTGTACAATTCTATGATACATAATTTGTATATTGCATTGTGTGTCCACCACCCAAAGTCAAATCTTTTTCCATCATCATATAGTCAACCCCATTTACTCTTTACCACCACTGAACCCCCCCCTCGCTGGTAACCCCCACGATGTTGTCTGTGTCTATGAGTTTTTGTTTGTTTGTTTGTTTATTTGTCTTGTTGATTCATTTGTTGCTTTCAATTTTATGTTCCACATATCAGTGAATCTTCATATCCTCATATATGGTTCTTGACTTTTTCTGTCTTCTGACTTGTTTCACTTAGCATGAAATTCTCAAGATCCATCCATGTTGTAACAAATGGTAGTATTTCATCTTTTCTTACAGCTGAATAGTATTTAACAGTATATGTGAACCACATCTTCTTTATCCAATCATCTATCAAAGGACACTTTGGTTGTTTCCATGTCTTGGCTACTGTGAATAATGCTGCAATGAACATAGGGGTGCATGGATCTTTCCTAATATGTGTTTCTAATTTTTCAGGCAGACACTCAAAAAAGGGATCACTGGGTGTTATGGTAAATCTATTCTTAATTTTTTGAGGAGCCTCCATAGTGTCTTCCATAGAGGGGGTACCAGTTTACATTCCCACCAACAGTGACTGAGGATTCTTTGTCTCCACAGTCTCTCCAGGACTTGTTATTACTTGTCTTTTTGATAATAGCCATTCTGACAGGTGTGAGTTGGTGTCTCATTGGAGTTTTGATTTGCATTTCTCTACAGATAGTGAAGTTGAGCACCTTTTCCTATATCTCTTGGCCATTTGTATGTCTTCTTGGAAGAAGTGTCTGTTCAGGTCCTTTGCCCACTTTTTAATTGATATCGTGTTATGACAATAAAAGTTGTAAGTGCTGCTTCTTTCACAGTGAAAAAAAGAAATAAATTAGTAGACCTAAGAAAAGAAAAAACATATATGTAGGCTATCTTTTCAGTCTCTCTCTCTCTGCATAGATGTGTGTGTCTGTGCATTTATATTTTTGTTGACATTTTAAATCCAGCTTTATTGCTTAGAGATTTCAATCGTTACATTTGCATTATATATCTTCCACATCAAGAAAAATTTGTCTTCTTTTCACTTTCAGTTTTGGTTTTTGCTTTACATATATTTTTATTTTAATACTGTCTAGGAAAACTTCATTAAGGTGCTAAGTTTTCAACAGTTATAGTGAATTATAGTCCTACCAAAAAATGATGTTGTGCTAGTTGAAAAATATTTCACTGTGCTTTTTTCTTCACATAATGTGTACTTACAATTTTATGTCACCTTATCACATGAGAATATTCCTTTAATCAACTGCCCACTGCAACTAACATACAGAATTATTATATCCCCACAAAGATCTCCCTTGTACTATTCTTTTTAGTTACATTCATCCCTCTCCCCACAGCTCTCTCAATTCTTGACAGCTGATCATTTGTTCTCTATTTCTATTATTGTTGTCCCTTTGAGAATGATATATAAAAGGAACAATACAATTAGTGATTCTTGGTTTTTTATTTCTTTTTTTACCTTTTTTTATTGTTGTTCAGTTACAGTACCCATTATCCCCCCATTACTCTCCTCCGTCCTATCTACCCCCACCTCCCATATTCAATCCTGTCTCCCTTCGGCTTTGTCCATGGGGCCTTTATACATGTTCCCTGTCGACCCTTCCACATCTTTCCTGTTATCTCCCTCTCCCCTCCCCTCTGGTCACTGTCAGTTTGTTCTTTACTTCCTGTCTCTTGTTCTATTTGGCTCCTTGTTTGTTTTGTTGATTAAGTTCCACTTACAGATGAGGTCGTATGGTACTTGTCTTTCACTGCCTGGCTTACTTCACTTAGCATAATGTTCTCCAGTTCCATCCATACTGACACAAAGGGTAGGATTCTATCTTTCTGCTGCATAGAATTCCATTGTGTAAATGTACCAGTTTTTTAATCCATTCATTTACAAGCTATGAATATCGGGATGCCTAGGATCTTTTGAATTGGTGTTTCAGGGTTCTTAGGATATAGTCGCAGCAGTGGAGTTGCTGGGTCAAAAGGCAGTTCCATTTTTAGTTTTCTGAGGAAATTCCATACTGTTTTCCACAGTGGCTACACTAGTCTGTATTCCCACCAACAGTGCACTTGGGTTCCTTTTTCTTCACAACTTTGCCAGCACTTGTTGCTTGTTGATTTGTTTATGATGGCATTCTGACCGGTGTGCAGTGGTATCTCATTGTTGCTTTAATTTTCCTCTCCCAGATGGCCAGCGCTACTGAGCATTGTTGAGATTTTTTTTAAACTCAGCCTAATGTCCTTGAGAACTGTATTCTTTGTAGATCTTGAAAACAAATAATTAGAATTTAAACTGAGTCAATAAATAATAGCTATGAATGTTTAATGTGAGTATACACATATAGAAGTAGCAGGTGAAACTTCTGAGGATATACATTTGGCTGTCTCTTTATATATTAGCAGTTGAGAGATATAAGGCAATTATGTATTCTTTAAGTATGGTACTTATTTGTAAATTTAACAGAATGAAAATGTTTACAGGTGTTTGCTTGCTATACTTGATTTTTAATTTAGAATCTTGTTTTAATATTCTAAAATTAATAATGTAATATTACACATATCCTTTAAATCAGTTATTTAACTGATTTAACTAAAATATTACAAATATTAAACAATGAAATAGTTTCAAAGTTGGCATTGAATTGAACAACAGCTATAAATGGCATAATAGCTAAATGTGATCACAAAATCTCGGTACAAAATTTCCAATAAAAAAAGACCACTATTGAAGACTCACCTACTTAGAGAAAATATATTACTCTAAAATTAGGACAGCTACTGTCCTTGTGATTTCAAAACAATGCTCGAAGGAATTTGTCTACTTAAATAAAAAAGAAAAGTTAAACATCAAGCACCAAAGTTTTCTAATGTTCCTGATTTCTGAGCTCTTCTGGGATTCAAAAACTGTGACAGAAAACTCACTGCATGCTTGTCTACCCATATAAAAGTCATGAATAAATTGTTTGAAAACCCAAAAATAAGGAATAATTATGGGGATGCTCCAAGGTATGGGGCGCATTGGAACAGAAATAGGCCAGCGGTGCTATCACAGCAGAGCAACTGCAGCGCTGACCTATCTAGTTACAGTATTGTTAAATCTGCATATAGCGGATAGTCTGCCTAAACAAATTAGAGACACAGCATATAAAGGTTGCACAATTAATAGGATGTAACAATATGCACATTCTAAAGTACGTTTAAAATAAACCCTCAAATGTTAGACTTCACTAATCCTAATTCTCTCCTCCCCGTTCCCCATGACTGATAACAGAATTTCTCACTAGGATTTATAGACTGTCTACTCATGAATTTAAGAATGATAGTATATTCCCAGGTTAATTTCTGTATCTTTTTCTGTGTGTATTTCTTTTTAAGGACCAATGTTTTTCTTCCTGAAGGATCTTAGAGGTCAAAAGCAATCCTGCAATTTGTGATTAACAGGTTCTTGAAGGAATTGACTTCCATGGTATCATTCTTTCCTGATTTTTCCTTCATAATTTTCTAAACACTTTTTAACATTGTCAAATTAACTCTTCTTCCACCAACCCTTTAAACATGAATATTCTTCATTCTTCTATTTCTGAACTTTTATTCTTATTCTGTACTTACAATCTGTATCCAAGAGCTATATTTGACAACTCCATTTATTTTTCTACCTCAGGCGTGTTTTTCTTAAGCCTCATAGTACAAACTGACTATGGGCATTCTCACACTTTACTACAAACTCTCAAAAAGTTAAATTGTTTTCATTGTGCCCTAAAACCTACTTTTATTCTTCAATCTTAATTATAATTAGTAGAAACACCATCTTCACAGTTATCCAATCCTCCAAAACAAAAAAATTAGAAGTTTCAATTAAAAAAAAATTGCCCCTCATAACTGGCATCAAGCTACTCATGCAGATTGGATACCTCCCTCAAAATATATGGAGTTATTTAATATGTTTTCCAATATAATTGTCAGGCTCTTATTTGGTGATTTCATTATTTGCACTGGAATTTCCACAATGACATGTCTATCGGTTTCCCCAAAGCTAAGCATCGCCCCTTGATGCCATTCTTCGAATGGTAGCCCAAATGGACTTTCCTAGATTAAATTTGATTAAATCACTCTACTAGTTCAAAGGCCTTAATTGCTTATGGGATGAAGTTCAAGTATATAAAGACAGTATCTAATATCCTTCATGACCTGATTCAAACTTTTCTTCTAAGCATCACCACCCAATGGTCCTCTTTTTTTCTCCCTCTTGCCCTGTTAACAATTAAACTACTTGCTTTACTTATATAGAAACACATGTTCTTCTCTTTGGGTCTTTCCTGGATGTTCTCCTTTAGAGACCAAAATATGACAGTTTCTGCATATCGCTATTGTATGCTTAGTATACTATATTGAAAGTATACATTTTCATATTTGTATTACTAAGACCAAGGACATCTTGAGAAAGGGAATGGTGATATCTGAATCCCTAGCTCCTATAGCAATGCTCAACCTACACTATGTAGGTTCTCAATAAGTGTCTGTGAAATTAATTATTTAAGAAAATTAAAATATACTATACAATTATTTAAGCATTTGGAAAAAAGCCCTTTAATTAGAGGTGTGCAACTGCTACTCTTTTGGAGCTCTCATAATAAAATAATATCTGACCTGAAATTGACTGTCTCATTGTTATTTTCCCTTTGACTACTTGGTATTTTACAGACACTTCAATGAAAATAGACACCTCTGACCAAGTTAATAGATCTTTGAGCTTGAAAATTTTAGTAGTGAAAATAAGCTAAAGATTTTTAGAAAAACAATAAAATATTTTAATTTTATGAAGGTGCACTGCCCACAGGGTCCCCACTCCCAGGCTCCACGGATGAAAATAAGTCTACCAAGATTTGATCTGCTTGGGGAGGAAAGGTAGCAGATCTCTCAAAGAAGAAGGACCAGGAGCCTTTTCCTATTCTGAGTCAGGGTCAGATAGCTAAAGGGCCATAAAACTTTGGGGAACTAACTCATTTCATGCTTGGACCCTTATCATTTAAATTGAGGGTATTAGCAAAGCAGGTTTCACAGGATTTTATGCATTCTTTCTTAGGCCTGATCACCCCTGGGGAACCTGTTCTTTCCAGCACAGGGCCGTACCCACCTCCAACATTGTTTCAGGGTTAAGTCAGGCAGGGGAAGTAAGGCAGCCAAGAGATTAGGAGACTTCTTGCAGACAGAATGAAGACTCAGGCTATGTCAAAGCCGAGGGGAGAGGGTCCATCACTTTCTTTTTCTATAGCCCACCAAGTCCTTCCTTCAGGGCCCCCTTGTGACCATGTCTTAGGTCATCCCTTTTTTGAGGAATCTTACCCATCATTGGCTAACTGGTCTACCACTGGGGGCCAGGCAGGGTGAAGTAAAGAAGGCATAGGCAGCGCCTCTGCCAGGGAGATAAGTTTTGTCTCCTTAGTGGCCTAGGGTCCCAAAGTCTCTCACTCAGCCTTAGCCCTGGGGGGTTACAGCTTCTGACACCAGGCAGGGCGGTTCCCAACATGAAGGCAGTTGCAATTGATGAAATTAGAAAGATACAGATTAACATTATCAACTAAAATTTGCTCAGGTATTAGCTAGCATGACTAGAGAACTGAATTTGGAGTGTTCTATGGATTTTCACTTAACTGTCCCAAAACAGATAAGGTAACACATGGCTTAGTCTTTTCCCACTTCTGTACAAGTGAACTTATACATATATTTCTTACAAATCCTATCTTCTGACTACTGATTCAATTGGAATAGCCTTCATTGTCTTTTAGCTTCTTGGGCTAGGCTTGTTATGAGAAAATATGTAGCCTATAATTACAGCTATTAAAAAAATCAAAATACTACTTACAGAAATTCAGTTGGCAATTTTGGTGCTTGAGTAGCTTAGGTCTATAACTTCTAAAATGTTTGACTACTATTTACAGCACAAAATATTATTTGTCACAAGCCAAAAGACACACAAGCACACACATATATAAAATTAAGATTCACTGAAGTATAGTTAATCATTTTATGTGAGTATTTAAGAAAATCCTGATGATTATCCATGAAATTGCTTTAATGAGTCAATCCTGGCATAAACTTCACAGTGTATAAAAATAGACTATAAAATATAGTCTGATTGTTAGTAGTAGAGACCAAATATTTATTTTCTCACCATTTTTCATATGGAAAGTGAGTAAAGTTATAAAGTTCTGCTATATATAGTGCCTTACCATTAGTTGTAGGTAATCAAAATATTTTATTCCAATAACTAAGCTGCATGGATGCTTTTGGCTACAAGTGAGTCTCTGTCTTGACAAGAGGGTTGGACAACACCATGGGCTAAATGGATGCACAGCCGTTGCCAATTGTGACAAGTAGGCCTATCTGGCTCTTGTCTAAAGGAAATTGGCCATTAGCTGTAACCACAGTTGTAAGTATTTCTGAAGGGAGGCTTTTGATTGGAGGAGGGGGAAATAGACTATATATACACATACATGTGTATGTGTGTATGTGTATTTTTTTTCTGACACCACCCTTAGTAACTTTTGCCTCAGTGGTTAGTCGTTCTTTGGGGTAAAGTTAGAGGGCTGTGGTGGCCTGAAGAGTTAGTAATAATCTTAAATGTGTCCTGTAACTGTTAGAAGAGAACATACGCATTAGTATGCATTGTTATCATCAAGTGATTCATTTTACAACCCCTTGGCTCTTAATTTCCATTGTAATAATGTTTTGCTTACATTTGCCAGAATTTATTTACCAGAGTCTTAATTCTGTTCTGTAGGTTGCCTTCATGACCCTTGTCTTTCCCCCAGAAGCATAAATCAGTTGCTTTCAAACCGCTTTGACTGGCATCCACAATATGAAGTACACAATCTCCCTGCCCTGTCCTCCCAGTTGCTTCAGTTAAAGGTGCCTGTAGGATTGCGAAAGTTCACCCCTAGAGCAGGGACCCGCGGATCCATGTAGAAGCAACAAGACTTTGTTCCATCCGAAGTTCTTCTTCCCCCAAATGATGGAAGTCATTTTCCACTTTGGCCTGTCTCTTATTTTAGTAAGGGGACAAAAAATGGTAGGTCAGTCATGACATCACACGGTATGTTAGGTATGTTATTCTCTTTATGCTTACATTGGGGAGCACAGTAGAGGAATTCCCAAGGACAAGAAGATAATTACACTAAATATATACTACTTTCTAAGGTGAGCAAGTATACATGTAGCCAGATGCTTTTAGTGTCAATATTTTGGCTGGATTTGTCTTTTTTTAAAGATACGTTTTGCTTCACAGCAAAATTAAAAGGAAGGCACAGAGGTTTTCCCATACATCCCTTCCTCACACATGCATAGTGTCCCCGATGATTAGTGTCTGCTGCCAGAGTGATGCATTTGTTGCAGTTGTTGAACCGCCATTAACACAGTATAATCAACTACTGTCCACGGTTTATACTGTGGCTCATTCTTGGTGTGGTGCATTCTGGTGTTTGGACAAATCTATAACAGCGTGTATTCGTCATTGCAATTTTATGCAGGGTACTTTCACTGCCCTAAAAGTCCTCTATATTTTGCCTCTTCATCCCTCCTCCTGCCAGCTGATGGCAACCACTGATCATTTCACTGTCTAGTTTTGCCTTTTTTAGAATGTAATATATTTGGAATCATACACTTAGTAGCTTTTTCACATTGGCTTATTTCACTTAGTTAATATGCATTTATGTTTCATCCACATCTTCTCATGGCTTGAGAGACCATTTTTTAAGCACTGAATATTCTATTGTTTGGGTGGACCACATTTAATTTATCCTTCACCTTCTGAAGAACATGTTGATTGCTTCCAAGGTTTTGGCAATGATAAATAAAACTGCTATAAACATCTAGGTTCAGGTGTGTGTGTGAAGATATGTTTTCAGCTCCTGAGGGTAATTAGCAAGAAATGTGATTGCTGGCTCTCGTGGTAAGAGTGTGTTTAGTTTTGTTGGCAATAGCCAAACTCAAAGAGGTTGAACTATTTTGAATTCCCACCAATGTTTGAGTCCTTGTAGTTCTGCATCCTGGCCAACAGAGGATGCTGTCAAGGTTCTGGAATTTGGCCGTTCTAACAGGCGTGTAGTGATTTACTCAGTTAAATTCAAATGTTAATCTCAGGGAGAAACTCCTTCATGGACAGGCCCAGAAAAGTTATGTTGGAAACAAAAGCTTTATCTAGGTTTGATTCCCATTCTTGTGAGCTATCCCTTTTCCTATCATTATCTTTTCTCACATCACCAGGCCACAATCAAATACAGGCCTGTTTTCAGGTCTCCTGCAAAGAAATCGGTGGGAGATATCTTGGCTGTTAATAAGTCCTATGTCTACATGGGAAAATTAACTTCCTTGATGTTTTCCTCTGCTCTCTCCTCTAGTCTCCGATTTCAAAGATCCAATGAGACAAGGTTCTCCAGAATCCATCTCCATGTCCTTGAACTTTGTGCTCATTAATGTGTTCTTAATTGTTTAATTACAGGTTCTGAGAATTCCGTTCCATTCATTGTTTAGTCTATTTTTTAAATTCATTTATTTTTAGACAGAGGGGAAGGGAGGGAGAAAGAGAGGGAGAGAAACATCAGTGTGTGGTTGCCTCTCACATGCCCCCTTCTATGGGACCTGACTAGGAATCGAACCAGCAACCCTTTGGTACTCAGGCCGGGTGCTCAATACACTGAGCCACTCCAACCATGGCTGTTTAGTCTATTTTCACATTCCTTCTGTTATTCAATCTTTCTATTCCGTTCTGTTTTTGTTTATTTTAATGTCTTCATCTTAAGTCATTTGCTTCTTAAGCATATACGTGTTTTTAGTTTGTGGTGGGTTTTTTTTTTTTTCATTTCTCTGAGGAAGCTATTTATTTTTATGTTAAAGTCAGACTTTTTCAGTCTAGTGATTTTCTTTCATGCTGTTGGTTTTATTCAAATAGCCAGTGATTTTATGTTGCCTGCTTACCTTTCGTGAAACAAAAGCTGGTCTTGTAAATTATTTATAGCTGAAGTGTTTTCTAAGCACTCTCTGCTTTCTGACAATAAAAATAAAATTCTGTGCAAGGTAGCGGCTGTGCTGACCAATCTGAAGTGAGAAGCCAGGGGTCAGGGGTTGGCACTTAGATTAGTGAGCAAGCTGTGAACACTTAGATAAATGGAAAATGAATTTTCTAGAGATGCATTTTTTCGTGCCCTTTAAAGTAACCAAATGGAACTAGGTCCTGTTTTACGCTTTTTTGCCTGACACTATTGCCTGTTTTATGCCTCCCTGTAGCAAACCCTGAGTGTATTTTAAAAGTTATCATTGTGCATGTATCTTGAAGGCAAGAGTCAAACCTAACAGGTATGACACCAAGATAATGGCACAACTTTCCCCTAGTCAAAAACTAATTGATTTGAGGACGCTGCTGTCTCTGGCTGTGTGACTTGGCCAAGGTTTCAGTGGGAAACCTCGCTTCAGGGATACTGTGCTTTTTGTCTGTGGTGTGTTTTTATTCTACTACCATTTTGCTTTCTCCTCCAGCCTCAGTTCGTGCAATTCCTGTCTCCATCTGTTTGGTCTAAGGTGCTGTGAGCTTTCTACAGTGCCCGTGACCTGATAAATCTGTTATAACTGTCCAAGCGGTCTAGGCTTCAAGGAACTATTTTTATTTGTCTATTACTCTATCCTATCAGTTAAACTGGAGGTAAAAAAAAAACAACTAAGTATTTTCATGAAGTTAGCCATCCTCATCAGTAGGACTTTTTGAAAAGTTTTTTGTTTACCTCAGATGTAGATGTTCAAGGTGATCATATTCTTCACCTTAGGACAGGCGAGTCCAACAGTCATTGAAAGCTTCCTTCCAGTTAGTTTATCTTATCCCTCATTTC
Source organism: Trachops cirrhosus (assembly GCA_028533065.1). Lineage (NCBI taxonomy): Eukaryota > Metazoa > Chordata > Mammalia > Chiroptera > Phyllostomidae > Trachops > Trachops cirrhosus. Next base: position 72,487,204 of record CM052548.1, on the reverse strand, counting down.
TGAGCCTAGCACATGTCCCTCCCGCATTCACCCCAGTGTTCTGATGTCAACACCAGGGTTTCCGTAGGTCTTAATTGCTGTAAGGTATTTTACATATGCATCTGACAGATTTTATTTTTATATTACATTTAGTCACTTATTTTTGCTGACATGAATGTCTTTATATTAATTCTGTGTCCTGGGTACAGTTATGTATTTTTTGGCAAATGTGCCCAGGAGTGAGGATTTGGGGTGATATGATATATGGGTTTTCAGTTTTACCAACTGTGGCAGAAATGTTCTCCAAACAGCTGCAACAAATTTTACTTAAAACAACAGTGTGTTAAAATTGGTTTCTTATTACGCCATTGTTAATATATAACTTTATTTTTGCCAAAATAATGGCTATAAAGTAGTACCTTTCCATTGTTTAAATTTGGTATTATCTAATTATGGGTGAGGCTGAGCATATTTTCATGGGCATTTGATTTTCACCTTGTATAAATACCTAGTAAAATGTTTTTATTTACTACTTTTAAACTGGACTGTTTTTGTTGATTTTTGAGTCACCTCTAATCCCAACTTGAATTAATATACTAAATATTTATTCTTATAATTGCTAGTTTTCACAAAAGCATATATGGAAAATAGTCCACTGAGATATCTTTATTTTATAATTAATTTCCTTATACATTAGATGCTATTTCTACAGTTGCTAAGTGAACATATTGATCTATTTCATCATGCGTCTTTCATATACTGTTTTAATTAACAAGGTTTTGTGGATTACTCTAATATTTAATATAGCTAGTATCTTGTATTGCTCTATATGTCAGAGTTTTCTAAGCTATTTTCCTTTTTAAAATATATAATTCTGATTTTAAGAATCATTTTTTCTAGGATTAAAAAGAAAACTCAGTAGGTATATTTATTTTGGAATTATTTATTTTATAAATATCTTGAGGGCAAATTAACATATTTTATGTTGGCTATTCCCTTCCAAGAATATGATATGTTGTCTGTTAGTCCAGGTGAACATCCAGGATTATTTCAAAATGTTTCTTATATAGATTTTGCACATTTTTTGTTAAATATGTATGAAGATCATTTTATAATTACTATTGTTAGTGGAATCTTAACTTCCATTATAACTTCTAATGTGGTTGGCTTATATATATGAAGGATATGTATTTATATATTCATTTTATATCTTACTAGCTTACTTTCTTGTAGTAGTTTTCAGTTCATCTCTTGGGTTTTCTAAATATGCAGACTAATCTCAAATAATCATTTTATATGATCTTCTCCAACACCTATACTGCTGATTTCTTTTACTAAGTGCAAAAGTTGGTACATGTTATTTAGAACTGTATTGCTTAATTTCAAAAATTTGAAGATTTTTCGGTTATAGTTCCCTTATTTGTTTCTTATTTAATTTCATAAGAAAGTCAGAGAACACACTTCATATGATTTCAAATTTTTAATCAATTGTTATATGGCCTATAATAGGATCTGTCTTGGGGAAATTTCCATGTATACTTATAACATGGAATGTATACTTATACATTCTGTGTGTGTGTATATATATATAAATCATGTGTTCTTTAATCAATAGATGGAATAATTATGCATATTTTTATAATGATAAAATATGTTAAGTTGTAGCCCTTTTCTGTATGTATTGAAACAATCATGTTTTATTTTTCACTTTCTTCTATTATTAGGGTAAATTATTATTTGTAACTCTACACATAAACCAACATTGAAAATTTTTCTTTGATATTAATTGAAAACAAGGGAAGTATTTATTTACCTACATTATGAATTCTAATTTAAAATGTGAATTTAGTAGTGTAAACATTTGATATATTTTTACTTATATTTAATTATAAATTTTTATTTAGACTTAATTACACATTCAAAAGCTTGGCAACTGATGAATAAACAAATTTGAAAATAATTTTTTGTACACTTCAGGTTCAGAAAAAAAATTTTTTCAGTTCATTTTCTGGTTGTTCTAAAAAATGCTATTACTTTTTTTCTAACTTTTAAATCTATTTGAAATTTATTTTGGATTGTATTTCAGATGTATAACATTTTCTGAATTTTTCATGGATGTGTTTTTATGTGCTAAGAATGGGGTCATCCAGAGAAACATAATTTGCATGGTCCTCTGGTTTTGTAGGAGCAGAGTAATTAAGTGAACACAGTTGTTGTCACCTGTGCTGCTACTGCAGATGTGTTACTGTGTCAGGTACACAGAGAAGCACATTCGAATGGTTGCTTTCAGGCAGCTAGGTTGCCCTTGCCACTTTTCATTAAGTTTGCTGCGGTTGCGGAGGTGCTCAGTTCAAATCTAGTAATTCAACTGCATGTCAGAGGTTTTTAGATCAAGGAGTTAGAAATGTAACCCGAGCCAAAATGACAAGTGTAGCTGTCAAGTTATACTTTAACTTACCGCAGCACTATTTTGCATGTTGTAAAAGTATGAAGTGTAGGATGGGGTAAAGAGTATATATTTGAGACATGCATTTTCAAATCTTACTCTACTACTGAGTAGCACTGTGACTGGATAAATTTCTGTTTACTATAGTCCTGTGGGGCATGTGAAAGCAAGCCTTGTTAGTTCCCAGAGCTAGGTGATTGGGGTTCATCCCTCAGGTCACATCCATAATATTTAGGGTGCTAGATGTGGTAGTAAGCTCCTTCCAGAAAAATGCTGGTGGCATGGTTTTATTGTTGGAGATGGAGGGAGGTGGGGGAGAAGTGTGCACTTTCTTTTGGGGGTTCCAGTGAGGAGCACAGTCAGCACCAAGGAGCTAGGTATTTGGGGGGCCATCACTCAGGTGGACATCTTAAAAGCAGGTGCTAGATGTACACTCTAAACCCTTAGCTCTTCAGGGAGAAGGTGGGAGTTGGAGGTTCCCCCCTGTTTGGGTGGCACTGTTAAGTTTATGGTGAGAATGTGTCTCAGCCTTTATTTGCCAGACATTTAGATATGGGTATTTCGCATTGGCCAGTTTCTAGATTTCCCAGAACAAATTGCCGTGCATGTAGCTGTGCATTTGATGCCTCCATGGGAGGAGGGAACTTGAAGAGCCTCTTACATGGTCATGCTGGTCCCTCTCTCCAAATGTCCAAACAGGCTTGGGTTCCAAGAAATGTTTTTGAATAAAGACACTAGTGCTTCCCACAGACACAGTCCACAAAGCAAAGGGTTATAATTTGATGGAGGAAAATGTTAAACACAGCATTTACTTGAGAACTGAGAATTTCTTTTAGAGACTTAACAAAAGATACAGTAGACTAATTAGGTCTTCTGGGTACATCATGACCTTTGTGTGAGTTCTTGGTCTTCTCGCTCCCTGGTCTTTATGGTGCCCTTTTGCCTTTTTTAAGTCATCACCCCACTGCAGAACCCTGAGACAAAATGTCATCCCTGTCCTTCTCAAAGTGCTTCCGTACTTAAATAAGTGCACTCTTCTCACTTGGCCCTTTAATACATGACTAGTTTGGGGGGTAGATAATGGTTAAATATGGTTTTATTTAAATAAAATATTTGTACATGGGAAGTCTAATTCTTTAACTCTAAAATGTGACTGATGAAACACATCAATGACTCTAGACATTGAAATAAATAGATGATAGGGATATTATGAAGATAATCTTCATTCCTCCTGAAATCAAATTCTATGACTATGGATGATGCCTGAATTCTGTCTGAGTGTGTCTCTTTTACGAATGTGAAACAAGTTTCAAAACAGTACCTGATCATTTCAGATCAAATTAGTTATCTTAACTCGTTAAAGTCATAATTTAGTTCATAGTTTAGTAAACTAAATCTAAATTTAGTTTAGATCCATATTGCCCTTAAAAATAATTATGTGATTTTTTAACACATAAAACATTTTTTTTACCATATAGTTTAAACATGCCTCTTAATCATACCCATTTGTGGTTTTAGGCTCAAATGTGGCTTATGTTTTTGGAACTATTTTCTTTGACCCTACTTGTGTTTGGGTGTGTTAGAAATAGGGTTTTTATATTAAGTGCTTTTATGAACTTTATGAACTTTAACTTCAGAGAATCTTTTAAAACTTTCAAGTTCAAATAGTATTTTTGATATATTTTAAAAAGTTAAAGCACTTCGTCATTAAGCACTATACACAAAAGATAGTATTGATTTTAATCCAGGCTACTGAGATTGTCCGATGCTGTAAATTAGTTTGAATAAATTAACTTCAGGATGCTAAATACTTACACAAATGCCTTTTCATTTTTCCCTAATAAATTTAGATTGCAGTCACTGTTTTTGCCCTTTAATCTTCCATATTCCATTTTTATTATTTAGTGTTCCACCATTTAATCCATGTGTCTGACTTAAGTATGGTTAGCACAATTATGATGCAATCTTGCTGTTTGACAGCTTTATAGGCTTTGCATCCCAATTATCCACAATCATCCATTAGTTCCTGAATTTTACTATTCTTGTTACTATTATGATACACACTTTCTTCCTTATACTTTTGGAAGCATGTATTTCTATGAGCAACATATTTTGCTATGATCTCCATCATCTTAAATGTAAGTATGCAAATTCAGAAAATATATTATGAATTATTATTTACTGATAATTTATCATCATTTTGTCAGAGTAGACTGAGTATAAAATGCAACAACATAAAATTAGTTCATTTCTCCATAGTTTACTATAAAAAAAGCATGCATCCTAGGGAAACATTAAAAACGTGATTTTAAAAATATAAACAATGTCCTAGATAATTCAGGAAATGGTGGCATTTTGGATATCCTCACAACAGTTTCTATGCTTTGACTGATCTTGTATGTTTGAAGTTGTATAGGTATTTGAAATGATGAAGTCAAGCTATAAAAATAAGCAATGTGTGACATTGTAAATTTTCACTGGCTTACTTCCCCCCTCTCCCAACAGAGTTAAACTTCACTTCGCTTCCAAATCTTGCAATGCAGCCACCTCAGTCATTCATCGTCTGCACAAATGCAATTGACTCATAAAATGACCTCACACTTTGTTTCACAGTGAGCAGATGTGGGTGTACATTTCACGACAGCCCATCTGTGATCATCATATATCTCCCTGTCTCATAACAATTATTGGTTCTTCTAAAGATGTTCACCAATCGAAGATTCTGTACCAACATCCAGGTCTGAGCTGTCTGAGGTCACTCTCTCAGCACGGTATTAGGGCTGGCTTTAAGGCACTTGGCTGTAGTGCGGAGAAGAGGGCTGGCTGATTCTTATCGGATGTTCTGGGGCTTACTGGTGCACCATGGACCTCTTTCAAATATATATATTTACATATGACTAAAGTAAAATCTGTCAGAAATTTGAAAGAAATGCTTGTAAAGCAAAACATAATGTGGAGTGAAAATATGAATAAAATAAAATGTTAAAAGAAAGGAAATGGAATGTTAAACCAAGACCAAAAAATACACATGCATGAGGTTTTTTGGAATCTGAAGAAACCATTTCATGACGCACTAGTCACTGGCTCAGAGAAAATAAGCTACGATATTCAAAGAGAACAGTGCTGAAGGGCATTCAAGTAAAAAGTATAAAAGTGATGGGAACATTTTAAAAATACGATCCTTGTTGCATTTAAATGAGTTTCCATAGTTTCTAACAATATATTAAAAAAATGTGACTTTTGCTATTGTAGCAGGTAGCCTCTATGAGAGCCTCATGTGATCCCAGCCTCCTGGTGTCCCCTGCCTCATGTAATTCTTTCTCATTGAGTAACGTGTTTCGGATCAATAGAATATGATAACATTGAGGGGAAAAAAAGGATGAAAAACACAGTTAAAAGTCAACTTGTCTCTGGTAGACTAGCTGTAAATTATCTGACCTCTTTATTAAAAAATAAATTCTTATTTACACATATAATACGTATAATTGTTCTCTATTGCTGCATTGCAAATTACCTCAAAACTTAGTGTCATAAACCAAGACACATCTGTTACCCCCATTTCCGTGGGTCACATCTCCACTCTCTCCAGCAGCAACAGAGCACACGCTCTCCTGTGACTTACCTGGAACACTCTCCAACAGAGATGATATGTCAGGCAACGGAACAAGTCTTAATAAGTTGAAGAGATTAAAATCATATTAGTCATCCTTTAGAAAATAGTGTTATAAAATTTAACATCAATCACAAGAAAAAGAAGTAGAAAATTCACAAATGTAGGGAGATAGAATATGTTCGTGAACAACCAATGGGTCAAAGAAATCAAAAGGGAAATCAAAAAATATCTTGAGACAAATGAAACAGGAAGGCAACATGTCAAAACGCTTTGCATAGAGCAGAAGCAGTTTTAAGAAGGAAGCTCATAGTGATAAATGCCCACATTAAGATTAAAAGATGTTAAAAAAAAACAACTTAATTTTATACTTCAAGGACTTAGAACAAGAAGACCAAACTAAGTTAAAGTCAGTAAAAAAAGATAAATAACAAAGGTCAGAGCAGCAATAAAGAAAATAGAGACTAAAAGACAATTGAAAGGATCAATAAAATTAAGGGTTAGTTCTGAAAAAGATAAACACAGTGGAGAAACCTTTAGACTAACTAAAAAGAGAGTAGCCACAAATAAAATCAGAAATGAAAGAAGAGACATTACAACTAACAACAGAGAGGTACTAAAATCATAAGAAACCACTATGAACATTTACATACCAACAAATTAGGTAACCTGGGAGTCATGTATAAATCCCCGGAAACATACACCTGATTCTAGAGACAATGCTTCTAGCGTTTTGCTGTTGAGAATGATGTTAGCTAAAGGCCTGGCATTCATAGCTTTTATTATGTAACTACTACATGCAAATGGTCTTAAAAGTTTACTTGGTCTCTGAACACCACCTAGTCTTTGTAAAGTTTTCTAAATATTCATGTGAACAAATATAATTGTTTAGCACATTCCCAAAGTGCTCTAAACCAGAAACTGGGTATCATTGCTAGGACCAGCTTTGAAAGAAAAAAAAAAGTATTCTTTAATTTATTTTAAAAATTTGGGGCAACAAATATATTTTATGTGCACTGTTACTTACAAAAGTACCTGTGCAGATGACCTCATGTATGTGTAAATGTATGACTGCACATGTAAAGAATACACCATGAAAATGAATCAATATCTAATATAAGCACGTTTCAGTGTAAGACATGCAGCATCTATGAGGGCACATTTCCATGGAATTATAGCAAACTCATTGCCATTCTTCTTGAAAAAAATATTCAATAAAATTAGAATATATATATATATATATGCACCTTATTTTAAAAACTGGCAATCCCATTTACTCAGGAGTTGATGATTTATAGTAGTAATTGTTTTCACCATTTATTTATTTTTCTAAATTATTGTATTGATAATCCAAGTCAGTTTTATTACTTGTTTATACTTGCTTTTAAATAATAGTAACTAGCTTTCTTCTATTTTGCAGTTGAATTCGTTTCCCAACTTTGTATACCACACGCTAAATAGCACCTTGTAAAAAAAAATAATAGATATTTAATAGACATGTATGCAATTAAAAAGTTATTTTATCCAAAGTAGAAAAGAGGAAAACTGATGCCCTGAGGTTTTAAAGAGTTAACACAGCCTCTCAATATATTTCATTTGTTCTGAGAAAAGATTGTACAAGTAGTATCAGCATTCTACTCACTATGTCATTGTCATTAATATCAATACATTATAGACTGTGTGACAAATTTATTTTTGTGACTAAAAGACAAAATTTTATTTCATCCCAGTCGGAAGTATTTAAGAAATCTGCCCTATCAATCATGGCAACAGTCAACACGTTAACATGTTTCTGTAGAATTAAGATTTTTGATTCAAGTGAGTCCATCTTCTTTCCTACATATATACAAGCATTACTTTAAGAACCTTTTAATTTACATGTTACAAATTGTTATAAATTGGTATCACGTTACAGGATTTTTATAAAAACATGCTAGTGATTTTTTTCTACCTGCCTCTATATTCCTTATCTCTGATACATATGGAAATTTTTATACCACTATTGCCTATAAAGTGGGACAGAGCTTTTCATTTAGCTGAGCATAATGATTATCTGTATGCAGAAATATATTCCAAAGTGGCAAAGTGACATAAATAAGATTGAATAAGTTTACTCTGGAAAATATACTTTTCTCAAATACTTTACTTTTTGTAATTTTATCTATTGGGGAGCATGGAGGCTAAAAACGGTGCACACAGGGCAGCTGAAGTTAACAATGTATCTTCACTACCTTGTAGAGAGCATAATATCGAATGCATATTTAAATCCAACTACATTTTGTTTAAAATAATAATTATAAAATCTCTATTAAGTGGGGTCAACAAAGAGGTCATCATTAAAATTGGTCAATTTTTACTTTATTATAAATTTGAATTTGCTTCTCTTTAAGAGCTTCATGGTCTTTGGAAGCCCATCAAAGCATGAATGCTGACTTTTAATCTTTTTTTTTAATGACTTCCTAAATGGACTCTGAACTCAAAGCAGGACCCCTGTTGAGTAGACACTCAGGTATAACGACATGTCTTGTTGAAGGCGAGAGTGGCTCGGGATAGCATGTCCCACTGGGACTGAAACATGACCACCGTCATTACTCGTGAAAAGGGCTCCCTAGTCAACCAAATCAGCCACAAGTACACACTCCTATAGTGACGGATTATCAGAGACAATTGATTATATGGAACTTGAGCATTAAAATATAATCCTTATATACTGTGGCTCCTGAACTCCTTTAATGAGAGAACCCCTTTTCACAGAATATTTGTTGACAACAAAAGAAACACTCTGGTTTTCTCTGGCAAAGCTTTGAGAAATGCTGGCCCAGGGCATCAATCCAGCAAATGTTTACTGCGTGCCCGAATTTTGCCAGGGCACAAGTAATAGATGCATGGGATTGAGTAGTGAACAAAACGGACCAAAAAATCACAAATCTGAAGGGACTTTTATCTTTGTAGGAATAATATTGTTTAAATTTTGAAGGCTTTTAAATGTTCCCAATCTAATACTGTATATTCAATCCAGTTTTCTGCAGTTGGGCATGTATATAATTGAAGCACAAAATAATGAATCTTACTTTCAGAATTAAAAAAAGTATTATCATAATATTTCCTGTTAAAAATAGAGTAACACTGGTAACAGCATCAGGCCTGGCATTTAAAATTGTAATCACTTATTCTCTAAAACCTCATTTATTAAACAAAGTGGTTTCTCATCCTTCAATGAATTCAATGTGTGAACAGTACCAATCTATAATGCCAATCAGTCCACACTTAGATCTTCCTCCTCTCACGTTAATTTTTAATGTAATTTTAAAGTAAAACTCTAAGTCATGATATGAGTAACATAAAGTAACAGATAAAACCAACTTAATTCCTGTGCTCTCCTGTGTCTCTTCCGCACATCCTCCTCATTTCAATTTTTTTTCAGTTCAAATATTTTTATTAATAGGTATCCTACTACTCGTGTTCACAATATTTGATGCCATTGAGAATCATTGTAAGAATTTTTAACATTTTTTCATGTCGATTTTCTGATGTTTACTGCCAAACAAGGCCATTCGCCCTTTTTGGAGAAAAGTATTTTAGGTAGCAGAGGAAAACTCTTAAATGGAGCCACGGCCTTAAAAATCACAGAGAAGTAGCTCTCTCAAAATGTACAACTTGCTAATAAGTATAAAAGTGAAGGATCTGTTAAAAGGTCAGCTTCACTCTAAGCTTTTATGTGTTCAAAGACCAGCCCTGTGGGAATGTGGGTTATCTAAAAGGACAGTAATATCTTGATGATTCCAGGAGATAGGCTAAGAAGGCAAAAAACCTAAGAAACTCTACAATAATATAAAATTCACATGAAATCTGAGTATGGGAATAGTCTGTATATTTCAGACCCAATGCAGTATCCTTAAAGTATAAAGATACATGCTTATCATTGACACCAAAAGCTGTTATTTCCCACTGTGGAAAAAGTCTATTTAGAGGAATGAAAGTTAAACAAGGTGATGAAAAAAAACCCCTACCAATTAAATCTATTTAATCAAAAAGGATTTGCACAAGACTCCTAAAAAATGTGTGTGTGTGCACATTTAAGTTAGTAAATTAATTTCTTTTTTAATGCTAGAATTTCTTCAACTGACTATTTAAGCCAGGGAATAAAACAGGCATAAAAAGAGGTGAACCTGCCCAAAAGCAGTGATTGTTGTTTGTGGAACCTCATTCTCTTTCCAGCCAAGAAATGAGAATGTATTAACTAAGTGTTTTCTAGTCTGGATCGAGAAAGTTTAGAAAAGATTATATTGGGTTGCCCTCTCTTAAGTTGTGTGTTGAAACCATTTGTGTTCAGATACTGCCCTGTGTTCATAATCTTTACTGGAACCATATTTATCATCAACTTATGATGAAGTATGATGAAGTATGATGAATTATGGTGAATTACAGAGATTGCTTGTGGGATGGAGGACACTTTCTCCTGGTGGAAAACGTATGCACTCTGCAGAAAGCAATCCCACCGTGGATCATTCATGATTTTCCGTATAATATTTCTGTTTACTCTTCTTTTTAAAATACACATATTCCTCGACAAGTCACTTGTGTAGACCATAAAATCTTAGAGTGGATGAATTTACGGAATCTAAGTGAGACAGCCTAGAAACACAGAATCAAAGGACAGAGGAACAAAGGACAGAAACAGAAGGAACACATCAGAAACAGATGGAAAATAATAGAGAAGTGGTGGACTAGGATTCTGTGATTCCTGACTCCTGGGCTCATTACTATCATTAGCTCACTGTGTTACTCTAAGAAAGTCCACATTTTCTTGATCTCTAAAATGAAAGGATGGGACCCTACAACCCCAAAGATTATTCTCTGCTTACAGTGTTTTGAAATCAGCTTACTTCCTTATATTTCCTGGAGCTAATTCTGCTCTCCTCCACTCACTGAAGGTGAATTCAGGATGGATAGTCAAGCCCTGTTGGACAGAGAGGTACCGAAATGGCCCAAGTAAGACTCTCCTTCCCTCTAAACCTGGATGACTTAAATTCTGTTACTTAACAAAGAGGAAAAGAACATAACATTTATAGCCTTCTAATAGGGAGTATGATATACGTTCAGTGCACTTAAGAATTCCCTCGTGGACTGAAAAAGTTACTGCAGGGTATGAATGCACTTTCCTGCAAGGATATAACTTACACCAAGAAGGGCTGGCTCGATGCTTTGCAGAAGGCTGATCACCGTATTTACAGAGAGTGCAAAAGTGTAAAGTAGTTAATTTGGCTTTTTTGTCAGTTTTATTGTAACTATTTTCTCCAATGGCAAAAGTTTTTCTTATAGAGAAAAAAAGGATTTTTTAAAAACCAAATATTCATTCTCCAAAAAAAAATTACTTTTGTATGAACATGCCAAGTTAAGTTTGAGCAGGGGAACAATTACTTTTGTTGTTCAGTGGAAGTCTGTATCAAGGCTAAACTTGTACTGGACGAAGTTAAACAGGTATTTAAGACTTTCTTCAAGGCTATTGCAACAGGGGAAAGAAGCTAAGACTCAGTCTGAGATCAACTCCACTAAAACAAAGGGCTGGAGAGTGTTTAAGAGATAGGGCAGGGAAAGGAGGCTGCGGAGAATTTTACACCGTCTACATTGCTAACTAGCCTTACCCCACCCCCCAAAAGTAACTTTCTTACAGTTTATAGATAGTTCTATAATTTAAAGCCAGACACCCTGTGGAAGTTCGGGTTCTTCCTGCCACAGAAGCTGCTAGTTAAGGCACTGCCTTCCTGGACCATTGCATTTCAAAGAGGTGGTTTTCAGGTTCTTGAGAAAGAGAGTCCTAGGATGTGAAACTGGCAAGAGGCTTTTAAAAATGATTTCCATCTCCAATGAATAGAGAAAAAATTCACCATTATGTTTTCTAAAGCAAATGCTCTAAGAAAAGGGAGATCCAGGCCCAGACTCAGAAAGAAGTCTGTTAAAGACCAGACCAGAGGGGCACAGAAACATACCTAAGTCAAATTCAAAACTTTCCCCCCAAAATGTATTTATTTTTAATCTTGAGACTTATAATCATCACTATCAACAAAACCAAACAAGCACGGAGGTTTTGGATGATGTGGGACACTGTATGAGTGTTGGGATACGAACAAGTATAAAATACCATTCTTGCTTCCAGTCTAGAACAGAAGAGGCAAATTCAGAGATAATGGTCAATATTACATAAATTGGTGTATTTTGAATACCAGCTGAGAAGTGCTGGCAGAAAGGCTCTAAGAACTCACCAAGGAAGAGTGACTCAGGCACGGAAACTGGCTTTCATGTGTGACTTTCTTTCAAGTGAACCTTTCAAAGTTTATTATGGTTATTGAGGCCAGAGGGTCTTTTAACTATGTATGTATATATTCAGAAAGAAAATGGGCCAGGAAATTCTAGATGTGACTAGGACCGACTTGAATATGATTTTTTCCAAACTGAGTTCCCTGGGGTTCTGTGGAGTAGCCAGTGCACCACCAAGGAGTTTAGGTGGGAGACACAACTGGAGCTGCAACACTCTCCCTGCACGACACAGCAGCCCAGTTTTTATGTCTTCCTTATTAAGATGATCAGTTTCTTTGTTTGAAAAAAAATTTTTGACTGCTTTAAGACGGATCTGAAAAGCTGTAGGAAACAAAACAAAAAATTGCATATGAAGAAAAACACCTAAAAATAACCCGATAGTATCATATTTATTTGTGGAGATGCTCACATTTGTAATTTTGCCCCACCTCTCTGCCTCTGTTGCATGATTACCAAAAAAGGCACTTGCCTCAGCTGGAAAGACAGTCATTCTACCTTCCTAATTCCAGTCACACTGAGCTACAGTGCTGCCGTCTTTGTAGCACTCTTCTGAGGAGCAGGGGTAAGGAAAGAGGACAAAATGTACAGAGAGCCTGAAAACATCGGAGATTTACCCTCTAAAAGGTCACATCCTAGGGCACCATTGCAAACCTTATTGGTTCAATAAAAGGGCATGGGACCGTTGGAATTACAGACCTCGCCAAAGTGCACAGTAATTTAGGTAGCTCTAACCCAGAACTGGCAATAGTCCAAGAGTGATGTATACCTACGTATACTTCATATGTGAGTTGTCCTTGACAAATAAGCTGAATAGGATAAAACTGTAAGTTAGTACCAGATGGGAAGCCCTGATGATAGGACTTAGGTCCAAGTGTGATTCTCTAGAAATAAAATTTGATTTTCAAAACTTTTAGTGAGGTGTACAGTTATAGGTAAGAGTAAAAAACAATGCAGTTGGTAAAAACAAATTTATATTAATTTTGCACTAATACTTAACCGAGATGCTCCAGAGCATGCAATTTCTGAGTATAGGAAAAAGTCAGAAAAGAAAAAGAAAACAATTTGCATGCATAAAACATCTCTGGTGAGCAACTTTGCACCAACGCTGATGTTCAGTGAGGCCTCTGGGGTTTAGGAAGTAAACAAGCAGATGGCGGGGAAAGAGGTTAACCTACTTCGTGACTTTTCCCTGGGCAGACGTGAGACCAGGATTGGCTTGAACATTAATCTGAATATTAAGAACAAAAAAACCACCTGGAATAATGATCTCACACCAGTGTAGTGTCCTAAGTTCCTTCCTTGCTGTTTTCTAATATGCTTTTTTCTTTCTCAAAGAAAAAGAGGGAGAGCGAAGCACCAGCTTTTACCACCTAGTCCGGAGATCAGATTAAAGTCCTTTCTCTCCATCTTTGCCCCTCAAACTCCTACTTCTACCCTCACTTCCTTAGTGAGAATCAAGCTCCAGGCTAGAGCTTCTCAACTTCCTTTATTTGAATACCTAGGAATGTGAAGGAGTAGGTGCCCGGGGGCGGGGCGGGGCGCGGGGCGGAGCAGGGCGGGGCGGGGGCTGTTTTGCATCTTTGGCTACGGAAGAAACCCAAAGCAATTCGGAGCAATGACTGATTTCTAAACCCTCAGCAGTGTGAGGCCTTTTCTGACTCAGTTGGCATCTGTCCTTCGTCAGCATCACAAACCCAGACCTGCTGCTAACAGAACTCAGATCCCTTAATTAGAGAGATTTGAAACTTCAGGGCAGAAAGAGTATTTGCCAACTTGTTTTGGCGAAGCCCGAATCTGCTTACGGTCAGAGAATGTTTTCAGGTGTGCCTTTTTAAGACAACCTATTTTATAAGCCATTTCAATACTATTTGACATTGCCGATTTTATTTCATGTATTTTTAATGGGTCATCTTTTTTATTTGGGTGTCCTGAGTTAATTACCTAATAATGAAGGGCGCCACGTAAGAAAAATCCAATAAATAATTAACCGACTGAAATGCAGTTGAAGCCTCATTATCTCTGTTTTACTAGTGCTGGAGCACAGCTTCGGTGCTATCCTCACTCTCCGCACTGCCTCTAAAGGACCCAGAATGCTTTTCACTTTAGAGTAGTAATAATTAAAAGGCCTATTTCCCTGCCTCTGGTTTTCCGAAGCATGGAATACACTGCACTGTGTGGGAGGAAGTGAGATGCGTCAGCGTAACAAACGTCCGAACCTGTAGAGAATTTTTTAGTTTATTTCATAAATACATCAAAGTAGGAGGTGTAAGGAGTGTCACTTGAAATTCATTGGTGGTAGATTAGGGAGGCAGGAGAAAGCCAAGGGGGGGAAATCTCAGAGATTGGATGAAGAATAAAATACAGAGACAGATACTTACTTCTTTTACATTGCTGGGTATGGAATGGTTAACAAGCAACATTTACAGCAGGTCGAGATGGTGTTTGGGCAACAAGAGAACAGTGAGGGGTTCTGTGGCTCTGAGGAGCCTGGAAAAAAGGGGATTACCCTATCTTTCCAAAGGTGTGTTTTCATAGATGCAAAAAGACGAAAACAGGCTCAGTTAAGGTAACGATCGACCTTTGTCAAGGAAGATACTGGCCTAGGACATCACTACCTGCCATGACTCACCTTTAGTTAGGAAGTTTCAATTTCCGACCTTCCTAGGTGGTTGTGTTAAGTCTCTGAGTTTGGGAGGCAGCCAGGCAGGCCTCCTCTGAGCCTGTCAGGTTTTGCATGTGGCCCCTTTCTCATCCACAGATGCTACCTGCCCAGAGAGCAGAATCTTCTCCAGCACGAACATCGCTACGGAAAAGGTCAGCTGTTATGCTTTGTTCATTTTCGAGGATGGATCATTCCCTGTCAGCTTTTAGCCACTGTCACTATGAAACAATTTAAGGGGCCCCTGTTTGTCCCTAGAGACATGCTGAGGATTACTGAGAGACTCTCCCCTGTTCCTCACTGCTCACTTTTTCGGCAGCGCAGTCCCTGGCACAAATCAGGCACACTCAGAGTAAGTGTGTGGCCAAACAGCTACAATAAGGAGCTATGTTTCTAACTCTTCCATTTCTGAATAGAAAGACCCAGCTGAAGCTGACTGTTACGTTTTGTTCCCTTGCCATTTCTTGATTGCTTCCTTCTTTTAAAAATATATTTTATTGATTATGCTATTACAGTTGTCCCATTTTTGCCCCTTTATTCCTCTCTGCCCTGCACAGCCCCTCCCACCTGCATCACCCTTTTAGTTCATGTCCGTGGGTCATATATATAAATTCTTTGTCTTCTACATTTCCTATATTATTCTTAACCTCCCCCTGTATTTTCTACTTACAATGTATGCTATTTATTCTCTATATGTTCCCCCCATACCCCTCTCCCCCTCTCCCACTGATAAACCTCTATGTGATCTCCATTTCTGTGACTCTGTTACTGTTCTGGTTGTTTGCTTAGTTTGTTTTTGTTTTTGTTTTTTTAGGTTCAATTGATAGTTGTGGGTTTGTTGTCATTTTACTGTTCATATTTTTTATCTTCTTCTTTTTCTTAGATAAGTCCCTTTAACATTTCATATAATAAGGGCTTGGTGATGATGAACTCCTTTAACTTGACCTTATCTGGAAGGCACTTTATCTGCCCTTCCATTCTAAATGATAGCTTTGCTGGACAGAGTAATCTTGGATGTAGGTCCTTGCCTTTCATGACATTGAATACTTCTTTCCAGCCCTTTCTTGCCTGCAGGGTTTCTTTGGAGAAATCAGCTGATAGTCTATTGGGAACTCCTTTGTAGATAATTGTCTCCTTTTCTCTTGCTGCTTTGAAGATTCTCTCCTTTAATCTTGGCTAATGTAATTATGACGTGCCTTGGTGTGTGCTTCCTTGGGTCCAGCTTCTTCGGGACTCTCTGGGCTTCCTGGACTTCCCGGAAGTCTATTTTTTTTTTTTTTTTTTTTTTGCCAAATTGGGGAAATTCTCCTTCATTATTTTTTTAAATAAGTTTTCCATTTTTTGCTTTTCCTCTTCTCCTTCTGGCACCCCTATGATTTGGATGTTGGAACATTTAAAGTTGTCCTGGAGGTTCCTAAGGCTCTCATTTTTTTGAATTCTTGTTTCTTTGTTCTGTTCTGGTTGAATGTTTATTTCTTCCTTCTGGTCTGAGCCATTTATTTGAGTCCCAGTTTCCATCCCATCACTGTTGGTTCCTTGTACATTTTCCTTTATTTCACTTTTCATAGCCTTCACTTCTTCCTCTATTTTGCAACCACACTCAACCAATTCTGTGAGCATCCTGATTACCAGTGTTTTGAACTGTGCATCTGATAGGCTGGCTATCTCTTCATTGCTTAGTTGTATTTGCTCTGGAGCTTTGATCTGTTCTTTCATTTGGGCCATTTTTTTTTGTCTCAGCACACCTGTTATGTAGTAAGGGGTGGAACCTTAGGTGTTCACCAAGGCGGGGCAACTATGTCACTTCATTGTGGTGCTGTGTGTGGGGGAGTGGTCTGAGAGGGAACAGTGCCGCTTGCTTGGCTCTCAACCTGCTTTCAGTTACTTCCCCACTACCCACATGCAAATCGGGCCCTTTTGGTGCTGATTCCCGGGTGCGTGGGTTTGTACATTCTAGGGCCCCATGGGTCTCTCCACCAAACTCTCCTGGGAGGCTGGGAGTTTCTCCTGCTGCCTTAACCCCCACAGGTGTTTTCAGTCAGAGGTTTTGAGGCGTTATTTCCCTGCAGTGGGACCCTGGGTTGCGTGATCTGTCTCACTCCCCAGTTGTTCCTCCTGGTTCATGCGCACACAAATGTGGGACCACCCAGTCTGCTAATTGCCTCCTCACCTGTTCTGCCAGCCACTGCCTTGCCGTGAGTCCTCTCTGCTCCTCCTACAGGTCTGGATGAGTATTTCTTCTTTAACTTCTTGACTGTTGGACTTCCATACAGTTTGCTTTTCTGTCAGTTGTGGTTGTTTTTTGTTTTTAAATTTGTTGCTGTCCTTCTTTTGGTTTTGCAAGGAGACACAGCTTATCTACCTACTCCTCCATCTTGGTCTTCCTTCTTACATAGGTTCATATCGGCTAAGTTTAGACTTGTGAGAATATCACACACAAAAGGAACTATGGAGGAAGAACATGTTAATACATATTATTTTTTCTATTATATACTTGTAACCATACCAGACCAATACCAAAAGCTTCAAATTTTGATATTGTAAGGATAAATAGCAATGAAAACTGAGAGTCTTAATTGCTCCTGTTGAAAACAAGGAAATTCCCTTCCTTCTTGTTGGAATATTTACTTTAGAAAACTTGCAAGTATAAGTAGTCTCCTCTCTTTTAAATGTATAAATCCTTTTGGAAAATGAGGTAGGCTTTTTGTCAGCTTTATGACCTAGGACAACCTCCCAGAGGACCTGCCAGCCATCTCTCTGAAATGTAAATAGTAAAGAAGCTAGAACTCCTTTCTCCCAGTGTGTGTGGGAGGGTCGGAGCCCAATGTTGGTGTCTGTCTGCTTCCAAGCGGCAAAACTACCCCTGTTAGGAAAATATGAAGAGTTGTTTTTCCTCTGATGAAGTCCATTAGCCAACACAGACAGTCACTTCAATTACCAGGTGATTTAGGATAAACGACGTGTGGCAAATGATGCTGACAAGACCATTCGCTGGATGACCAGTTCTTGTTTATCTTGAAAACATGTGACATACATTGTGTATGCTTGCCTATATTAAAAGATGAGATGTCTTTCTGTCTTTGCAATCTCTTCGCTGCCTGCTTACGATGCACATCACATCTGATTTCATGCTTATTCAATATTAGAACTGTTTTCTTTCTCTGCTACCTTTTGGAAGAGATTTTCTGGGTTGGATGAAGATTTTGTTTTTAATTATATTTCCCAACAATTCCAGCCGCAGTTGGCCAGTACGGAGACAATGGAAAGAGGACTCATTCATTTCCCACTGACTGGAGAAGGCAGATAGTTGGACTCTACCAATACTCTTACCTCTCAGGGTATTTTCTCACATTTAATTCTTTCCCAAAATATTTAGGTTAAAATGTGTCTTTTTATGCATATATGACATTCATCAAACTATGTCTCAAGATTTTCACAGTCAACTGAAGTAGGTTAGTAATTTGCTTCTATGACACAATGACAGGTAAGCCCTAACTCTGCAACATAAACATAACACAAGAGGTAAACACCATTCTTTTAATCAGTGCTAATTAACTCTACTCTGTCATATCCTGCAAAAGACAATTACAGAAAGTGTGTCCTGAATTCCAATGAATTCTGTGACTAACTGTTGTGTAACTCTGGACAAATTATGGTTCTTCAGTAAATAGTCATGACTTACAAATATTTAAATAAAAGCTTTTCAAAGTAGAGAGCTAAAAATGGCAGAAATTAAAAATTGTAAAATATTTTATGACTATCAGTACACGGCTGCTTTATGTATGAATTGTTAGGGAGTTCATCATAGTTAGCATTAATTGTTGTACCTATATATGTAGACCTGCACTGCTTTCTTCTGTGTTTTCAGTATATTTATAATATTAGTGATGCTTTTAAAAATCCACTGTATTTTATCCAGTGCTATTATTTGCGGAACAGTTGTATATTTGTCCCAGAGATGCTGCAGTCACTTGGAAGAATTTAGAATTCCAGATCATCCACCACAAGCAGAACCTCTGTGGGAACCAGTACTGGGGAAGAAAAATCTAGGCTGTAATGGAGCAATTGCTAGTAGCTCAGTATGTACATGTAAGAGAAATAAAACCTCCAGGGAGTCCAAACTTTTGTGATTTTTACCTCCAAAGGCTCTACCACAATCTCAGAGTAAATGTTGGAGAAAATTCTCCTTGGGCTTCCAGAAGGAAGGAGGCAAAAAAAATATTGTTAAAAAAAAAAAGTCTGTTACAGCAGAAAAAGAGTCTGCCCTCAAGAGAAATGTTAACTAGTGTCTAACTTTTGAGTGTTTTATCAGAACCTAACCAACCTGGGAGAAGGGAAATCAGAACCAACTCCAGCACACTTCAGCCATCCCATCCCTTCTGGAGGGTGGGGGCTTAGACGTATGTCCGGAGTTCACAGTCTGGAAGGAGAGCTTGCTGAAAGACTAAGGCCGCATCATAGGATGTATAGCTTCCCCTCCCCTCCCACCTCACAAGCATCTCTAAGGGCTAATGTACTGCAATCTCTCTCACCTAGTACATCATGTTTGGTTTTCAATAAAAATTGCAAAGCATACTAAAAGGCAACGTACACAGTTGGAAGACACAGAGCAAGCATTAGGACCAGACTCAGATATGGAAGAGAAGTCAGACAAGAGACAATAGAACGCCTAAACGCTAACATAAAAGAAACCTAGAAGATGTTACGTATAGTGATGACTGGCAAGATACATCACGGAGGGACAATCTATATAAGAAATAACTAATCAGGTGGACATCAATAAAATTAAAAACTTTTGCTCTAGGAAAGACAATGTCCCAAGAATGAGAGGACAGGCTACAGACCGATAGAAAAATATTTGCAAAAGGAATATCTGAGAAAGGACTGTAGTCCAAAAGAGACAAGAAGTTCTTGAAACTGAGTAATAAGACGAACAGCCTGATTCAAAGATAATCCGAGAACTTAAATAGACACTTCACCAGGAAGATATACAGACTGCAGATAACCATACAAAAATATAAAAAGAGGTCCCACATCATATGTCACCAGGGAACTGCAAATTAAGACAATGGTGAGGTGTCACTGCATGCATGTCACAGTGGCCAGGATCCAGAATGCTAATGGCAGCAGGTGTTGGTGAGAATGTGGAGTGACAGGAATTCTCCAGAATGCAGGAGACAATGATTTTACTAAGGAGTGTATATTGCTGTATATATAAAATATTTGCTTAGGATCACTAGAAAATGTTTGTAAATAACAAATTAAACAAAGAAGTAAACAAGTACAAAATTGTGTGCCTTAATTGGTATTGCAGTTCAGAGAAAATAGAATTCAAAATGTATGAGTTTCTAATGTGACTTTTCACATGTGCCATTAAAATTATAACTTCCTAATCTTATTGCAGTATTCAGAAATTACTCTAAAAGTATGTGCCTTCTGAAATGTTTGAACAGAAGTTGCCTAAAAATGTCATATTCAGCCATGCTGCAGGATAAAAATCTCTGACTTTTAAATTGGAATATTAGAAGTCTTTGATCCTCAGAGAATAAGATTTAATCAGATTGCAGCAAGATAGCTGTGATGGACAGTTATTTATTTAAGAGCAGTATGACTTTCCAGTTTTGATAAGCAGAGATACCCTCTTTTAATATTAAAGTTGACAACTGAACTGAACTTTTCAGTTCAGAAGGTAAGATAATACATTCTTATAGAACTCTGGGAAGGCTTTTATGTTTTACAGTGGGAAAAAAAGTACACCTGGATACCAGGAAGACTCGACCGGAGAGCAGTTTGGGAGAATTTTGAAACCGTATCACTGAGCACCCTCAGGCCCACAGACAAACCCTCCCCCCTCTGTGCCTCAGGACCTCACACAGCACCTGGCTCACAAGATGCGGTGTGCAAATAATTGGGAAACAAACGCAACGTCAAACAACAAACGCCCTGACCAGCACAAACACTGAGTGACCGTAGGATATGCCATTCCACAGGAATGTACTACGGTCACTGGAAGTACTATTTTTCTCTTTCATAAAAACATATTTTGAGGAGTCATAGCGAGATTCACAGGTAGTTAACAAAACTACTGAGGGCTTTGTCTAGGGTACATGCTGTATTAAATTACTTTTTATCTATCATTTCATGTAATCCTCTCAGCTCCAGTAGGCTGTCACCACGGCTAATCCTTTTACAAATGAGTAAAATTAAAGAATAGAGAAGTTAAGTATCAGCTCCAACCAAACAGCTGGGATGCAAAGCTCTGAAATAAGATATTCTGACTCCATAGACTAGCTCTTACTTACACATCAAATTGTCCCCTAATATAAGCAAGCCCTTCACTGCAGATCAAGATGGTTTCACTGATTTTAAGACTGTAAAACAAACGCCTGTGTAAGTTATTTGCCTGAGGCCATCAAGTTCAATCTGGTCTAAAAGCTAACTCAGGTATGTCACCTTATGAATAAAGCTGAGATGTAAAAAAATATGGAGCAACAATAAAACTATATACTTTTTTAAAGCTTTCTTATGACTATCACTAAAAACTGCTCTTCATAAAGTTTCTATCTCACAACTAATAATGTTTTGCTACCAGATTTCCCTACCAAAGGCACAATGCATAATTTTTATTGTCCAGGCATAGTCATAGTAACAAAGGTAATTAAATGGAGTAATAATTTTCAGTTACAAGCTTCAGACGACATATTGCAGTTCTAATGGAGAGAAGCCGTCCGTGGGAGCTGGAGGCAGAAGGTAGCGTGTATCTTGTCTTCCAGGAGCTTTGCTGCCCCGTGTAAGGCAGGGCTCCTAGAGATGATGAATGAATAACACTTGTGTAGACGCTGTGGTTTTGCTCACTCCTGAATTACGAAGAAATGATGGTAGATGCAAGATGAAACCCCAAAATGAAAAGAGTATCACATCCAAATGTTTGTGTCAAAGTCCGTACGTTTAAACGGGGCTGATTCCAAGCATGAGACAGGAATCTCAAGGCCATTCAATCCTGGAAAATGCCACATGCACTTTACAAAGCACTGTTAAGATTGATTCTTCCAATTAGACTGTCCAGTTAGACTTCTTCCTCTGAAACTCATCTCTCTGAAAAGCATAGAGATGAGGGCGTTAGAAGTCCAGACTGAAGGGCCTCTTTTGCAGCTCAGGTGAATGAGAGGTGCCCAGGGCATGGTTTTGGAAACTTCAGAGTCGTGTGTCATTATCTGAGGTGAGCCATTTAATTTCTCCAGGCATGCTTCCTCACAAGTAACGTACAGTTTCTGGCCTGCAGCAGCTCCAAGATCTCCCACTATATTAAACTTTCTGTGGCTCCAGATGTTCCTCGCTTTAGAAGCTTCTTTCTTAGCTTTGTATTATAACTCCTTTTCAACTGCCATCTGATTTTCTGCACAGAGTGAGTGCACATCAGATGCAATCTTAACCAGGGTCTCTGAGGGAAAAAATATGTTAGAGTTTTATACTTCTATGCTTAACTTCTGCCTTAGTGTTTACATTTAAAAAGCTTTCTTATATGTATGAATCAGAAGTATACTAATAGCTTTATTTACTAGTGACAGTCCCAAAAGATTTAAGTACAGTCGCCCCTCGCTATATAAAACCCGTGATACAGTGAAGCCGCAATAAGTGAACCGTGATGTGTCAAGGGATGGCTGTATACTTCACTGATGAGTACCCATATAGAATTTTACATGTTAAAATTACGTAGGTTCAAGAGTGTAGAAAGTGTTTAAGAGCATCTGAAGTGTTTATAAGAGTGTGGGAAAGGTTAACAAGAGAGTGGGAAAGGTTTATAGGCGTGTGGGGAGGGTTTATAAAGCCTTAAAATATATATAAATAATAAAAGAAATATAACACCACTACTTCATGGATTTTCACCTATCACAGGGTCTCTGGAACGTAACTCCTGTGACAGGTGAGGGATCACTGTATTGGTAAGGCAACAGAGATCTTCATGAAGACGATTCTATAGATAAACATGTGAATGACCTGTGAATTTGGACAACTGTGTAATGACATGCGTCCATCATTATGGTATTGGACAGTGTATTTCACTGCCCTGAAAATCCCCTGTGACCCACCTATTCATCCCTCCCCTACTCACCCTATGCCTATTACCCACTGATCTTTTTACTGTCTCCAGAGTACTGCTTTTTCAAGGATATCACGTAGTTGACATCATACAGTATGCAACCTTTTCAGATTGATTTCCCTCACATTATGGGCATAAGATTCCTCCATGTCTTTTCATGGTTTGATGGATCATTTTTTAGTGCTCAATAATATTGCATTATCTGAAGGCTCACATTGAATTGTTTCATTCATGTACTGAAGGACATCTGGATTGCTCACAAGTTTTGGTAGTTATGAATAAAGTTGCAGTAAATATCCATGTGCAGGTTTTTGTAGAAACATAAGTTTTCAACTCTTTGGGATAATCATCAAAGAGCATAATTGCTGGATCACGTGGTAAGTTAGGTTTAGTTTTGTGATAGCCTGCCAAATTACATTTCAAAATTGCTGTACTATTTGCATTCCTTTCAGCCATAGATGAAGAATACCCACTGATCCACATCGTCGCCAGTACTTGGTGTTGTCAATGTTCTGGATTTTGGCCATTTTCATACATGTGTAATGATGTCTCATTTTTATTTCCATTTCCCTGATCACATAATATGTGAAGGACCTTACTATATGCTTATTAGTCACCTGTATGTCTTCTTTGTTAAGGTGTTGTTAAGATCTTTGACTTATTTTTTAATCAGGCTGTTTGATTTTTTTATTGTTGAATTTTATGTGTTCTTGTATATTTTAGACAATAGTCTTTTATCATATGTATCTTTTGAAAATATTTTCTCCCAGTTAGTGGCTTTCTAATTCACTTGATGTTATCTTTTGCTGAGCAGAAGTTTTTAATATAAATGAAGTCCAGTTTATCAACTATTCTTATATAGATTGTGTTTTGGTGTTGTATATAAAAAGTCATCACAGTGCTCATGATTATCTATTTCTGGGCTCCCAACTCTGTTCCATTGGTATATTTGTCTATTTTTTCACCAATACCACATTGTCATGATGATTGTAGCTTTACAGTAAAGCAATACTGTGAATATAGTAAAACCTCAAACATAAATACAGAGAAATAAATCTGAGGAGTTTGTAAATTATAAAGGACATTGATACCATTTTTAAAAAAACACTTGAAAAGACTTAAACGAATAACAAGAAATGCTATGCCCCCTTATGAGAATAATCAATGGTAAGTGATTCCAGCAAATGAGGGAGAAGATTCCAGAAGAAGAAGAGAGATCAAATAAAACCAAATATATGTGTACATTACTAAGGTTGCCACTTTGGAAAACGGGCATGTTGAGGATTGGTGAACAATACTCTGCCAACCCTTTCCAAAAAGATCCTCACTAGTAACTTCCTCAGCCTTCTAACAAATTATTTTTAGTATATGTCTCAAAGATGGATGTCGAGTATAAGGGTCTCATAATTGATTTTTCATTCTCTAAGTGTGTCTTAGGTAGGTAATCTGGCAGCTATTTTAGTATTCTCATCCTTTTTGCCTTCTGCCAAAACTCCAAGAAAACAAGAAAATCATTCATTATACTACCTTATTGTATTTCTGGTAATTGAGATCAAAATAGTAATAGCTCATTTGGTAAGTTGAACCCCCTGTCTACTAAATCTGTTTATTATGGAAGGGTTCAAGTTTTCTCTACTTGAGAAAAAAAAAAAAAACAATTTTCTCTACTGACTTTTAACTTGATGGCCCAGTGACTTTTTCCAAAGTTACAAAGTAAAAATTCAGAAAACTAGAAAGTATTGAGTGTGTTAGGCTCAAGTGATCCAGTATCATCATAAAATACAATAGAACATCCATCTAGAGCTGTAATATCTGTCCACTGTGCAATCCTGAAAGCATTTGACATTTATTGCTTTATGTTGTGAATTAAAGTTGCTTCAAATGAACTATCCTCAATGATATGTGACATCTGCAAAATATGAAAATAATCCAGTTATCTATGTCTTTTTATTCTGTTTATTCCACTGACGGGTTACCCTTCCATTAAGCAATCTCTTTAATGAAATTTCCCAACAATGGCAGGTATCAATGGAATCATTTTATCTTTATTTTAACTTAGCAATAATGTCTGTGTAATTTTGTTCTAGTTTGGAAATCATTGCTCTACCTGATGATCCTAAACTAAGTGATGGAAACAAAAGGTAAAATAAACCAGCCTTTGATTTGGCCTGCTTTACTGCTATGTCCATACAGGCCAGACTTCACCAGTCTGCCCAGAGAAACATTATAATGCCCATACTTCAACTTAGTTTACCTGCTCTTCTAGAGGCGAATTTAGATTTCACCATTTCCATCTCCAATGACTGAGGTATTACTGACTTTTCAATTGTTCCCTAACATGAAACACATAATCTTTTCAAACTGTTTTGAAGTGCCCTTGTCACCTCCACACTGCTGAGGAGGCTTGAGGAGGCATTAATTGTCCTTTACAGAAGTCTTTAGGAGAAATCAACTTCCCCATGCTTATTTGACATGGGGCCCTTGGTTCAAATATCTTTTTCATATCTGAACTCTTCCATTTTTGAACAGGTCCTGCAGTTCAAATTCAGTGATACATAATGCCAAATTAGTTAATTTTTCATTTTGAGGTAATGAATTTCCCTGTTTAATTTTCACTTGAAATACGAGGTAAAAAGAAGACATCACATGAATGTGGGTAAAATATGTTTGAAATAGTTTCTCTTTTAAGAGATATTTAGTACTGTCAGTTACTGAAATTTCAATTAAATATGTTGCTTTAAGGTTTAATTTCAATGATGATGCTATCTCAGGAAATGAACGAGAAGGAAAATTAATGTTAATCGTATGAGAAAGTCTACTGAGAAAACATTAAAGAAAGTTAAAGGAAAATGTGCTCTAATCATAAACTAAGCTTTGTGACAGTTAGATGGTTATATTGCAGCTGATACTCTCCAGTGGCATGAGACTCATAATTGGAAGTTTTTACAGTGCGAGATAAATAGAAGAGCCCTACATCAGACAGTAGCCGAAAAATCATGTTGGGAAACTCACTGTGGCCACTGCCATGTACAGTGACATAAAGGCTTTTCCTAGGTGTTTGAGGATTGGGCTGGATGGGGAATAATGTACATGCCGCTGTTCCCATCTCTATAAAATGCAGGTAAATGTGTAGAATAACAGTAGCTCCTATTTAATGATCATTTACTAAAAACCAAACATTGTGCTGAATATTCTGCATGCATCATAATCATATTTAATCTTCACAACAAGTTTATATGTTAGAATCTGTTAAGTTTTTCATGTAACAACAAGGGCATTGAGACACAGAGGAGTGGCCCAGGCAACCTCTGCACCAGCACAGGATTTATGTTAAACCGGCAGACCGCAACAACAATTCCAGTATTGCCATACAATCTATAAAATCAAACCAGCATACACGTCTGAAAATTGGAAATTTTCTCTTGGATGTGCTTCAAGAGCTTGCCCAGGAGATTGAGTACGGGCAGACAAACAAATGCCTTTCCAGGGTCAGTATCAGGATCACCACCATCGCTCGTCCATCTGTTGTGTCTAGATCTCTGCAAAAATTTAATCTCTAATATTTATTTCAATCAACATTTCTGGGGGAAAAGTTTGTTAAAGTCACTTTATTGACAGAGATTCTCTCGTTATATAAACGAGAGAATTCGAGATTCTCTCGTTCTCTCAGTACATCAGTTTGGATCAACACGATCACTAAGAGACTTTAATGAAGGGTGTGGGAATGTTTAAAATCACTAGCAAGAGAAGTCACAGAACCCAGGGACTACTGTTACTGTCAGTGTTTAGGGAAATGTTAAGGAAAGAGAACAAAGAGAGCTAGACATTGTGCTTAAAAAACTGGGAAGCATAAGCCTGTTTGTTTGCTCAGCCAGGAAGATGCACCTTCATACTCAAGGGGACTATGTCATTGTTCCCTTGCCCCCTTAAGTACCAGATTGCCAGGTGGGACCAGGGGAAGGCAGGCACATGCACAGTAGGAGTCAAAATGGTGCAGAGGGAGGTTCTGGACCAAAGAGACTTGTCAGTCTAGCCTGGGGAAAGAAGGGGTTGTTTGGGACTTGGATCCAACCTATGCCCATGAAAGTTTGGGAAGTTGGTTGTCATTTTGAGAAAACACCTGGTCTGTCCCAAGCCCAAGCTCATGTAATCACAAGGGAACAAAATACTCTTGACCTGGTGGCCAGTACTTGCTCCCTGCCTTCATGCATCCTTTTTCCATGGCCATGTGGCCCTAGCAGCCCTGTGTCCCATGGTCACGCAACTCCACAGCCAGGGTCTAGGAGGAGGGAGCATGAAATGGACTATAGCTGGAAACACATGCCAAGCTAGCCAGATGCTGGACTGGACAGTATTTTAATATGGAGCATAAACTCTGGGCAGTGGTCTTTATTCTGGCCCTACTGAGGACAAGATTGTAATATTTCCATGGTGAGACAGATGGTGATGGGACACTGGGAAGTCAAGGGGTAAACTACCTTAATTGTACATCATCAATAAACCATACCTCAGAGCCACATTATCCCATGTGGGTCTCAGGAAATTCTTTTTCCTTAGATGCCTCAAGATCCCCACTCTTACTGGTAACACTACCAACAGCAGGAAGCTATGACCACCACTGGGCTTCAGTGGCCAAAGGAAGAGTGTTTCTGAGTGTAAGCTAAGTGGAAGCAGTGGAGATGCTCAACAAAAACCATCTTTAGTAGAAAGAGGCAGCCATTACCAGAATTATGGCTTCTGTTCCCAGCCTCTACCAGAATTGAGGAAGAAGGTAGGGAAGAAATACCCTTGCCACTCTTTCCTCTTATTCTACAATCTATTGTTCTGCCTTCCATTGCCTGGATCCAACCTGAAGCCTGAAGACAAGTAAGCCCAAGAAATACAGACACATGGAAAATAACAAGGGGGGGAGTAGAAACAGGAAGGAGGTTAGAAGGGCTCAGGGGGGTGGCCTGGGATGGGGGTAAAAGGCAGAAAACTGTACTTGAACAACAATGACAATAAAAATAAAATAAAATAAAATAAAATAAAATAAAAAAAATACAGTCCAGAGGGGTCCACTCCCTAGAATAAGCAGACAAAAGAATATAGCAGAAAATAGGTGTACAGGAAAAGGGGGAGTGACAAATGGAGATTAGTCAATACTGCACACATTTGGAAACTCAACATCCATTCTTGCCCAATAGAGATCAAATCACAAAAACCCACCTGTCAACAAATCATCATAGGGTGATATCAACTTAATCATATCCTCCATGAATCCTAAATTACAGCATTAGTCATATGCGATTAAAAAAAGGAAAATCTAATTATTTGGCAAAGGACATAGTGACTCTCCCTATCCCTTTAGCCAACCAAAAGATCAAAGTTAGTAACCATAGTTGTCTTCTACCACTATCTAATTTCTTATTTCCTTTACACTACCCAGTAATTCTGTGGGTTAAGGTTCTTTACTCCCAAAGGATCAATGTCTATGTTGGTCTCGACCTTATTCAGTCTTCCTAGTTTCCAAATGGCAATATTTTTTAACATGGGAATACAAAGAAGTTCCTTAGGAAGTTCCCTGGGCATTCTCTGTTTTTTGTAATATTTTCCCTTGGTCGTTTAGATAAATCACCCCAGTTTACAAATTAATTGTCTGTTTCACTCCTTAGTTCAGTAGAAGAGAAGTCCAAAATGGCCAGGTGGCAATTTCATCTTCCAATTAAATGGAACCAGGACAATCATATTTTGTATAAACATCTCTCTTGGGTACTAGGACTTCCAGTTCCACTAAGCCCAAGTACGTATGGATGGGAGGAAAATGATTCTGAATGGATTACCAGTATTAGGTAAGAGGATACGGCCATCTCCATTGAGTTACATAATGAGTATGGAGAAACAACACTATTTGTGGTCTATTATTTTAAGCCATCCCACAATCTATAGGACAGGACCTCAAATTTTTGTTGTTTTTTTCCCTTTCCCAGACGGCACTGCAATTGAGTCACCAATTGTCCATTTCCACCATTCTGTCAGGTCCACTGGTTTTGAGTATGGGCTCAAAGTAAGACCAGTAGAGCCCTGCCCAACATGGCACAGTTGGTTGAGCATCATCCCAAAGTGAGAGGTCATCAGTTCAGTTCCCAGCCAGGGCACGTGCCTAGGTTGCGGGCCCAGTCCCCAGCTGGGGCATGTATAAGAGGCAACTGATCGATGTTTTTCTCCCTTTCTTTTTCCCTCCCTCCCTCTCTCTCTCTAAAACATAAACAAATAAATAAAATCTTTCAAGAAATTACCAAGATCAGTAGATTCTGTGGCATGATCTCTGGCATTCTTTGTTAGTGGTAAAAAATAAATAAATTCTTTAGACACAATCTTGTATTGGCTAAATGGCAAGGAATAAGCCATTCTGTAAAAGTATAGATGGTGGCACTGGCAGAGAAGGGTTGAGAAAGAAATGGTCAGTCTGCTACTGTGAGAACAAATCACTCCATTCATGAAGGGAGATACCATGTACAATCAATCTTTAATTATGTGGCTGGTTAGTCCACTGGAAAATGAAAAATTGGCTCAGCATTAGCCTCCTTTTTTGGGGGGCAGGTGTCACTTGGGCACAAAGCAGGTCAGCTTTGTTGAGGATAAAACTTCCTGTTGTTGAGCTCATGCAATCTCCATCTTTGCCATCACAGTTACTAAGCAAGAACCAGGAATCTGTAAATACGCAGACTTACGTTCACAAGTATGTGAAGAACAAGACCACAAACAGGTTTTCTTGTACATCTGATTAGTGAGATCCTCCTCAGTAGCAGATGCTCGTCAGGGAACTGACATGTGTCACAAGCATCTTTACACTTCGTTCCCATGTAGATAGGTCAATCCCACTTTCCCTGCTCCAGACTTCCCTGTTGCCAATCTTTGATCTTGATCTTTCAAAGTTCTTGACCAGCCAGCCAATCCAGTAGCCATTCCTCAGAAATTAGCGTAGAATTGGAGCTTCCAGATATAGTAAACAGTCAAATTTACCTCTCAAATCATTGCCAGATGGAAAGATTTCCCTTCTGCCTAACAGGACTGTTCTTGTGTGTTGCCAAATTCCAACCGGTGACATCAGCTGCACATCACACAGACCCATGGGAAAACCAGGTCTCCATGAATTTTTCATCTGTTAGTTGGTTGATTGGGTTTTCTTCTGTTATTTGAAAATTGATCGTTCCTTTGGTAGGGGGTCGGAGGAGTGATAGTATAAGCAGTCAAAGAAAATACTGTCAGTAAGCCACATGCTATGTAATTTACTTATTTCCTTCACACTTAGCCCTTACCTTGAACATTGTTTTTAATAATGGAATGCTATTGTACACAAGTGTCTTCATGATTTGGTGGATCAAAAATTACCAGATTACTTGGTAACCTACGTTGTATCATGATCAGGGGCCCCGTAGCAAGCCCAGAGTTTCTTGTCAACTAAAGAATGATTGTAGGGAGAAGAGATTATGGTAGATTTGCTTCAAACTGTAGGGGTCCACACCGCTCCCCATCTGCCACAGACACTTAAGGTTGACCATGGGATGCTCAACCTTAAGGCCCAGGTCTCAAAGCAACTTGCACCCAAGGTGGACCTTAAGTTCTCTCTTGTCCTGGATCCCACACAAAACTGGATCCCTTCTAAGTTATCCAGAAAATGAGTTCACAGCAGCATACCCAGACTTGATATATGTTGTCTTCAAAATACAAATAGTTGTACCAAACATATTACCTCTTTCTTCGTGGTAGGTGGTGAAAGCTACTGCTGATTTTTCTAACTTTGGAGGGTGTATACCCACATATATCAGACCACTGGATAAGTAAAAACTTCTTAGTAGGACACTTTTGTATTTCATAGGGTTGAACTTCCACCTTCTAGCATCCCAATGTCTTATTGAAGCACCCAAGGTACTTGTCTTCTTCGTCATCAGATCCAATGAGCAAAATATCGTTATTGTAGTGATGCTCTGTGGGATGTATGTTGTTTAAAGGCACTCAGGATTAGAGTATTAGAGGGGAATTTATAGCATATGTGAATACATATCCTCAGTGTGTATGTGTGTGAGCGTAAAGACATTTGTTATTTCTGTGTATTAGGTACCAGGTGACAGCACTTATTTTCCTCAGTAAAAATACTGCATAGTCAGCAACACCACTTAAAATTTCTCATAATTCATAATAGTATCCAGGAGCCATCTGATTTTTGAGTTAAATGGACATATGATATCAAGCAACCCTCTGTGCCCCTCAGGTCTGGGATGGTTGCTTCAATTTCTGCACAGGGTTAAATTCTGCTCTTGGATTATTATTTGCCTGGGAGTGACATTTCAACCCACTCTCACTTGGACTTTCTTATCTAAATTGTCTTCACTTTGTGGTCAGGCAACCAACCTGCGGATTCCACCCGTTAGTACGTATGTCTATCTCAAGTACACATTGAGGATCTGGGGAATAACCACAATTTTTAATCCAAACAGTGAAACAGAATAGGTCATATAGCTATTCAGTGCCAGACTTCCGTAGGCTCCGACCTTCAAATCCGACCTTGGTTAAGCAGCATTATTGCAGTTTCTAACTGTTCCCATTGACTCATAAACCTAATTCCATGGTAGCATCTTCTCTAGCTTTTCTAGGATGTTAGTGCTCCCTTCTCCAATGTGTTTCTTTATTCCTCAGTAATAAGAAAGTCCACAAGGAGGGCTCACTGGAATGCTAAGATTAGCATATGGCTAATAGATTGTACACAATAGATGAACCTGAACATTCCCATATTTCAGAGACGCTGTACTCCTTCCTCTATAGCAGGGGTGTCAAACTCATTTTCATTGGAGGCCACATCAGCCCTGTGGTTGCCTTCAAAGGGCCGAAATAATTTGAGGACTGTATAAATGTAATTACTCCTTAACTGTTAAGGAGTTGAAATTACATTCAGCCCTTTGAAGGCAACCGCAAGGCTGATATGGCCCCCAGTGAATATGAGTTTGATACCTCTGCTCTGTAGTATTCCAGGTAAGTTCCGATATCCCAGTCTCAAAGAACTGTGGGTCCAGGGTTCAAACAATCAGCCTTTCAGAATGTTAATATTACTCCCCAATGACTTGAACAATATAATTAAAACAAATTCTAATTGAGTACATCTAAATGTCTAAATCCAGTCAGACCAGGCTTTATATTGAGCTCTCTTTGTCCCCAAACCCTTAGAATCCATTTCAGCACATATTTTTCAGCCACTCATTGATCAATTTTGGCAAGATCTTGCAACCTCACTGTCTGGATTCTTTCTTTTCTAAGAAGAGGCAACGTAATATTTTTCTCCGACACTTGGAGAATAACTAGAAAAACTATGTTAAATAAATAAATGGTGGAATCACTGGATTCATTGTGATAATCACATTGATTCAAGCGACCTTGGAAAATTAAGCAATCGATCAGTTCATCTAGAAGTAGACTATAACTGCTCTCCTGGTATCTTACTCTGAGAAGACATTCTCTGCTGATCCAATGGACTATAACACTCCATTCCTTCTGCTTCTGCAAATTAGATGACATAGACTTGACATTATGATGTCAATTGAAGATAACTCATAATTTTTGTTATTACTGTATACAACTTTTACTAGTATTCAATAATTTTCTTTATATTTACTCTTACATTTTACAGATATGCATTATCCAGCCTTGTCTTAAACATTTATATCCCTAAATCTTGGCTTTGTTTGCTAGCTATATTTTTCCTAATAAATAAAAATGAATATAGGTGCCTATTATGTTTAAATCAGCCTCTTCTCTCTGAAAATTCTGTTATGCATACAGTGGTGGGAATAAACTACTCTTAGATGAGGCATATGGAAAAATTTCACAAGTGCTAAAGGGGCCAAAGAAACCACACACAAAACAGCGTTACCATGGACTGAATGTTTATGTCCCCCAAAATTTGTGTCTTAAAAACCTAATACTTGATGTTACAGCACTAGAAGAGGAGGTCTTTTGCTGATTAAGTCTTTAGGATGGGACCCTCACAAAGGGATGTGTACTCTTAGAAAAGAGGCCTGAGAAAGCTCGTTTGCCTCTTCTGCCCAGTGAGGTCACGGCAAAAAGTCAGGTAGGAGGCAGACCCTCCCCATCAGACATCAGATCTTCCAGGGCCATGATCTTGGCCTTCCCGGCCTCCAGAGCTGTGAGAAATAAGTGTTTGTTGTTCTGAACTACCTAGTTGATGGTATTTTTGTTTTAGCATCCCAAATGGATTAACACAAGCATTTACTGCAAGTTTTTTTCTTATATATTAGCATTTATGCAGAGAACAAAAGTATATCAAATTGATCTAGGTTTTTAGAATTAGTCGGGTACTATCTTTGGTTGGGAGCAACTTGTATTAGTAAGGAGAAAAACGGTTAATCTTTCTTAATCTAGGTATTGGTTCCACAAGTACGTTCAGTTTATGAAAAAATCATCAAAGTGTGCATTTGTGATAAATGTACTCTGCACATCCCCACTGTCTTTTCCTTTGTAAGGTTATTAATTTTTTCCTGACTTTTCTACATTTCATATGGAGGATGATCCATCTAATACTGCCCTGGGCATTGTCTCTTCTATTGGATTATCCAATAATATGCTAAATACCCAGCATCTTCAGTGTTATAGTCAATCACCAAGGCAATAAAGCAGGGTGTTTTCAATATAAGCTTTTTAATATTTTATAAAAAATTTAGGAATAAAGTTTTAATTTAGACCTTTTAGCTTCCATGCCTTTCCAAAGTTCTCTTACAAGGCTGTAGTTAAGACACAACACTGGACTCAATTCTTTCTTTCTGCTCCTGGTCCAGCTTGCTGGACCTACATGGAGGTGTCTAGACATTCTCTCCATTTTTTGTCTCAGCTTTTTCCCAGAACCTTAATGCCCTTGCTTCATTGATTTCTATATCTATCTAAATACTCATGCAAAAAGAGTTTTATTCTCAAATAAAAACTTCCACTACTCATGTAATTTGGATGTGTTCAATGGCTACTTTAGCTATATCCCAGCCTTAATGTCTATGAAGCACCATTACTATATTTAATAGATTATTATCTGAGCATTACTTACTTGGTCAGAACTTCACTGACCTTTAGCTCTTTTGTCAAAAGCACAGTAAGCTCCCTACAAGTATTTGGTAAATAATTATTCGTGATGTCACTTGAGTAATTAAGTTTAAAAAATTCTTCAAAGAGTTGCAGTGGTGGCAATTTTATACTCATTGCTGACTGTTTATTTTAATTACCATTTAAGTTGTGCAAATCAAATTGTGTGTGTGTATTAACACAGTTCAGAAATTCAGAAATTAATCATAGTTAATTCAATAATGACAAGGCCAAAATGATTATTAGATTAAAATCTGGATGCTCATTTGTATTGAGTCCCAGTAACTTCTGCATTTTGTTTTATTATGAAGAAAATTGTAAAGAAAAGAAATATATTTTGAAAATGGACTCCACATCTATCTTAGAAAGCTTAGAAAATCTTAGTACACATTAGAGTATCCTAACTGAGTTAGACCATGATTTACTCTGATGTTTACAGAGAACCTTGAAAATTGAATGAAAGAAAAAGTAGATTCAATGACTTGAGTATTCATGAGCCTCGGCCACCAATAGATATAAAGTTAATGTTGAAAAGAGTATACATAATATTCATTCTAGAGATCTTCCAGATACTTCTCTAGTGGAAATAAATTTAAAGGTGATTTTTGGCTGATTTTTGATTTTTAGCAATGTGATTAGTGTTCATCTTCAAATTATAGATATAGGCTGTGTTTGGGTGTTTTTTGTCTTGTCTGATTCTTCGCACAGGTATGGCTTTGTCCATTTAAGCCTTTTGATAGAATAAATCTATTCATCTTGTGGCATTTTAACAATTTCATTGTCATATTTCAAAGAACACTTTGGGACACTGGTACAAGAGAGTGCCAGTTATCTGTAGGTGCACAGTGGCTGTGCAGTGGCTGGCCTCAGTGTAGACTCTGCAGAAATCTACAAAATGGACAGCTAAGGTCTGACGAAGCTCCCGTATGCACCCAAGGGTTCTGTGGCTTTTTCTAGGACAGGTTACTCATTTCAAGTTTTCAAAATTTCTGCATGACAAGGTTCCAAGTGTCTAGGTTTTTGGCAAAGAGACATAAATCAAAACTTTTAAATTGAAAAAAGCTCAACCTATGTATTTTAAATGAAGGAGCTGACAATTTTGTGATTTATAAGCATTTAAGCTGTCACTGACCACCCAGTGTCTTGCTAATGATTTTTCCCCTTTAAATGACAAATCCAGCTGATTAACTGTCCTAATTGCTACTGTGCACATCCTTCCTTAGCAGGAGTCTGAGTAATTTGGAAGATGTTTTTTAACTGGAAATTTGTTTGAATCGTTAAAAAGGAACCAGAAAATTTCTTTATACTTGCAATATTTAAATTTACTTTGTGCCTGACTTAAAAGGACAAGTAAGCTTAGATGTGTCTGGTGATTTATTTGAATAGTAGGACTATGTTAATCTTTAGGAAAAATGTCTATAATATGATATAATAGATTAAAAATAAATGTCTTAAAGAATGATTATAAACATAAACCAAAGGTTTATTACTCAAAAGACAAATTAACTTAGACTCATTTAAATATTAGCCTTACAGGATTTAAATTTTTATGGACCATATCCCTAACATATGTAGATTGATACAAAATATGCAAAAATTATATTTATTACTTAAAGGGGGTATAGGTAACAAAACAGAAAGATAATACTGCATGATCCCAATTACATGTGGAATCTCAAAAAGTCAAGCTCATAGAGAGCAGAGTGCTGGTTGCTAGGGGGCTGGGAGAGGGGAAAATGGGGCGAGGTCGGCCAAAGAGTACAAAGTTTCAGTTTTGTAGGATAAATCAGTTCTGGAGACCTAAGATACAGAATAGGGACTATAGTTCATAATAGCGTGTTGTGTACTTGAATTTTGCTGAGAGTAAATCTCAGTTCTCACCACACACACACACACACACACACAAAGTGGTCACTCTGTGAGGTGATGGATTTGTTCATTAGCTTGATGGCACTAATTATTTCACAATCTATATGTAAATCAAAATGTCACATTGCATACCTTAAATATATACAATTTTTATTTGTAAATTATACCTCAATAAAAATGGAACAAGAAAAGGAAAAAAAAAGGCAGTTTCCTTCCACGTTATAAATGACAGAGCTATTTGACTCTCTCCCTTTTTTGTTTTTACCAGTTACAGAGTCATGTCCTGGGGGTTTCTCCTGTCACTTTTATAAATGGTTAAAGCAAGAAATTAACTCTTATGGAGAAGAATAGTTACAGGTTTTATAGGCTACAATTTATGACTAGCTAAAAGGTTTATTTAAATTACTCTGTTATATTCTAATAAATGTTATCTCCATTGATTTTCCTAAGACCTCACCCAAACTCTGACATGCACAGCAAAAAAGCTCAGTTTATGTATTCGTAAGCTGCCATTACTCCCAATTTAACCCACAGTGCTCCTTTTGTTGAAACGTTTACTCTGACTCTCCCCTCTAAGGGTTCTGAAGTCAACTTTGGGACCCTTGGCAATTACAGACTTGTTTCCGGACTCCAGTGGTCACACAGCATTGGCCCTGTCTCCCTTTATGATCATTCCCACAAGCCACGTGTAGAAGCTGTAGCGCCATCCTTGTCCATGAGAGGAATGCCAATGTTTACATGTGTATGAAAGCACAACTCTAAAACCGAGAACATTCCTTGTCCACAAGGGTATAAGGAAGGTCAAGCACTTTGTCATCTTAAACTTACCATATCAGTCTTAAACTACTCAGTCCAGTCAAAACAGTGAACTAAAAAACTGTTTCATATTTAAGTTAGTTGAATATATATATCAATTAGCTCTTAAATCTCTTTATGTATATATACACAACAAATATAAGCAAGAGAAAAATCAAAATTGAAAAGGGGAGACAGTCAAAAAAGTTTTTCTTTTCAGCTTTTAAATGGTTATTCAAAGAAAGAGGTATTTGAGAGACATAACTTCTGGAAAAGAAGGTCATTCTGTAGACCAGTGATTTTCAACCAGTGCGCTGCAAAAAACTTTAAAACATGCAATACCTGACTATTTTGTCATGGACACTGACCTCTTTTCCCCTAGATGATCAAATTTTAAAAAAAAGACAATAGCCAACACAACATTAGCTGTCCAGTGTGAATAAATCAAAATCATACCTATTTCTGTTAGATTAGCATAAACTATAATACAATTTTTGGTGTTCCGCAGAATTTTAGTAATTATTAGTTTATGTGTGCCGTGAGATGAAAATGGTTGGAAATCAAGGCTGCAGACCACATGTGGTTTCTGATGATCTTTTCCTGAGGAAGTAGGGGAATGCACAATACAGACTTCGTCCGACTCAGATGGCACTGTGTCTCTGTGAAAGGATAATAAGATGCCATTAACCTAACCTGACCGCCCATATCTGACAACTGCTCTAATTGTCAGAGATCCAAATTGCACTCTAGCACTGTGTATAAGGAGCCACTCAGGGAAGAGCAGAGGAAAGGGGACATCGGTGACTCTGTCCTTTCCGCCAAATTAATTCTGGAAAACCTTGCATAAGAAACTCGGTGTATCCCCATCTTCTTGTTTAGTTAACAGTCTGCTCATTAATGGCTTTGAAAAACTTGCGGTTGAACAGAAACTGTCTATTTAAAAAGTAATGAGAAAAAATAGTTCAAGCATTCTGACAGATTGTTTTTAAAAACTCTTAAGTGAAGGGAACATGAAAACAGTCACTTCCAACAGGGGGAAAATATTCCACAGTCTAATTTACATGTTAACTCCTTTAAAGTACCATTATCTCAAACATCAGTAGCTGCTGTATTTCAAAAGTTTCCTGCAAGCTTTTTGAGTTTTGTTTTATTTTTGTTTCTGTGTTTGCACTCCAAAGAGTTTCAACTGGGAATGTAACAGTGCTTTTTAATATGTATTTCTGAACACACTTACGCTCTTCAGAGATACGTCTGCCTCAGCTATGGGAAGAAAGTGGGTCTGAAGTCGTGGGGAACTCAGACAAAGGCAACACTCACTTCTCATCTCCACCTTCATTCCGTGTGTTCCCTACAGATCGGGATTCAAAACACCAGATAAAAAACTAGATATTTAAAGTTTCTTTTTAATTCTAATATTCATCTTGTTAGGCACACAGAATATTTATATAGTATGATAGCCCAGAATTAAAGTTTGGTAAATAAGGCTGCAAATAAGGCTGAAGAAGCTTATATTTGTCATTGAATTATCTCTGTTGTCAAATGAATGACTGCCAGTAAATGAAGTCTAGCCAGCTAGCCAGGAGGCACTTTATTTCAAGTCAACACATTAACATTTTTATAATTATTTCATAATTATTAATATTTTAATAATTACTGATAGTGTAATTAATACATAATTCTGCTACTATTATAATCTTGGTGTTGGTGATGATGATGTTTAACAAGTCACATTTAGTAATGAAGATGATAGAATTCAAATCTGAATACCTGATTTTTTAAACCTCAACTTCAATTTAGTAACTTGAGGCAAATTAACTGATCTCTTTATGTAATACGTAGGAAGTTGTCAATAAGAAAAGTATCTCCATAAATTACTTGTACTCCTGATTAAAAAAATGTTAAGTGAGACAAAAGAAATGGAAAATATAATGTTAATGAGTATCAAAAATTAATTTAGTAGCATATTAATTATTGTGTCAAAAACTACTGTGAACATATTTTTTATTTTTATGGATAGGTTATAATTCAATAAACATAGCAGAATTCACTGTTCCATGAATAAGAAGTAAATTTTATATTGGGAATGTGTTTTAAGTTACCTTTTATTATTTAATGCTGACTGATATTATAGAAAATTTAAACATGAGAAATCTTGAAACACTTTCTATCTTACCCAAATGAAAACAATTATAAATTAGTTTAAATCATTTTCAAATATATATTATATATTATATATCATTTTACAATAATATATATTATTTATGCATTATTTTATATATGCATGTTATATATAAAATATGTGTATATTTGTATCAAGCATTTTCCACATTTTTGTTTAAACTGTGAGGTAATTCTGAGTAAATGGGGTAGCAAAACACAGGTAAAGTCCATTTTAAAATTGTAACTAAAATGCATTCCTATATCAAAATCAAACCAAGACAATTTTCTATGAAAACTTTGAAAGTGGAAACAATTTGGTTTGAATTGCATCCACACATAGAAAGGCCTGCAGGAATCTCTGAGCCTGTGTATCTGATTGAAAATGCTGATTGAATAAAGATGTGTATTAAAATAGATAAATATTAATATTAGCTAGAAATTTCTCCATTGCAAACTATAAACCAAGTAATAAAGTAGTGTACATAGGTAAACTGAAAAATTATGGCCCTTTGTTGTACATGTACCTAAAACTGGAACACGCCCAGAAATTGGGAAGGCTTTAGTCAGGTGTGAATGTCTTCAGAGCTACAATTTGCTGCATTTCTCTTCCCTGGCCTTTGTTGTGTCTGCCCCATGCTGGGCTGCAAAGCTTCATCCTCGCAGAATGGCT
The DNA here is from genome assembly GCA_028533065.1 of Trachops cirrhosus. Lineage (NCBI taxonomy): Eukaryota > Metazoa > Chordata > Mammalia > Chiroptera > Phyllostomidae > Trachops > Trachops cirrhosus. Next base: position 72,447,473 of record CM052548.1, on the reverse strand, counting down.
GCCCATGGCTTCCATAGTTATGGGCTTCCTCTTGTAATTCCTGCAAATGACATTATTCTCTCCAAATAACTTTTGTTGTAAATCAAGAATGTATTCTTCCAAGAAGCCTGTATTGAGAATATATACTCAATTCATATCTAATTGACTTTAATGAGACCAGAACCCATCCCCCCACCACCACCAATAAAAAGGGATGAACAGCTTGAAGAAATATGTTTACTACCTTGGAAGAAAGATTTGAGTATAGGTCTGGGTTCCACAGCGTTAGGTGGACTGATGGGAAAGGGCAGGTGTCCCAAAAGCAATTCAGAAAATGTTAGCAAAAGGACAGGAGAATGGGTAATGATCTACCCAAACCAGTAAGTGATATTTTTCTCTATATTTTAAAAATATTGCCATATCCTATAATTCTTGAGGGATAAAATGGGGATAGCATTAGAGAGTCTATATAGAAATAATAGGGAATACAATAAATGTACTCAATTTATATAGGAAAAATAATATCAAAGCAGAGGGAATGGGTCTTGCCCAATAGATGACTCGTCCTTCAGTTTTACATTCTAGAACATGGGTGGAAAAATTACACCAGTAGACAAAAAATACACTGAAAAATTGTTGGCATAAGTTTGAAGGAGTAAGTCCACCATATAAGATTTTAATGTAACTAACAATTTTTCTAAACTAATCTGAATTGAACAAAGGATCCCCTTGAAGCCAAAATTTGTGGCGTTCAGCAGAACTGTTTACAACAAGAAATTAAGCTGATTTTTGTATAAGAAGCTTTGAATAAAGCTGCTTTTGGGGACTGCTGAAATTCCAAATGTAAATAACTTTAATGGTATCCCTGCTTTGTAATACATGCAGTCTAGACGGGTGTTTTCATTTTGAATTAATCATTGATGTTTTCAGTTCAATGTTAAGCACCAAAGTAGCCGATGTATTGGATGGCACACATATCTCAAAGGTTTGGCTCACAAGGGTTTAATTACTTTACGAAAAGGAAATCTGTGTGGATGTGGTGATAGCTCTAAAATTAAAAAGAAAAGAGAAAAGAAAAGAACAGCATTTTAGTACAAACACATGGCTGGTGATTATCCATTTCCAATCAGCTCAGATATGTAAATAAATCTATTTCACAAGGATTCTAAGAGTTATTAAAGATGTTTTGAGAATTAATTTCTAAATTTCTTCAAGTATCTTCATTCATCTTTTAGATACTTAAATCAATATTTTCTCTTCTTTTATTTCTATGTCTGTGCTAATAATGATTCTGTCCAATTACTCACTGTCTAATATGTTCTAGAAACAGGGCCAGGAGCATTATTTACTTTATCTACAGCAACAATTTTAATTCAGGTTAGGTGTTCTAGCTCATATATTAATTATGGAGAAACTGAGATTAAGAAAAAAAATTTTTAAATTAGCCAGTCAATAAAACTGAGAAGAGGCAAAGCCTGGATTAAAGCACAGGTCTATGAAAATATTTTCTGAGCAGAAAATGCCACTGTAATCTATCTGGTTGCATTTTTTTCGCTTTTCTTCCTCATATATTTGGGCCCAAAATAAAGTCTTTAAGTTAAGGGAGAGAGGATCCAGAGACCCATGAAAAGATGCTCAGTATTGCTAGCTATCAGAGAGATGCAAATTAAAACCACAATGAGATGCCACTTCACACTGGTCAGAATGGCCATCATAAACAAAGCAACAAACAAGTGCTGGAGAGGTTGTGGAGAAAAGGGAACCCTAGTGCACTGTTGGTGGGATTGCAGACTGGTGCAACCACTATGGAAAACAGTATGGAATTTTCTCAGAAACTAAAAATGGACCTGCCTTTTGACCCAGCAATTCCACTGCTAGTTTTATATCCTAAGAACCCCGAAACATCAATCCAAAAGAACCTATGCACCCCAATGTTCATAACAGCACAATTTACAATAGCCAAGTGTTGGAAGCAACCTAGGTACCCATCAGTAAATGAATGGATCAAAAAAAAAACTATGGTACATTTACACAGTGGAATTCTATGCAGCAGAAAGAAAGAAGGAACTCCTACCCTTTGGGACAGCATACAAGTAAAATATAACAAAAGACACTGAAATAGAGGACAGGTAGTTAGTGACCAGAGGGGAGAGGGGAGGGAATTCCAGGGGAGAAGGGAAGGGTTTACAGGAACAAATATAGAGGACACATGGACAAAACTAGGAGGGTTGGAAAGGG
>CM052548.1:72408373-72438495 GCA_028533065.1 Trachops cirrhosus | reverse complement strand
TACAAAATATCCTTTGATCAAGAGATGTATAACAATGCAAAGGTGATACACAGAATTTATAGGTATTACCACATCTTCCATCACCACAACATGCTAGATACAATACTCTACAATATTAGGGTATCAATCAAAAAGATGTATTATATGCCTGAAACCAGTGGCCAATATGCACTGTAATCTCTTTCATAGATAGCATGTGTTTAAAAATCAAAGAGTAGAACCGGTAGTGATTTCTCTCACTGTTAAAGTCTATTGGAAGGATTTTAGCTCTTCATCTCCATTATTCAGGCTCTCTGCTTATTTAGATTTCTGTGTCACAAAAGGAATACTTTCACCAGGAAACACCATTATGATTTTACTAAATTGGAAGCTGAGACTGTGCTCTGATCAGTTTGGGTTCACTCCTGTTTCTTGTGATCCTACAGACAGAAGAGTGATTATTGTATTACCTAAGGTGACTGATCCTGATTTCAGAGGAGAAAATATCTTCCTGTAACATAGGAGAAAGGAGGACAATTCCAGGAACCCAAGTGATTCATGATCCAAAAGGCTCCCCTTAGTAGTGCCTTACCCAATAGTTCAGGTCAGTGACAAAGTACTGGAGGATAACCAAAGGCTTAAATCCTATAGAAATAAGAATTTAGAGGTTCCTCCACCAGATAAGCAATGCCAGTTAAATGGGGAGCAGTTAACGGTTAAAAAGCACATGTGGTGTGGTAGCAGAAGGTACCTGTGATTACCGGTCTAGGCCTAATGACTGACTAATCATATGAAAACTATCATATCTATGTTTCTGATCATTGTTCCTTTTCTTTCCTATTTCTGGTGGCATCTATTAATAGGATTTTATGTAGTTTTCAGAAGTTATTGTGTCTTTTGTATTAGGGACACTCATTTTTCAGATGAAAAAATGATGAGTGGGTACCAAGAGGGAAAGGGATGAATTGTGTTCTATAATTTTTATGTCCCTTTCCAATAAACTCCCCATTCCTTTTAAACCTACTCTGTCACAAGTGTGAACAGTATAAAGTGCACCCTCTAACATGTAAATGGATTTATGAAAGTAGGCACAAAGGATTTAGATCTTGTTATTGCATTTTGGCACTCAGAGAGCATCTGCCACAAAAGAGACCTTAAATAATCTGGTAGAAAAAGCGATCTGACCAAGTGATGTCAGGCAACCTCTGGCATTGGCCATGGACAGCGTTGGCACATCTCTTAAATGGAGTAGACGTGGTGTAGTGATGTAGGTGAAGGCTAGGCATGGGCTCAGTGAGATCGCCCTCCTATCAAGGCTATACCAGCTACTACCAGTGCCAAGTGTCCAAGCTTTCTGCAAGTGGGGCCAATTCTGGAACCTCAGTAAGACACCATCTCTAGAGACCAATCGGAGTAGTAAGTTTTATAGTTCATTTTATCTTCCTACTAGTCACAATCCTGGAAGAGCTGCCCCAGATGAGATGAAGTTACTGTAGAAGGGACAAAGGATTATAATGTAGTGGAAGCTATGATGCATCACTCAAATGCTCCATCTCTAGCATTGGACCGATCATTTTCTAGGCTGCTGGGTATATTGGCTGCTAATGGCTAACAGCTAATTCTCTCTTTAATATTATATGCCTTATGTAGGTCTTTACTTATTGTAGTAGAGGTTCAGCTAATAATTTCAATCTAAAGATGAATATTTTCCATTCTGGGGAAGTTTTTTCTACCATTGCATTGGTTATTTCCTCTTATGATTTTCTCTTTTTCTTTCTGGAATTATTAATAGTTGGATGATTTTTATTCTCTTCTGCTTTCCATTTCTTTGTCTTTTTCCTCATTTTTGCAATGGAAGCTTGGTAGTGGTAAAGTAGAAGTTTAATTATTAGAGACAAATTTAACAAAAATAACATACCCTTTGCCTATCTTTCACATCAATCACTGATGTTCAAGTTAGTGGGAACTGTATTGTTTTGCCCAGATTGAGGGCAACGTGAAGCAGAACTTCCCAGTCAGTTTGTAATGAAAAATAAACCTCTGTTCTTTGATGTGCTTGAAATTTGACCTGGTTATGTCAGTGCCATTTAGTCAAAGATGGTCAGGAACAACCATATTTGGGGTTTCGGAGTACTTGTTGCAACAAAGGAGACCATACAAAATGTAGAACTGTTAGGAAAGTGAGTTACTATTGGGGTTTAGAAGAAACTTGTTTATAAGATTTGGGCTCATGTTAGGTAATTTGGTGCAAATTTCAAATAAGCAAATGGGGTTTGCTTTGGATTGGGTGTTTTCAGCAAGCAGAGACATAACTAGTTAAACAAGAGGGGTGTTTATAGGGGAGTATGATCATGGTTTGCACAGAGTTCTCCCTTTATTCTGTGCTCAGACATGATTACAGAGTGGTCTTGTTTTTGCCTTGCTTTTTCATGGTTAAATAACCTTATCTAATGATGGTGTTCTGTGGAATTGTTTATGTCCAGCGTGATAATACTACATCTTTAGCCATTAGAGCTAGACCAGCTTCCTGCTGAGACCATTATGGGCAACTTTTAACCTTTTCCTTTTCCAGTTCCTGCTTTTGTCTAAGGTTAAAGTCAGGAGGGAGGACTTTAATCCAAGACATCCACATCTTTCCCGTTGCCAAAAGTTTGCTGAGGAATTTGCCCAGATAATATGCCTGTTCTTGGCCTAGACTTAGTCTCTCTTGCTACTTATATTGCAGAATTAATTGTCTAATCATATGACTTACATTGCTGTGCGGTTGCATTTAAACTCTAGATAGGCTATGTAAGCTAACTACAACACAGGAAACTATCAGAAATAAAATGGTTGTATTAGTTCTTGTAAAAAATTTCAAAGCAAGGGAACTAGATTATAAAAGATGCAACAGAAACACATGTGATAATCTAGGTTTCTTCTAGAGGTATATTTTTCCTTGAGCTGAGATGTGGATTATTCTATTTGATATATATTATTTAAATGGGTTCAGCAAGAACAGTTTGCTATAGCACAACCTCCCTTTCCTTGACTAAGCTGAGAGGCAATTATATGATTATAAGGACTCTTGTGATTACATTTGATCTACTCAGGTAAATCTCCCATTTCAAAATCCTCAATCATATTTGCAAAGCCCCTTTTCCACATCATCTTCATAGGTTCCTAGGATCAGGACTTTAACATCTCACAGGGGAGATGCTACAGTCTGCCCTCTGGCCCCCAAGCAAACACGTTCATTTCATATACAGGGTGCATTCACCCTATCCTGATGTCCCAAATAACCAGAACACATTACAATATCAAGTCAAGTTCAAAATCTTCTGTGTTATTAGCTCAAGAGCCTCAACTTTCATTATCTAAACCATCTACAGTAGGGAGGTGAGCTCTGAGTATATTTCATCCTAGGGAAACATTTTTCTCCATCTCTAGATGTGTTAAGTCAAAAAATAAGTAATATACTTCCCAAATAAATGTGTGGAACAGGCATAGAATAAAAGTTATAAATATTCCCATTTGAAGTGGAAGAAAATGAATACAACAATGGAATCATTGGTCTTACGCAATTTCAGAATCTAACAGAACTAACTCTATCAGGGTTCAAAGTTTGGGGATGACCCTCTGTGGCCATGGCCCAGAGCTCCGCTCTCAGCCTCCTCTTCTCATGTGCATGGCTAGTGACATGTGTTTGCAGCTGAGTAGCTGTGTTTTCAAAACTACATAGGTAAGACATGAATATATATACATTATAAAAATGCCAACAATACAGAAGTATGTAATTAAAGATCAAATATCCTTATATATACCACCCCACTATCAACTGCTTCCACTAAAGAAACACTGGAGTTGTGAGTTTGATTCTTATTTCTCTAGATATTTTTACATCACTTTGATATATATATGTAAAATAGGGAGATAATGAAGGAAAGAAAGAAAGAAAGAAAGAAAGAAAGAAAGAAAGAAAGAAAGAAAGAAAGAAAGAAAGAGAGAGAAAGAAAGGAAAGAAAGAAAGAATTGGTCCTAATATTTTAAATGTTATGGGAAGGTAGTATCTGACCAATTTACTTGCTAATATCTTCTCTATGATCTATAGGAATATAAATGTCCATAGAATGTGCCAAGATGATTAGTCAAGAATAGTCAATTTTTTAGGATGTACTAATGGAAATGTCAGCATTTTCTTTATTGATATATAAATAAAGGGGGAGGGAGACTGGATGGAAGAAGGAGAAGGGATTAGCCACAGAATATGTATGCATAACTCATAGGTACAGGCAACGGTGTGGTGACTGACTGCCAGAGGGAACGAGGTACAGGGATGGGGGTAGGTAGGCAAAGGGGGGACATGGGGACATCTGCATTAGTGTCAATAATAAAAATAAAGGGAGAGAGAAAAATAAAGAAAATGTGAATATGTGCATATTTATAAAATGTTTCAAAATAGTTCAAAATATTCTAATTTCCAAATCAGTCTTCTATTTGCAATGATCATACTTTATCTTCATTTTTGCCAATATCTCACCTGCTTACTCATCTCTATCCCAAAGACAGGATGTGTCTCACATTACATCACACGGGGGTAGTACATATCCTGGCTGTATCTCCTCCCAAGAGCATGTCATCCTGCAGTATTCATGACACGTTCCATCTATTTCTTTAACAGCAGAGGCCCGATTATTTAAAGTAGACTTGGCAGCTAGCACAGGAGTATGAAATCAATGTTAGCATCCACAGAAGTGTTCTTCATATTGCTTTTTAGTCACACTCTCAGTTTTTCCTTTCACTGCTCTGCTGTAAAATAGTCTCCTTTCCCCCTTTAACAGGTGTTACTAAGAGTCAATTTCCATGCTATGTTCTTTGTTGAATTTTTGAAAGAAGTTTAACCTTAACAGAGATTATGAAGAAGCGCTTCTCTGTGGGAATGAAATGTTGTTTTATATCCATCACATCAGGATTCATATGGTCATTTTCCATTTTGTGTAGAGTTCTTAAGCACCAAAAAAGGGACGGACCACATATTCTAACAGTGCTGGCTGCTTAAATTGCCATTTCCACTGCATTTACATCCTCCTACAGTGTTGAACGTAACAGCGCAAATCTCATAAAACAGAGTGTGTTGTGTTGAAAGAAGAGTTCAATCACACAGAACAAAGCATCTCTGTATCCATCATGCCTTTATTCTGTTGTGTGACAAACACTGTCCTTGAGGCATTGGAAGATTTATTGATAGATTCTATGTATTATATTTGGTGAACAGAAGTACAAGCAATGTTTTGCAAATTTAAAAAACCACGTAGTTCTACCACAAATTTATAGAGAAGGAAAATTTCGAGAAGAGAAAAACAATCAAAACCATGGATGGTTCTCTTAATCTCTAAAGTAAGACACATCAACAACGCTAAAAATTCAGCCAAGTGAAACTAGATATCTTGATGTCTTCACTAATACACATAAGTCAATTAAATAATTACTTAGACTGAGACCAAGTCCAACATACTCCAGGAAGCTCCACAATGCAGAATATGGAAAATTTAGGAGAACATTATTAAATTTGGAAACTTCTTGGGTAATGGAAATAATTTCTGTATTAATTGGGATAACAAATTCATGGGTATTACATTTGTAGAAAGTCTAAACTGCAGACTTAAAATATGTTCATTCTATGCCATGCAAGTTATTAATTAATAGAGAATCAGATGCAATGGGAAAAGAAGAATGTAAACACTTCCATGCGGCCTTGCATGCAAGATGAAGTAGGAGTGTGTCCCAAAGAAACCATTTTAAATGAAAAAGAACACATATCCATTTTTGACAAAGAGATAAATCAACCAAATTCCTCGAACACTATTGGTACCAATGTAATTTGCTTAAACCACTGAAAAACTGGCAGTTGAACGCATGCATATCATATAACTGAGTATTTCTACTCCTGGGTGTATTCCCAACAGAAACATGTACACACATTCATCAAAAGTTGTTTGCTAGAATATTTGCCACTCTTTTCGTAAAAGCCAAAAGTTAGAAAACAACCAAATTCCACCAACAGTAACATACACAAGTAAATTATGATGTAGTCATAAAGCATTATAAAGAGTAAATGATTTATAACTATATACAATACAATGGATAAAGTTCTAAAACATAATTTTGAGCAAAATAAGTCATACAGACATAAAAAGATATTATATGTAACATACAAAATATCATATATATTTACATATATAATGTACAAAAGCAGAACAAGTTAATCTATAGCATAAAGAGGCAAATAGTGACATGTGTGCACAGCAGGAGAAATGGTGACTCCAAACATGTAATGGGGACTCCGGAGTATTGAACCACAAAGGATCTTTCAGTGATGAAGCTGTTGTAAGTCAAGGAGTGGTCAGCGTCTGAAAATTTATCAGATTACACACATATAATATATGCACTTATAACTCAATCCAGTTTTTTACAAAGTCCTTTTTGTGAAATTACCTATTAAATAATGCAAAGAGATATTCAATATCCTAATCTAAAAAAGCGAACAGCTAATTGATGACTTAACCATTATTGATTGGTTCAGCCACCTGCCACAAAGTTTTGGAGCCAATGTGATTTTATGAAAGGAATTCTGAAGCTGGGCTCAGAAGCCACTAGAGTCTTGGCCCCAAATGTAGTTAAAAATATAACATATCTAACTATTTAACATTTGTAGGCCTTTACATTTTTACCTACACAGGGTGGGGCAAAAATGGGTTTACAGTTGCGAGTACATGAAACAGTTTATTCTATTATTATTTATTAATTATTGTATCATTTTCCATATGAACAACTGTAAACCTACTTTTGCCCCACTCTCGAAGATGGGAGAATTGTATTAGCATCTGCATAATTATTTCCACCTCTAAAATTCTTTGAATCTGTTGCACAAAGTAGATTTAATAGTTTAAAATATTTTAATTTTAATGAAATTAAAATATAGAATGGCGATATGATGTTTAATTTTTTATTTAGTTGTAAATAATCCCCTAAGTATTTACAAAAAGGGAGAAATAACTTGTTAAACTCTTCATCTCTTTGGCTTTGGCAATAGCTACCAGGTTGATTAAATTGTAAATGAAATCTATCGAAGAGCCAAGGAAACCTCAAGAGTGGCATAATGCCAGCAGCATTTTGTGAGCCTCCATTTCTCTAAATTTTAATGTGATTTCATTATATGAGGTTTGAAATATTTATGTAAGGCTTCTGTTTAGGAGAACAATTATCCCATCTTCATTTTTATGATTTCTCAATGCTATGTTAACTGCATTGGTATTGATTCAGATAATAAAATGGCAATCAGTATTCAATGAATTGGATAATATTCTTATAAATATGGGGCCTAGTGTCTATCTGCTTTTATATCCAGGCTTTTATTTCAGCTCCCAGGATGCCTTTCTTTCACAAACCATTAAGTTTCGCAGTGTGTAGAAGCTTTTAGATTATTTAGATTATCATAATAAAACAGTCCATCCAGTATAATCTCTAGAAAAGGCGCACCACATCTGAAGTAATTTTTACTTATTCCTCTTTTTTATAATAACAAATGATGTCTATTGGTTTTACAAATGCATAAATAAATATTTTAGGAAAAACTTTTAGGCATCATGACTTTCAATTTTTGTTCTCACTCCTGAGCCAACAGATTTATATACTGGGAGTCTTCTCGCTGCCAAAAGAAAGCAAAACAAAACGAAAATTAAAGATCTCCCTATTGAAAACTATAAATGTTAGTCAAATAATAAACTTAATGGAACAAGAACTGTTAACATTTATAGCAGCCATCTATCACTTTTGAACACAACCTATCCATCCTTCTAAGGAGTTCATGTTCCCGCAAGAAAGGACCAAGTTAGTGCTAACCTTCTGCCTTTCTCTCTCTGCTTCTTATGTAATCGGTGCATTTGCAAGAAGAAACCAAGTATGCTTGCCTCAGATACTTCAGGATTTTGTTTTGTTTTTTATTCAGTCTGTAGAGATGATGCTCTCAGGTCCGCTTTCCCACAATGCATCTCTGAGGGAGGTGTCCCCGAAAACAACTCTCCTTATGACTGTATGGATCAATCTGTTTAATTCAGAAGTAAAGATTAGAAGTTAATTGTGCCCACGTAGGAAATTGACACACTTCAGTTTTGCTCTATCTATTATATAATTATTATTTTGAACTCCACTCACTCATATACCTACCTTTTAACTTGGGGGAATGAGGAGGGGGTTATGCAAATAGCAAGTTCACCAAACCTGTGTGTGTGTCTATATTTCTATTTTGTAGAGATGTAATTCAAATACATTTATATTTGCCCTTTTAACTTGTACAATTCAGTGGGCTTTGGTATATTTACAAAATTGTGCAACCATCACCATTACAGAATTCTAGGACATTTTTATCATTCAAAAAAAAAACATGCCATACTATAATGGCAAAAACAAACTAATAAAAACTGATCATTCTCCCTCAATGATCTTTTCTTCTACTCCTTGACTCCCTGGCAACTACTAATTGACTGTCTAACTCTATGAATTTGCCTATCCTGGGCATTTCATAAAAATGTGATTATACACTATGTGGCCTTTGGGTCTGGCTTTTCTCACTAAGCCTAATGCTTTCAAGGTTTATCCATGTCGTAGTATGTAGCAGTACTTCATTCCTGATGGCTGAACAATATTCCATTCCATTTATAACCTCATTGTGTTTATCAGTTGATAGATGCTTGGTTTGTTTCAACTTTTTTATGAATAATGCTGTTGTGAATATTTGTGTACAAATTGTCTCACAGATATATATTTTCAATGATCTTGAGTGTATTTCTAAAAGTAGAGCCCTGGCCTGCGAGGCTCATTTGGGTGGAGCATCATCCACCCAGGGGTCAGGGTTACACATTCTTTCAGGTAACAGAAAGGTTACAGGTTCAATTCCCTGTCAGGGCACATACCAAGGTTGCAGGGTCACTTCCTGTCCATGGAGTGCATGGGAGGCAACCAACTGATGTTTCTCTCTCACATCAATGTTTCCCCTCCTCTCTGCCTTCCTCTCTCTCTAAAAAGTCAATGAACATGTCAAAATAAATAAGTAAATTAATTAATTAATTAATTAATTAATTGAAAGTGAAATTGCTAGGTCATATAGTAACTCTTTGAGAAACTGCCAAGCTATTTCCAAAGTGGCTGAACTCCTACATTCCCACCAGCACTATTTGAGGGTTTCAGTTTTTGTATGTCCTGATTAGTACTTGTTGTCATCTACTGTTTTTATTAGAGCCATCTTCATGGGTATAAAGCAATATCCAACCATGGCTTTGATTTGTGTTTCTATAATAACCGGTGATGTCGAGCATTTTTTTCTTGTGATTATTGGCAATTTGTTTATCTTCTTTGGAGAAATAGCTGTTCAGATGCTTTGCCCATTTTTAAATTGGATAATTTGTGTTTTACTGTTGAGTTGTAATAATTTGTGTATATTTTAGATCCTACACCTTATCAAATATAGGATTTGACATTATTTTCTCCCATTCTGTGTGTTCACTTTCTTGATAATGCCCTTTGAATAATGAAAGATTTTATTTTTGATGAAGTATAATTTATTTTTTGTTTTGTTTTGTCTTTTCATGCTATACTTAAATAATCATTGTTTAATCTGTGGTTATGCGAATGAACACTTAAGTTTTCTTCTATGAATCTTATATTTTGATCTCTTACATTTAAGTCTTTGGTCCATTTTGAGTTAATTTTTGTATATGGTGTATAGAAGGAATCTATGCCTATATTTTAAACATTCTCAACTTGAGAGAGAACAAAAGGGTTATTATTCACTGGTCCTCTATAAATTCAACAAATACAATACAAATGCTGATGACTGCAACTTTTAGGTTAGTGAATTCAGTCTTAAACTCCCCTCTGAGCTCCTATTGTTTCCATGCAACTTCTTGCTGACATCCTTAATTGATAATCAGATGCTTTATAGTCCTCTCAGTAAATCATATGAGCAAATTCTAGGAATACCTTCAAACATAATGTGAGTTACACAACCTTCATAATAAGCACTGTACTCGACCGCACCACCTTCCCACACCTGGAGAACAGGTACAGCCTCTGAATGGTCTCTGCTTCTAATCTTCCTTCTTATATTCCAGAAAGGTAGACATATATATTCCAGAACAGTGGACTTAGAGCCCCGGAAAAGTAGACTTCCTTCTTATATCCTCCAGAAAAAGCAAGGTGGACAATTTTTAAACACTCAAATCACTCCATTCTCAAAACGCTCCAGTGGCTTCCCTGGAGAGTGATTTTGCCTTCCAGGGACATGTGACAATTTTTTTGAGATGTGTATGGCTGTCACAATGGGAGGGATGTTCTGGTGACATCTAGTATGTACAGACTTAATATGCTATTATACATCTACAACAAATAGGAAAGCCCAACAACAAAAACCAGTGATCTGGCCACAAATTTCATTAATAGAAGGGTTGAGACACCCCATATTTCACTTCGAATAAAATCCAAAATTCTTACCTTAGACTAGAGGGCCCCACAGGACCCTGGCCTACCTCTCAGATTTGTCTTCCATTCACCACCTCTCTTAGTACGCACATTGTGGTCCTTCAACATAGTAAATAATTCGCTGAATTCGAACCTGTAAACTCTCTCTTAGCTTTGCCCAGAATACTCTGCCCCCAGGTTTTTGGCCTGAGTGATTCCTTCTCATTGGCCAGACATCTGTTCACGAGTTACCTCCTAAGAGATTTAAGCCTCACAAACACAGGGGAAAATGGCATTTTAAAAGAGAGGGGATTCCAAGGGAATCATAGGGGAAAAAAAAGAAAATGGAAGGACTATACACCATCTTAATGAATTGAAGATGTGAGTAGCTAAAATATTTAGTATATACTGTGTCTCTGAAGATTAAGCAGCCTGGAATTGGCAATGTCAAACATAAATGTTAACTCCTGATTGGGAATTCATAGGTGGACGTGATAAAATGTCAGTAAGAGGTAAGATTGAGATTTTAATTAGGATTTAAACTGGATTGGAGCAATGGCCAAGGAGTTGAAGAAGGTGCTCCTAGAGTGTGGAAAATACAAAAAAGGGATCATCACAAGGCATATGTAAGTAAAGGGCACAGTAGGAAAATGTTCTGTAAATGCAGAGGGGCACAGTTATGGACAAAGAGATATTTCAGAGATTCAGATCTCAAATGCAATAATTTCCAGTAATGATTAGATAAAAACTGTAGCTATTTCAGTTAGGAAAAAAATAGAGTTGGATGGAAATCCATGCAGCTAAAGCGATTAAAAAAAAAAACTATATGTAGAAGGGACAGAAGAGTCCCTGCATAAATATTTCATTTCACAGTGTGATGACAGGAGATCAGGATGAGAGGCTTCAGATTTTGACCTGAAGATAATCAAGAAGGTGTTAAGCAGGTCCGAAAGTTCATGCAAGCAAATCAATGTCAATTAAAAGTGGCTGCCTGGAACACTCACTGAGTGTGCAGAGAATGATTCTAAAGCCAGGCCAGGTTCGGCAGGATCTACGAGAACTGGGAGAAGAGAAAGTGGGGGTGCCTGCTCTGGGGACTCCCCCTGATCATGACAAGAAATGGCTTAGCTGTCAGTCCATCACAGAAAGTATTATAAAGGGTATGGAAATCCTAGACTAGGAGTAGCGGGAAAGTTACGTAAAAGAGTGTGTAGTGCAGAACAAGGGGGAATATTGACACTCTCTCCCCAAACCTGCACAAGTGGGGACATAGGAGCAGCAGCAGCAGCAGGAGGCTGTGTGGGGGAATTGACCAAGCTGGAGTCGAGATGAGAGGAAGACTTGGATTCAGTGAAGTAGGGGGGGTAAAATTTTTCAGGGAAATGAGTTAAATAAAACAAACCCTTTTGGAGAACACAGAACTCAGACATTTTTATGAGACTGAATTTTGGTGTGAAAAGCTAGTCCTCTTCCCTGACTCAGTGTCCTGTGGCTGCATGTGGAGGAGACTAAGGGAGATTAGTACCTTCTCCCCTTTCTCCTCAAAGGTGGAAATAAAGGATTCTGTTTTGTTCAATTGCAATAAAACATCTCCCACCAGTATCTTACCGTGTAAGTGAGTGTTAGATTTGCTACATGAGTTATCATTAGGCCCCATTACTTTTCTTAAGCTGTTTTTAAGTTGTTTCGTGTTGATTTCCATTACGTAAATACCATCAAAGGAAAAACATAGGATTTGATTATCAGTTAAAATGTCAGTTGAATTGAAAATCAGTGGGTGGAAAAGCTCAAGAGCCACTTAGGATTTTCAAACTGAGCAGACAAATCCCAGTTGAGTAAATAAACGTTGCTTTTAAACATCGCGTTACTTTTGCTATCCCAGCTAAAGGAAATGGTATTATGGATGGTCCTTCCAGTACTGTAATTAGAGTTATTCATAATTTCGACATGGCTTTCTAAAACACATGACCCACTGTAAAGGGAATCTGGGTTGGATGTGCTTCCATTATCTCATGCCAACAAAAAGGGTCATACAAGACCTATGTATTTTTATCCACGGACATGTGGCTAGTTTCACATCATATATAAGAATAATATTCTACCAGCACCTAGAGGACAATAATAGCAAAGTCTTGGTGAAATTCACCTGTGACATGAGCAGCATTATTTTTTCAGACATAACCATATCATATAATGAGGCTCCTATTGATAGTACAGGCTTTTCTTTGGTGATATGAGCTGATTGCAAAGCTTTTTTCTAAAGCTGAAATCAGATTCGCATGTATTTTTATATCCTACAATTACTTCTGAGCCCTGGGGAGTGCAGTCAGTAAGAATTCCGTGCCATCCCCACACTTCGTGGATTCCTAAGGACACTCATGCATGTTCAGCCATAGAAGAAATATACTTGGCCATAATAGAAGTTGCATTTCTAATTTCCCAGGTGCAAAAGAGGCAGGTCTATCACTACTAGCAGGCTTCTGTTTCTTGCATACTACCCAGCTACACAGATGTGAGGCTTTAATTTTCCAAGAAATAAAGCATTAAAGTAACACATAGCAGTAAAACACTGTAGAAAACATTATAATAATATGACAGAATTAAGCAACATCAATGTAACTAAATTTGTACATGACGTTTATTATTTTATTACTTAGCATCTCCTCAGAATGGCTAGTGTGCTGAGAGCTTTAGGTATGAATGGAGTATTACACACACCTGCACGCATTCACACACATATTTTCCCCAGGCATTCATATGTAAAAAAATCTAAAGAAGAGAAGTTTAAACTCCAAGTATACTGCATTTAATATGCACATAAAATAAAAATGCCACTTATATATTAAAGATTTATTTGAAATTGTATAAGACTTCATTAAAATGAGAAAGTAAAGACTTAGCATAAAAGATCAAGATTTCAAATCGCATATATTATGCTTCAGTTAAAAATCAAACATTAGGGAAGAACTGCGGGTTTACTCTGAGTGCTCATTCTAAAGGATGCAATAGACACTTGTTTGTATGCAAATGTGTAAATTTATATCTCAGTTGTGTAGCTAAAGATAAGTATCGGTAAGAAAGACAATTAGATTCCCGAATTGTGTCTTAATGATTTGTTTCCAGTTAAGTTCTATTTTCTGCCTTGTTGTGCTCCGGTGCAGGGCAGCCTACTAATGATGTGACCACTGGCACCAGCATTTCAATGGCCTCCAATGACACACATGCATTTGCCACTCACATTACACGGCCATGTGAATCGGGTCTGGCTTTGCTCCCTGTCATTGTTATTCTGAGGCTCAGACTCAGGAGCCTTCTCTACCTGAGACCCCCCAGGTCTTACAAAGGACAGAAAAGAGGCTTGGTAAGGAAGCTGCTGGCAAAAACAAGACATCAGTATGGTGAGGAAATAATCCTCTCACGGGGAAGGGGACTCTTAGGGAGCAAAGGAAATCTACTAACAGTTTAAGGCAAGACATCCCAATACATTAATATATATTTTCACCTATATTTGATACCGTAATCTGAGTGAGGAGGCAAGGAAGTAGGACAGAGAAGCTAATATGGACAAATTTTAACAGCTTTTTTATCCTTATTCCTAACACAACTTCTCTGGCCCATCTCGTATGTTTTTAAGTTGTCTTATTATTTGCCTCCTGCTTTCACTTAAATCCCTCATCTCTATGTTATATGGCTTTTCCTGATAAACTGCCTGCTTTCTGATCATGTCTTTGGGATAGCAATTTAAGCACCGTTCTTGTTTTTTTCTGGGAGGCTTGATAATTATAATTATTATAGATAACAAAAAAGAAATAAGATTGTGCTTACAGATCTTTTTCTGCCTTAACTGCTGTTCTTACCCTGGTAAATCTAACCAAAACCTCTCAGAGAGAGAGACCGGAGATTCACTTTTTGGCACCTAGGATGTGCTTATACACTAGTCAGGGATTGCATGTTTTAACAATTCTCACAGCACTGCAGTTGAAAATCGCTGTGCTACAATTTGATTTGAATTTCTGGAAAACCACTCTGGCTGGAATGAAAAGGAGAAACACATGTATGGGGGAATATTTTACTGAAGAGAAAAATACTGAGATAATTTTGGCAGGTTTGGTTCTATCACAGAATTATCTTCATCTCTCCCATTGTTTTGAGTCTAAGAGCATTCTCCTAGGGTGTTCATTGCGAATTCCACCAAGGCTCATTTATTCGATAGTCTCATAAAAAGCTACATTCATTCGTGCCTTGTCTCATTACCTCATAGTCATGCTCCATACCCAGTCCTATCACCAGTGGTTACTTCTTTCCCCTAAAATCAGTTCGTATCCCTAGTTCCTTCATTAAACCTCCCCAGGCCCAGCCATATTTATGTCTTCCCATTTCTTACAATGTAATCAATACTACCAATATTTTTCTAAAACTACCAGAGATATGTTATCTGTCAACATGTTTTTTCTTTACCCTTCATAGTAACAGAGTGTGTCTCATACCTTGTCTTATTTCTATAGGATAATGTCTCTAGAAAATCATATAATAATTTTGTATCACTGTGCAGGTCAACTCAGTACAAAACACTCCCTCAGCAAAGTCACCAGTAAGAAGGTCTTCCCCAAAACCCCAAGACATAAGGAGACCCAATTGCATACAGCATCTGCCCACCACTGGGCGGAGGTGGTCTGGCAACTTGGGGCTGCAGGGTTAAAGTGTGTGGGGATGAACAAAATGAACAAATTAATAGACTGAACATATATAGGAATTGATGAATAATGCATTTTAACCATCTTTATCATAAATTCTTCCCATATTATCAAAACCAAGGAGATTAAGATAAATCACTTAGACATATATATTTTAAGTAAACCAAATGTTTTATTTGCAGTTGTTTCGGAATGCTAATTTCTAACTATTAATTCTATTTCTGACAATGATGATAGCAAATGCTGATATGATGCTTACTCTTTTCCAGGCCCTGTTCCAAATGCTTTGTATACATTATCACACATTTAATGCTTTCAGCAACCTTTCTACTTCCATTCTACAGCTGAGGAAAATGAGGCGTAATAAGATTGAATAACTTGGCCAAGGCCACGTAGCCAGCCGGCCGTAAGTCTGGGACAGGAACTCACATACCCAGGTTCTGGCGCCTACATGCCCACCCACTATGTCGTGTGACCTCCCTTGTATTTAGAGTCTCCCTGCTGTAGAAGCGTGTGTCACTGCGCTCAACGCCATTTCAGAAGTCCACAGGATAAGTCAATCTGAGAAGCACGTATCTGCCCATCTCATCCTAACAGTCACTTCACTTGGTCACGCATTTGTTAAGATGTTGGTGATAAACACTAAATAAGGGTGATGATCATTCACACAGGTACCCGAGTAAATCTAACCATCCACAGAAAAGAGGGAGAGCGAGTGCTGTGCAAGCAAATGTAATTTGCTTCGCCTAAATATATTTTCATACAGTGTAATGGAGATAAAATATAAATAGCACTGCTTAGTGGACACTAGCTATATTTTGACACTTTTTAGTAATGAGGACAAATTTATCACACTTGGGCAAAAACAGCTGCCAGTATGGTTCTGAGGTATTTGCAAATAGCTTGCTTATGAGGTGCTCCAGGAAAGTGATAAGTGAAAGTATTTAAATCAATAGGAGAAAACATAAAGTTATGCTTCTGGGCCTCAGAATAATAAAAGAACTACACATAATTGAATTCTGGCCATCGTTTTTTTTTCAAATATGGTCATTGAAGCTAAAACTAAAGTTATAAATATACCACAAAACTCATTATAACAAGCAGGGGAAGAATGTTATTGGACCCACAAATCAATAGAATAGGTGATTCCATTCTGCCTCAGCCTCCAAGAGAATAACAATCCTTTCTTTCCTGTTTTTTTTCTTCAGTAAAATGTGAGTTTTTTGTCATTAACACAATGAAAAAAAATTCTCCTATCTTAGGTTTTATTTTCTTGAAGTTTAGTGTGTTACATTAACTTTCATCCCTTACTGGATGTCAGCATTCTTAAAATTTTCATCTACTGGATTTGGTGTGCCAAAAGCATTTTTTCTGTTTCTCTTTTCCTTTTGAGATACCCATCTGCTTTTTCTAGAATTTCTCCCTCTCCCCCTTTCCCTTTCCTTCTCCTCTTCCTATCTCTTTCTTTCATTCTCCTCTTTCTCTTCTTCTTCTCTCTCTTATTCTCTATCTCTTTACAAAATATAGGCTCTCCAAGAACATTGACTCTTGATTATTTTCTTCCGTTTTTCTTCTTTATTTAAATAGATAATAGGCTGAAGGTCACGCTCTCCCCACTCACATACTATCCCCTGAAGGACCCGTTTCCATCCTGAAGCCATCCACTTGAGTACTCTTACAGAATATAAAAGTTTTATCCTTTCAAATTTTTGAAAATATATACTCCTATATTTTTTCTCAAAATACAAATAAACTATAGATTCTGGACATTGCTGTTTTCATTTAAGAATGTACCTTAGAGACTTGTCTGTGTCAATTCATATGACACATTTTCACTCTTAATCTTTCTTTTTCTCAGGCACTATAATTTAAAAAATTACTTAATATTGAATAATATTATACAAATGTTATAAATATGTATTTACTTATAAATAACATAATTAGATTCCCATGCATTCTCTCTCCTACACAATAATACAAATATTCCATCTACAAATAGGCCCCTTTCTTGCTTTCTCCCCCATTTTTCCCCAGAAAAGAGAATTATGTTAACTTTTGTGTTACAATCATTTTGTTTTTAAATTTCGATCTCATTTATTTTTGCTCAGAAACAATATTATTTCATGTTTTAACCTATGTAAAAATGGTATTATATTGTATGTATATGAGAATATTCAACTTAAAAAGAAAGTGCCATTTTTTCCTAAGTGATTGTACAACTTTATACTTTAATCAACAATACCCAAGTGCTTCCATTGATTCACATCCATTCGACCACTTGGTATTGCCCAAATTCTTGTATTTGTACTCATTTCAATTGCATATGTATCTAGGCATGGATTTACTTGTCACGGGTAGTTGTATGTTTTACAGAAATCATCAAACGATTTCCAAAGCAATGGTATAACTTCTTGTACCTCAGAAAAATAATATTTTTAATCTACTTTTATCTATTTCTTTTTCTCTGATTTCCTTTGCTTTTCTTTAATGTGATTGTTCTGTTAAACAGGCAGAACTTTTCACTAAGTAAATGTGAAAGCTGGGAGACCGATGCCAATCAGAAAAAAACACTGACATTCCCTGTGTTTCTTTCTTCTGTCATTACGTTACCGAGAAGAATTCTGTCCTCCGTTCTCTCAAGCAGAGGATATCAGCCCAAATGCCAACATTCTGTGGCACGAGTTGGCTAAGACATGCCTGGAAGTCTCTGTTTATTCAATTTCCTTTCTGAACGTATTTAATCCTGTTCCTCAGCAGTCTTTACTGTCTGCAAGTCCAGATTCTCCCTGGTTACAATTCTTTATGGAGCAAATCTTCCAGTTAGTGTAGGCTGGAGGAAGGGTTAGTCGCCTATCTGCCCAAGATGGAGAAAGAACTGAAAATACTTTTTTGATAAACAGACTTGTAATCTGCCTTCTCATTGGCGGGTGCTTGTACGTACAGCAACACCATTTTAAGAAGTACCACCTTCTCTCAATTCCCAAGTCTGGAGAGAATTACATTGTTAATTTGCTTGCTTCAGCTCCTATTTTGCATTTCAGGGTAGGTTTCAGATTTCTCCTGACAACTTAATTAACACTTGTCTGGTTACTTTTCACCTTTAAGGTTTGTGGCTGTCACGGTCTGTCTCTCATACCTCATCGGTAAGGGCTGATGTAAATTCAGCCTCATTTTCTGCCACTTTAATTTAGCCTCAGAAGGAAAACTGGGTACATCAGTGTATTTTATCCACCAGGTTCCTCTCCCTCGTCTCTCAAGTTGAACCCCCAGTACTGGGATGAAATATTTGTCTGGCTTTTCCTTTCTGGAGACCAGTCTAAATCCATTTTGATCCTTTCTGAGCAACTTTCTAGCTAGTTGAAATTTCTTCCATTGCATTATATAAAGCAGTTTTTCTCAAACTCTTTCAGTCCATGGGCACTTTTGATAGTTTTTATGTAATAAGTTCAAAATCACGGAGCATACGTCTCTTAAGAATCACTATATTATCTTTAAACCACAAATGACATTTTCTTTGTTTTCTATATTTTGCATTAACAAGACAATAAAATTTTTTCAACATAAAATAATATCAAATAGAATATTTAATGTCATGTCAAACTGCATTGACCCCAGGGGAGTGTGACCCTGTTTTGAATAAATTATTTAGAGATCTCCAGTTGCGCAGGCACAAGACAGATTTGGGTTGTAGCCAACTTTGTCAATAACTCTTACAAACCGCACTTACCCCTCTAGAATTCAACCTCCATAGCAGTAATTTGACAGGATTTGATTCAATGGTCAAGGAGCCCTAATACACTCTACTTGGAACTGTATTCAAGTGGCTTCTCTCAGGGTTCATTGTGGCACTGTAATATCACATCCCTCTCTGTAATTTAGCAAGGAACAACTGAACATACTTTCAGTATAAAACTTTTAAAATAGCTTTATAAGGCTTTGAAGAAAAATTATTTTATAAGATATTTGAGATAAAGTGTCTTGAACATAGAAATATTAAGAGAAGTTTGGGGAACAAAACAGGAAAACAGCCATAGATAATGTGTCAGTTGAGACAGATAACTTCTACAGAACAAACTAGAAAGGAAATATTTAATGATTCTTTTTGTGTTAGGAAATACTTTCTTAATGTAAGCCATTGATTGAAGAAAAACAAAACCTTTTTCCTCAGTTCTAAGATCTTCGAGTTATTCTTCTGGTCTTCTCTGCATTTCTGTATATACTCACACAGTTGATGAGCACTAACCTGGCTGTAACAACTTATTCATATTTAATGTTTTAATCTAGTTCTCTGTCTTCTCTGAATTTCTTTTCATTTGTCCTTGTCTTTGGGGCAAATGACTTTCAGTAAACAACTGTACATAGTATTCCAGACACTGCTGTACCTCAGCTGTATATACAAGGACTTCCTACCTATGTGTGCATGACCCATCACAACACCAAATTGTGTCTGGGTTGTTCCTTTCTGTGGTCATCAGGTGCCTGTGTTAAATATAGGAGCAAGGAAATTTGTTGTGATTTGTGGATAGATATTTTTCCAAAGGTATACCAGCTAAGAAATCTTTCTGTTTTCAAATGGTTAACACTATGAATTCCTTGTTAATACATGGAGAATTAGATTTACTAAGTGCTCATTCAATTGAACATAGTAAAAAATGAGTATGACACTCTGCACCCACTAGTCCCAAAGCCACTGACCAGCAACAAAAGATCATCCTCGGGAAAGGTCAGGCCCCCCAAGTAGCCTTCCTGTTGAACAAGGAGCACATGACAGAACCCCATTCACCACAGAATTCTGCCAGTAAATACATGGTTCAGTATTCCCAAATTGGTAGAACGCCGGTGTTTTGAAACTAAAATCTAGAGCTAGAACAGACCTTTCAGTTTCTCTGCTAGTGATTACTTTGGGAAATTGTTCTCCTTGTCCTGTAACATTAGGGTCTGTTGGAACAGACGCCCGGCTTCCTGAGGAGGGCTCTGCTTCTACTAGAACCACGCAAAAGGCGTTCCACTAACCTCTCTCTTCGTGATTTAAGTTAGACTTTTGTTCATTTGATCTAAAATCTTTCTCCTTATACAGATCAAGAAAGAATTTAGTAGGTTCCTATTGATTTCACTTCTAGGAAAACCGTAATCAACTAGCCAACGCCATAGAGCTACATGCGCCAGACTATTCCGATGGCGGCTGTGACTCTGCTGTCCGTCATGGTCACTACAAAGCCTGATGTTCAGCATCGTATGTAGATCAGCAGAAAAAGTATAGAATCTTTAGTTATCTCTGCTGGGACATCATTTGGGAGAAAAAATAAAGATCTATTTCTGTAAAAATCAATTACAGATGGATTAAGGATTTAATTGTGAATAGAAAAATCTTTAAAACATTAAAAAGGGAATACAGAGACTATCTTTATTGCCTTTTCAGGAAGGTAGTGGATAATATTTCATAGACATGATATAAATCTTGAAATCAAAATGAAAACACTGATACACTCACACAGGGAGAAGGTATTTGAAACACATAATTAGCTATCAGAATGCATTAACAATTCCAATGTTTCAAGTTTTTTAATCTATATTTTAATGATTTCAAGAGACATACAGTTTTATACAATTGTTTGGCATTTATTGTATAAAGTATAATTAGTAAAATTGTAATTATACATTAATATGCATGTTTACCTTCACTTAAGAAATTATAGAAAGCCAGGAAATAGTAACCTGGATTACATGTTAAATAATAAACAAATTACAAATCTATACATGTGTGTTAATTTTTTTCATCATTTTCCATTTTCTTTTTTTAATTATTTTATTGTTGTTCAATTACAGTTGTCTACATTTATCCCTGTCACTCCCCCCCACCCCAGCCATCCCCAACTCCCTCCCCTGCTTCCACCCCCCTTGGTTTTGTCCATGTGTCCTTTATAGTTGTTCCTGAAAACCCATCCCCCCTTCTCCCCTTTATCCCCTCCCACCTCCCCTCTGGTTACTATCAGATTGTTCTTAATTTTGATGTCTCCGGTTATATTTTGTTTGCTTGTTCATTTTGTTGATTAGGTTGCAGTTAAAGGTGAGATCATAGGGTATTTGTCCCTCACTGCCTTGCTTATTTCACTTAGCATAATGCTCTCTAGTTCCATCCATGCTGTTGCAAAGGGTAGGAGCTCCTTCTTTCTTTCTGCTGCGTAGTATTCCATCCTGTAAATGTTCCATAGGTTTTTGATCCATTCATTTACTGATGGGCACTTAGGTTGCTTCCAGCCCTTGGCTATTGTAAATTGTGCTGCTATGGATATTGGGGTGCATAGGTTCTTTTGGACTGGTGTTTCAGGGCTCTTAGGATATAGTCCCAGCAGTGGAATTGCCAGGTCAAAAGGCAGTTCCATTTTTAGTTTTCTGAAGAGATTCCATACTGTTTTCCACAGTGGTCATACCAGTCTGTGTTCCTACCAACAGTACACTAGGGTTCCCTTTTCTCCACATCCTCTCCAACACTTGTTTGTTGATTTGTTTTTGATGGCCATTCTCACTGGTGTGAAGTGGTATCTCATTGTGGTTTTAATTTGCATCTCTCTGATGACTAGTGATGCTGAGCATCTTTTCATATGTCTCTGGGCTCTCTGTTTGTCCTCCTTGGAGAAGTGTCTGTTCAAGTCTTTTGCCCATTTTTAATTGGGTTGTATGTCTTCCTAGAGTAAAGTCATGTGAGTTCTTTATATATTTTAGAGATCAAATGAGATCAAACCCTTGTCCAAGGAATCATTAGCAAATATGTTTTCCCATATAGTTGGTTCTCTTTTCATTTTAATGCTGTTTTCTTTAGCCATGCAGAAGTTTTTTAATTTGATGAGGTCCCATTTGTTTATTCTTTCCTTTATGCTGTTTGCTCTAGGGGATATATTGGCGAAAATATTGCTGCATGGAATGTCTGAGATTTTCCTGCCTATGTTTTCCTCTAGGACTTTTATAGTGTCATGATTTATATTTAAGTCTTTTATCCACCTTGAATTTATTTTTGTGTATGGTGTAAGTTGGTGATCAAGTTTCACTTTTTTGCATGGAGCTGTCCAAATCTCCCAACATCATTTTTTGAAGAGGATATTTTTACTCCATTTTATGCTTCTGCCCCCTTTGTCAAATATTAATTGACCATAGAGACTTGGGTTTATTCCCGGGCTCTCTATTCTGTTTCATCAGTTTTTGTGTTTGTTCTTATGCCAGTACCAGGCTGTTTTGATTACAGTGGCCTTGTAATACAGTTTGATATCAGGTATTGTGATCCCTCCTATTGTTCTTTCTCAAAATTGCTACAGCTATTTGGGGTCACTGATGATGCCATATAAATTTTTGAAATGTTTGTTCTATATCTGTGAAATATGTCATTGATACTTTAATAGGGATTGTGTTGAATCTATAAATTGCTTTGGATAGCATGGACATTTTGATGATGTTAATTCTTCTAATCCATGAGCATGGTACATGCTTCCATTTGTTTGTGTCTTCCTTAATTTCCTTCTTGAGTGTTGTGTAGTTTTCTGAGTACAGGTCTTTTACATCCTTGGATAGGTTTATTCCTGGGGACTTTATTTTTCTTGTTGTTATATCAAATGGGATTGTTTCCTGATTTCTGTTTCTGATATTTCATTGTTGGTGTACCTTTGGTTTCTGAATATTGACCTTATATCCCACTGTTTTGCCAAATTCACTTATTAGGTCAAGTAGTTTTTTAGTGGAGTCTATAGGATTTCCTATGTGCACTATTATGTCATCTGCAAACAATGACAGTTTTGCTTCCTCCTTTCCAGCTTGGATACCTTTTATTTCTTTTTCTCATGTGATTGCTGTGGCTAGGACTTCCAAACTAGGTTGAGTGGGAGTGGTGAAAGTGGGCATCCTTGTCTTATTCCTGATCTTAGTGAGAAAGCTCTAAGTTTTTGCCCATTGAGTATGATGTTGGCTGTCGGTCTCTCATACATGGCCTTTATTATGTTGAGGAATGCTCCCTCTATTCCCACTTTGTTGAGTGTTTTTATCATGAATGTATGCCGTACCTTATCAAATGCTTTTTCCACATCTACTGATATGATCATGTGATTTTTGTCTTTCATTTTGTTTATGTGATGTATTATGTTTATTGATTTGTGAATATGATACCATCCTTGCATCCCTGGGATGAATTCCGCTTTATCATGGTGTATAATCTTTTAATGTCTTGCTGGATGCAGTTTGCCAATATTTTGTTGAGGATTTTAGTGTCTATACATGTGTGTTAATTTTTTAAAATTAGTTTTTAATTTAATATATTTTTAACTGCTAGAAATTTCTAAAATATGATTACTTGCATTAAAACAAAAATATGGTTACTTGCATTAAAAAATTATACTTAGACTTAAATATGTATTTATATATGTATACATATGTATTTAGACTTAAAACTTATTGGCTAAGGATGAAAATTATCCATATAATTCCAAGTTGTAGAAATACAAAATAGCAGATTCAGTCAATCCATAAGATGTATAAGCAATTTTACAGGAATTTTACCCCTTAAAGAATATCCCTTTTCAAAACTAAGCAAATAACATTGATCAGGAAGTCCAAATGTGGCAGCAACAAGGGACCTCCCACTCGAAACCTGATAAGCTGAAGCCCTGGGGGCGAATTCCAGTTCTCCACCTCCACACTGTTCTCCCTCCCGACATATATTCCCTTTTAAGCCCTGCCAAGCTAACATATTTTTTCTACATACAAACCAAAAATATTTGTTGCAAATTATGTATCTCTGATCCAAGATCCTGAAAGTACAGAGGAAAACAACAATAACAACAAAAAGAAATAGAGCAGCTCTCCCTGAAAGTTTCATAGGGAAAAGGGAAATAAGGGAATAATTGTTAAGTATTTATAATTACAAATTAACTGCTATAATGGAAAAGAATGTACTATGAGGTCTCAGTTAAGATCAGAAAGGTGAGTAAATAAAAGTCAAACAGTGAAGAGAGAGGAGAGGAGGGGAAACATCCTGGGAAGAGCCTGGAGCACAAGTAAGCATAATGCACTGAAGGAGCTAGAAAGAAATCATAACACCTGAAAAATACAGGCTAATGAACGCTAGCATGAGATTATGCACAGCCTTGGTCTTGATTGAAAAGCAAAAAGAAACCAACAAAAGATGTAAAGTGTTGAAATTACATCATCACACTTTCCCTTTATCAAGTGTGGGAAACAGACTTGGAACGGGGAGGAATGGCCATAAAGAGGAGTTAGGGCATCTGGGCAGTGTTCTGGGCAAAAGGTGTCAGCAGGTTGTAGACCTACTGGAAAAATAGAGGCGATAGAAATAGAAAAAAAATGTCCTGATATTAGTTCTCTTTTAAGAATTCCAAATAAATAGATACTATTTGATAATTAAATAATCATTTTACTAGGCTCATTTCAGGCACTCTCACAGTAATAAAAGCACCAGATAGAGACATATGACAACCTGGTAAACGATGTGATATTTCATCATCGCTCCTGTTAAAAGTCTCAAGGTGATATTGTTCCAGTGCTATTTGTTAGTCCTATCGGTACATGAATGTTATTTGTAAGGTAATTGTTATTGAGAGATGGTATTTTATTGCCTAAGAAAAGTGGCTGTAACCTGAGAGTTTGGCATGATACGGTAGCTATATTTCATTCTATTCCTGGATACTAAATTAATCATACTTCTGAACTAGACCTCCTAGGATTTGGTTTATAGAGCATCTTTGATCCTCTCTTGCTCCTACTCATCAATAATTTGCATTTGTGGGCACAAAGCTGTTCCAAAGTTTTGGCTCCACATAGCTGTACATTTAGCTTCCTCAAGCAAGTGCTAGGTATGGAAACATTTCTGTTCAGAAATGAAGGGTAAGCCAAATAAATGCTACCTTCATTCCAATGCTTCAGATATTCTGTTCAATAAAATTCAAATAGTTTTTCTCTACACTAAATTTCATCACTGCGTACTTGTGTTTCCAAGCATATTAGTTCACTTGTGACAGAATTTTATTTCTGTCACACTGACTATTGGCACTGTACAATAAAAGTGCATGCACTTGAAAATTAGAGCATTTTCCCATATTCTATTTTCATTTCTCACCATTTTTAAAGACTATTAATCACAGTGTCCGTAACTGATAGTTCTCAGCTGCATAAAGCAAAAGTGGGAGTCTATCATAAGTCATGGGGAGCCAGCGGAAGTGCTTGCAACTTTGTAATTTAGGTTTTATTACGATAGTATGAGAACCTTAGGATCTCCCAACAGTACCTTTAGATTGATGTCCCACTGAAACCTATGCCAGCAGTGTCCTTGAAAAAAAACAGGTAATGTAAGTATCCAGAGCATAAATGTTCAGAATGTGGTGGACCTTTGCAATGCAGAATACATGTGTCTTAGATCTGCCCCAACAACAGTAAGCAGAGAAAACCTGGGCACCTTAGACCATCTGGAATTCTCCTCACCCACCGTGTCACTGCGGTGCAGCTGTAAGTCTTTCATGCTAAAGTTCTCACCAGAAGTTGAAATTGCATCCTTTTCTCAGCAGAATTCTACTGCAGGTCTTTCTAATAGCTGACAGAAGGCAGGAACGGGGGAAGGAAAGGTGGGAGGAAGGGAGGGAGGGAGACTTGGGAATGAGACCTGGGACAGATCTGAGTTGAAAATCCTGATAAGCCACTTTAGCAGTTGTACGACCTTGTGCATTTTGCTTCTGTAATTGGGAGTACTTTCAGGATGTCCTCCTTTGCTGTAACAGTTATACAACCTCTTCCTTTTCTTGCCTAAATTTACCTGGATATTTAGCACTTCCCTTATTATTTTCTGAGTAACACTGTAGTGTCAATGAGGATAAATGTAGAGGGGAGAGAACAGAAGGACAGCTGGGCTTTTCCAGTTTCCTGGCCATCTGTCATAGAGTGACAGAGCAGAAACAACTAAGGTGAACTTTGGAGAGAAGGAACAATGTGCTAATATTTGGATAAGCACAAATTAAAATATAAGCTAACGTCATCGCCCAGGGTAAGAAATACCCTATCTGCCCTAATCCACAATGAGGAAGTTTGGGAAAGCTTCCAGAATTGGGAAAGACATGGAATGAAAGATAATAGTTTTTTCCCAACACATAACCATTTTGTTTAATTGACAAAAGACTGTCCTATGGTCCACACAGCTTTGGCCCCTGAGACTCTATTTGCTGAAAAAATCTCAATGGTTCTCAATAAGTGCCTTAGATTTAAGGGATCATTTCTTAATACTACTTTTATCTTTTTAAATTTTAAATAAACACTTGTCCAACTACAGTAATTAAAAGGCTGTTTTTTATCTCAAATTCCTAGAGTCCAGTTCCAAGGTATGAATATAAAATTTAAATTGTAGTGAAGTAAAGGTGGTATAGTCTCAGGAAGTGTGTGTGAGCTCAAGAGCAGCCTCTCAATTTCTACTGTATTTGGAAGTGGGTGGGTGGAAGTGGAGTCCACAGGACCGCCCCTAAGCCAACAGCCAATGGCTGCGCCTCCCTGCTGCTCCCAGCTGCTACTAACGCTGCCCTCTTCCCATGCTGCTCACTCCCTGGGTGACCTGGGTGGAATTTTTCCACATCTGTCTGCCTTTGCACACTTTACCAACAATGGGGTAAATAAAGAACAATCTATAGTTCTCCTAACTTTCCTACTACTTTATTTTCCACACACTCTGATATGTTACCAGATATATCAGACTCTATTAAAAAACTTGTCAAATTTAAGAGAATAAAACATAAGAGATAAAAATTTAAGTGCTTGCTTTAAGTAAGTGGTGGAGTGTCCCAAAAGAGAAGTTTTTCATGTGGGTCCATTGCGGGCACACTCCAGCTTCTAGCTGAGCTTCTTGGCCTCAAATCATTCGATGCTGACTCTTCGAAAGGCAACATAAAAGCTATTGATCGAGCCAATTAGTTTTATTAAACTAGAAGCAATGGAGAACATCACCTTATCAGAGTCATAGTAGGATCTCAGAGGGGTTATGTCAAGGAGCACTGTTTTAGTATTTGAGAGTCTGGGCTCAAAGAGTAAAGGCAGGTCTTTTAATGCAAGACCTTGGTTGCATTGGGAACAGTCTGCGATACAGCAGTTTAAGACAAGTGAACCCCAGTGAAGGGAGGTTCCTGAAGCAATTCATTGATTGCTAAGCAAGTGTTTTTCCCGGTGAGCAAGATGTTTGCCCCAGGCATTGGTTTGCACTATTTTCCTGCAGTGAATACTTAAGTGATTTATTGGTTTAAATATTTATCTTCCCAGAGAAGTATTTCCTTGCCAAGTTGTCAGCCCATGTTGACACAGATCAGGTCAGTCCTTAGTCCCCATGGTTCTGCTCTGTTGATGCAGGTGACCTTAGTTCTCGGGTTTGCCTGCCCCTGAGAAAGTATTTTCTTAGAGCTTTTAAAATACAACTCTCCATTCACTCCACTTTAGAGCAGCACACACCCTGTTAAACAGGGAAAGTGTTTTGACTTAAGATCTCAGTGGTCCAATTTTCCCAGTCAGAGTTGTCCTACCCAGAAATGAGGCCTTTGCGGGAGAACAAGGAAGGTTGAAGGTAAGCATCAAGGAGGGGTTCAAGAGCCCTGGCTGGCATAGCTCAGTGGATTGAGCTCGGGCTGCGAACCAAAGCATCGCAGGTTTGATTCCCAGTCAGGGCACATGCCTGGGTTGCAGGCCAGGTCCCCAGTGGGGACCACATGAGATGCAACCACACATTGATGTTTCTCTCTCTCTCCTTCTCCCTCCCTTCCCCTCTCTAAAAATAAATAAATAAAATCTTAAAAAAAAGAGAAAAGCACATTTATTAAAAAAAAAAGGAGGGGTTCAAGAGAGGATGCTCGGATGTACCTCAAGACTCCAGGCCAGACCCTTCTGACATTTCCCCCACCGATAGCTACAGAGTGGGGTGCTTTCTTGTAACCCAACGGGTGCATTGGTCAGTAGTGTCCTTAGACCTTGGCAACAGTGCCTACCAACCTGCGCCAGAGCCTTCGTGGCAGCACTCTGGCCCCGCCCCCTTGAGCCTCCTCCCATGTAGTAGGCAGTTTGACAGTCCAAGGCAGCTGGCCCCCCCAGAGCCCACAGATCAGCTCAGGGCATCAAAGACCTTGGAAATTTGTTAGCAAAGTAGGTCCTAAGCGTATTCTGAGATTTGCACAGCTTCTCTGACTCTGTCCTGCTGAAATCAAAAATCATGTAAACTATCTATATAGCCTTAAGTTCCAGGTGTAGCCAAGCAGTATCTTTCGCGAGAAAAAGGAGGAGGAAAGAGGGGAATGAAGCTAACAAAGTAGTGTGGCTACTGCACCTAAATACAAGATTCTATGAGACTTTATCCACGCACCAGGGGCAGGAAGGAAAGAGGAGTGGGCTGTAGGCGTGGGATAAGGAGGAGCTTGCCCTGTGCTGCCAGGTTTTAGTCCCGAATCCCAAGGTCTCCAAAAAATCTAAATTTGAGCTTGGCTATCCAGGTACGTAAGAAGTTTTGTTTGTCAAGATACGAAGGTAGGATGTATTTTACTAAACAGCTTACTGACTTCATACATAACTTAGAAAATTTAGACATAAGCATATACACATGTGGGCTCCCATCTGTGCTCAGCTCCCAATCCACAAATGTTAAAGGTATCTCTGTCTTAGTTTAAATACATGCATGTATGTGTGCACATGGGTCACATGCACACACATGCCACAGTGTAGTCTAGACCAGAGCTTCCCTCAGGTCTTTAAATGGGAGGACTAGAGTGCCTATGTACTGATCCTACAGCTCCCAGAGCCACCAGGCAGGGCCCAGTCTGCAAGTCACCTGCTCAGTTACCTGAAGCAGCAAGCAGCTTCATCTCTTTCCGCCCAGCGTCACCACATGCAATGCCCTTTTCTAAATGTGCTAGAATGTGAACTGTAAAGAAAGGGACCTTTGTTCTCTTTCCAGGTTCATTCTAGGGTTTAGAACAATGATGTTTAGTAATTATTTGCTAATTTAATAAATATGAAACAGTTGGGAAGCACTAGTCTGTATAAATATCAAGGAAAAAAAGTTTCTCAATAAAAAATTTTCCCGGAGCCTTACTCAAGAAACAGTGCTTAATATTCCCATTCATATCATGTCTCCTTGCCCAACAGTCCTTACATTAGAGCCTCTGTCTTCAGGGCTGACTTTACGTGCATTAAAATCAGTTCATTAACAGAACGATCTGCCTGACGGCCTACAAAAAAACCCTCCAAAAATTATTTAAAGAAATCTCACTTCAAAATACTTTGATTTTGAACAATGTTTTCACTGCATCTGAGGCCAGACTCGTCCTGCGAAGGCATCAGCAGCAGCTCAGTGCACGTGGGCTGGAGGGAATGCGGCAGTCCTCGACCCCTTCTTTCCTCCTCTGAGTTCTTTCTCTCTGCACCTAGCCTCCCTTTCACATAGCAATCCATAAAATATTCCTTCATGTGTCACTGTTTCCTTTTCTTGGCAGACTCCATGTATTTAAACATATGAATTATATTATTTAAAAACTCACACTTATGCTTGTCCCCCATTCCCAAACCTTCTTTCTTCCTGAAATGTATAGGTTAATCACGGCCATGTCTTAACTTCTGACTATGTTATATTTTTAAAGATCATTTTTTAAATTTACCTGTATTGCCCTTTTAGTGTTCACTACAGAGTAGATGCTCAAGTAAGTATAATAAGAGACAAAGAGGAAAAAGGAAGAAAAGATGCATGGAAGTCTCCGTACATCTTCTCACTTTATCCTCTTCCCACTCCAGGAAGCTTTCCTTGTTTGAGTCCATTACAAGCGAGAATTCTCACCTCCTACAATTCTCTCTGTAATATATATCTTTTTGAATACTACTGCTTAGAGCCTACTTGCTGTGTGTGTGTGTATGTGAGAGAGACAGGGGAAGGAAGGAAAGAAGGAAGGA